>QTSX02000744.1:0-537205 GCA_014839935.2 Entomophthora muscae | reverse complement strand
GATGCTGTAATTTAGGGTATCTATTAAGTGTTTTTATACTCAAAAAATCTTATTTGGATAACATTCTTTTTATTTTGATTCAAGATAGTGTCTTTGTGACGCAATTTTTGAGATGCTGTATTAGAAACCAATATGTAAAAAATAACTATTTAATAATTTTTATTAAGTTTTTTTTAATTTTGCTGATGTATATCCTGACGCCATCTTGAAATCTTTTTGAGATGGCTTATTGCACCTTTATTTCATATGTGTTCATAGTTGAAAATTGAAATCTTTCAAGGCATTCAAAGGTATATTTGTTGAAATTCATGTTAACATTTATTTGGATATCCATCATTCCTTTGAAGTTGATACTTGCGCCTACTTCATAGGCTTCTCTGACCCAAGTTGAACTTCCTTCTGGCGCTTTGAATTCCCTATTCATTACTTCTTTTGTTGCATATTGATTGATTTTATCTTGAATTATTTTATTTATTTCATTTTTATTTATTTGCTTTACAGGGGCTACCAGTGATTGGTATTCCCCGTAAAACCAACTCAGCATGAAAGCTGCCACTTCTGCAGCCTTGTCCCCATTCCTAGTTATAACTAAAGTAAATATAAGTAAAACATAAAAAGACATACTGGTTGTTTCCCCTGCGGCCCCCCCAGCCACAGGCACCCCTTCAGAGAACTTCATGAGTGTTGGCTGCTCTTCATTTGTTTTTCTGGGCTTGATCTTCCTTATTTTCTGTGTTACTTGTGTTTCTTCTTGGTTTTCATTTAATAAGATTTCTGTATTTCTTGAAGCATGCCTGCTTCTTGACTGAGTTTTGTTTTTGTCTGTTTCCATTTAGTTGGTTTCCTCTTAATTTGTGTTGATTTCCTTTGAAATTTAATTTCCTTCAATTAGTTTGATTATTTGAGTATTCTTTTTATTGGTTTTTGTGAATTCTCACAAGTTGTAACTTTCACTTTTGAAATCTAACCACTTTAGTATTTCCTTTTGAAGATTTAAAATTATTTCCTTGTGTTCTTTGTTGACCATTGTTCCCAGACTATTTTTTACAGTTTGGTTTTGCTGGACCAAGGCCCGTCCCTCATTTCCCAGTTGATTTACCACAATTTTCCTTATGTTATGTTCAAGTTTGACAACCTTTTGAAGGGCTGACTCTAATTCATTGATAAGGTTGTAGATATTTGACATTTTGTTTAAGTTACATCAAAAAATTGGTTTTTATAGTACTACCTTCAACACATGAATATTTTTCATCATCATTAATAATTTAAAGACCATAAATGTAAATATTGCATTAGAATACTGCAATATTTACATTTGTGGTTCTTAATTTATTATTGATAACAAAAAGTATGTATGTTAATAATTTTATGTTATTCAAAAAATAAACAACATTTTATTGATTATGAGAATGTCAATAATGTAAAAAGAATATGTTATTAATTATACATTAAAAGAAATAATATCAACTTTAATAAGTTGTCACAAAGAAAAGTTTTATTTTACTGATCAAAGGATGGGAAGGGGAGGGAATGGGTGGAATGAATGTCACCTTCATCTGCGCCTCTAAAAGGGACAACAACAGAGATAGTGGGGGAGATTGGTAGTGGCTTGGGAATCAGGGTTGGAAGGCAGTTGGCTTGATGTGGGGTTGGGGAGGCAGGGTTTTCTGACTGGGAAGGGGCAACATGAGCTGATTTCTTCAATTGCTTGAATTCTTCTTCCATCACATATGTGGGCTTGAAAAAATGGATGGATGGGCAAGGGGGAAGGCAGGAGTCCTTTCTGGACTTATCACTATCACTTGCATAAGAGATGATGAGATCTGATAGGTCCTGGACAAACACAGAAGGGAAAAGCTCATAACCCTTATCAATTTTGGTGCACAGTTTGTTGTATGTGGCAGGCTTTAAGCACCTGAGTGCAGAACCAAAATTATAGAGACATATATCTGCAAGATGCATGTTGGCGTGGTTGATGGAGTAGGACCAACAGGTATGCCCTGCAGCCCTGATTTCTTGGGTTGCCCATTCCTGCTGCTCCATCTCTGCACTCATTACAACTGTTTACACAGCTTGTTGGGTAGCCCACTCCTCCAGCATGTCCTTGAGCTCTGTCTGGTAGGCATACCCATCTGCTGTGTTTGACAACACAGAGTAATTATTGACAACCAATTGGAAAACTGCCAACAAAACCCTGACAAATTGATACAGGATTAGGCCGCACTTGTAGAAGTCAGATTGGATACACTTTTCTCCATAATCTTGGATACTTGCAGAAATCTTGGCATACAACAAGAAGATGACGTCATTGCGTGTCTTCATTGCCCTCACTCAGATAAGATTGATGACAGAAGACAAATAGGAGTCCATATTCATCAATATGTGACCAGTAGGAACTTGATTGAACAAGATTCTAGCAGTAACTACAGCTCTTTACATCCACAAATTGACTGTTTGCTATTTGTGAAAATGCTGTGGAGTCCCAGTTGAAGACACACCTGGACCAGGGGCATCTGTGGGTTACGCTCCATAATAGCCATCATGAGAGGGTGGGCATTTTCACCTTTAGTCAAAGTACGGGCACCAGTTGGGATCTTCTTGGGAGGAGGGCACAGTTGGCATGAGCTCGCAGTGTTGCAGCCACAGTGGACTTTGCAAAACCCATCACAGCCACAATTTTCCCAAGGGACATAAGCATCCCTTGCTTTTCAACCATTTCAAGAACAATCTCTGGGGTGATCAATTTTCTTCTGAGTCTTTCAGGCTGATTGGCTGGAAGAGGGATGTGTTCATCTTGGGAACTGGCCAATGCAATCTGATTGACTGTTTCAGGATTCTGGGATCTCTGGGTGACCTCATGGCTCAAATGGCTGGTTCCAGATGCCATTGTTGATACAGGATTTGGGTTGGCAGCTGCCTGTGCATAATGGGAAAACAGGGCCATGTTGAAAGTTGCAGGAGAAAGAACACACTCCTGGGTGGTGCTTGTGGAGGGGCCTGCAGGTTGGGGGTGGCCATAGACAGAGGCTTCACTGTTAAGAGACCCAGTGTAGCCCTACATGATTTCATCAAGGCCAGGGAAAAGCTCGTTGACTTGGTTGTTATTGGAAGAAAACATAATAAATTTTTATTAAAAAAACTAAACTCAAAAAGAGAAGTGTAAATTTTAGTCAATTTTATTGTTAAGTATGTCAATTTTGTGAATAGTAGGATCTAAATTTTAGCCGTCCTAAAATGGAATAGAGTGATTTTTGAGAAAGCCTATGATTCCTAAAATAATTAGCACAAATCCACTCTAGATACTTTGGCATACTTTTTGAGACACCCATAAATTATATTTATTTTGAATTCACTCATTTTTGATTTGAAATTTGGTTCTTGGATTTGACAATCCCGCAATTTCAGATTCATTAAGTTTTACATGATGTCTATGATTTGTTTGAAATACAGGAAATCTCAAATTATACATTAGAATCCCGCATTTCTGATTTATGTATCCTGCATTTGTTTATTGTGTTTTTCATTTGTTAGTTGAGTTATCTGCTCAAGAGATTCAAAATTTGCCAATTTAAATAAATCAAAAAAGCCAAATTAAATGGTTTATTTTATTAAATATTTTATTTTTCACTCAGCTGAGTTGCCTGCAAAAGTGATTCAAAATTTGGACCAAGGATTTGATAATCCCACATTTTTATGTTCAGGTTCTGAATTTACATTATGAATTTATAGGGTTATATAATATCATGGCAACCATGGGGTTTGTCCAGGTAGTGTTCCTCCTGTGGTTCAAAATGTTTGGTCTCCGTACAGCTTGATAGTTGTCAGGGTAAAGTAGAGTGAGAGCTCGTTGTAACCAATCAAATGGGGAATGTACACCAAAATGAGGATGACATTACCAATGAGGAGGAGATGATGTGTGATTACTTGGAAATGATAACCCTTGAAGAGTGAATAAGGAAAGGTGCAGCAGAAAATTATGCACAAGTACATCAAGAAGACCTTAATTTGGCTCAGCGTCAAGGAATCAGCAGCATAGATAGGCTCACATTCAATTTCGCGGGTTTCAGGAATCATTTCAGCAGGAGGTGGAAGATTATCAGGAAATTGAAGAGGTGAGAAATCAGAATCTAGCAGTCTGGTTATTACAAATCTGATTGGAAAATATTGAAATAAATGAATCATTGAGACAAGATATTTATTGAGAATAAAGTATCAAACTACTAAGGTAGTTTGGTGGGGACAATTGTTACTTAAAGCCTTTGGGTACATCTTGATGAGGTGGCCTCATTGTATGCAATATTTGGACAGCTTACAAATACCACCAATGATGGTTCTGTAAGCTGTTACCTGACCTCAAAGGAGGTCAGGATTTGTTGACCAGCAGGTCAAGGAAGGAAAAATTGGGTGTGGGGCATCTGCACCCCACTTGGATTCAATTTCCTGTGCCACCACCCACTTGAAATCAATTGTTAAATCTAAATCTACAATTGCCTCAAGCAGGCAGGGTTTTGGGCTGGGTTTCCACAGGTGGCGGTGCTTTGGCCGGGCCACACCCAGGAAAACTATGGCCATGACATTACTCTCCTTCTTTGATAACAGGGACTTCCTGCCTCCTGGGAGTGCTGCCAGTACATAGTTCTTGTAGGCAGGAGGGAGTTTCATGGTAGCTAGGGTGGCCTTTACTGGACCTACTGCTTGGGGATTGTTCTCGTGGAAATCCTGGAGCATTTATTGGGCGTGAGTGAGGTTGCAGTGGGGAATCTAACAGTTTTCTGAGGATGGGTATCCCTTCCAGGCTACTAGGTATTGCAGGCGCTTGAGGGATAGTTTGGATGAAATTATTGATTCCAGTTCATATTCCAGTTGTCCATCCACCATTATGGGGTCAGGAGTAGATACAGGGGGACCTTCATACTTAGTTAAAAGGCATTCATGAAATGTGCTGAGGATGTGAAAGGAGGGAGGGAGGTCCAGTTGGTAGGCTGAAGATCCAATCTTTTTTAAGATTCTGAATGGACCTACTCTTTTGGGACCTAGCTTCTGGCAGGGTACTTTTAGTTGCATGTTCCAGGAGTCAACCAGTACTTGATTGCCAATTTTGTACGCTGGACCCTCTCTTTTTTTTATGTCTGCACAAGCCTTGTAAGTTGTCACAGCATGAGTCAAGGACACTTTGACTTCTTCATGGATTCTTTTTAAAGCTGCGGTCTGTGAGGATGCCAATTCCACTTTTCTACCTGAGAGTAAGCCAAAGTTACATTGGGGGTTGTAGCCATAATTTGCGTAGAATGGGGAGACATTAGAAGAGGAGTGTGGGGCATTGTTGTAAGCAAACTGGGCTATTGGTATGTTTTGGGACCAGTTATCTTGTTCAGCATTAAAGTAGCATCTAATAAATGTCTCCAAGCATTGATTCACCCTCTCTGTTTGGCCATTGGATTAAGGTGGTAGGATGTTGATCTGCATAACTTGATGCCTAGGAGTCTGGAGAATTCCTCCCAGAATTGTGCTGTGAATTGGGGACCTCTGTCACTTATGATCTCTTGGGGGATGCCATGGTGGGCAAAGACATTGTTGACAAACAGTTTGGCCATCTGGACTGATGTGATTGTGGTTTGGCAGGGGATGAAATGACTCATCGTTGTGAAACAATCTACTACTACCATGATTGCATCATAACTGTTTGATGGAGGAAGTTCTACTATGAAATCAACAGACAGAGATGTACATGGCCCATTTGGAATTTGTAGGGGTACCAGTAGACCTTTCTGTTTGAGACAGGAGGGCTTTGCCCTTAGACAAACCATGCAGCCCTTCAAGTACTTAGCTAAGTCCAATGTGTGACCTCTCCAATCAATTTTCCTGTGAATTATCTCTATGGTCCTGTTTTTCCCTTGGTGACCAACTAATATGTTATAAAGGTGGGCCTTGATGATTTCCAGGCAAATAGCTCCATTGGGTACCCACAGGCAACTATTGTGAATTATGGTACTATCTTCAGAACTGTAGTAGGTGTGGGAGTAGATTGACTTGCTATCTTAAACAACTGGGGGTACCGCTTGTCTAAAGGTTGCAGCAACTTAACTCTAGCTACCAGATCTGGGTTGGCGGGTTCTTGAACACTTAGGTTGCAGATTGTTTCCATGGGGGAGAGGATAGAATGGCACTGGGGGGAATCATGACTTTTTGTTGAATTCTTGTTCAGCCTTAACATCTGGAAGGAATGCTGGGTTACAACTGAGGGAGTCTGCCAAATGGTTATAAATGCCTTTGATAAACTCATATTGGAATTTGAACTTGACTAGAACTTTGTACCATCTGTTCTGACATTCAGTTAAGAGGCAAGGTTCACGGTAATACAGCAGGGCTTTGTGGTATGTCCTTACTGTAAATGGGTGTGTAGCTGAGCAAAGATGATACTGCCAATATTTCATAGACTCTACCACTGATAATAACTACTTGTCATAGACCATGTAGCTGAGCTCTTTGGATCTCATTTTTCTCAGTAAATAGCCCACAGGGTATTCTAGTCCATCATCAGCAGTTTGTAGAAGGACTGAGGCAATGGCAAATTTGGAGGCATCTGTGGCTAAGATGAAGGGTTTTGAGGCATCAACATGGTGAAGCATGGTTGCAGAACACATGATGTTCTTAACAGCATTGAACACAGCATTGCATTGTGCGGACTATTCCAGAGTTCTTTTCTCACTAGCAGTGTAAAGGGGGGCTGCTGTTTCTGACAAGTGGGGGGTGAAACATTTCAAGAAGTTGCATGTTCCCAGGAAACTGCGGAGTTGGGTAATGTTTGTTGGGGTCTGCCAATTCCTTATTGCAGCTTCCTTGTCAGGGGAAATGACATGGCCTTTCTCCAATATCAGATTTCCTAAGAAAGAAACCTTGCTCTTGAAAAATTCACATTTGCTCAGTTTGATGACAAGATTGGCCTTTTGGATCCTTTCCACTACAGCACAAAAGTAAGTGGCATGAGACTCCTCATCCGGAGAGTATACTAAGATGACATCCATGTATGCAATAGCACATTTCCCAATGAGGTCACCCAAGGCTGCATTGATGATCTTCTGGAAGACTGCTGGGGCATTTTTTAGAACAAAGGGCATGACTTGATACTGAAAGATGCCTTTCTTAGTCCTGAAAGTGGTGAGCCATTCCTGACCTTCTTTGATGTGAATCTTGTTAAAAGCATTTAAGAGGTCCAGCTTTGAAAAGATCCTAGCTTTCTCCACCTCCCTGGAGATCTGAGACTCAATGGGCATGGGGTATGGGTCCAGTACAGTCACATTGTTCAGGTTGCCAAAATCAATGCAGGGGTGTTATGATCCATCAGACTTTTGAACAAACAGCAGTGGAGAGCATATAGGGGAAGATTTCCTAAAGATCTGTCCTTTGGCTTCCATGTCCTTTGTCCATTCTTCTAAGCATTGTTCCTCCTTTAAGTTCAAGGGATAGATGGGAGAAGCAATTTTCACCAAATCAATAGTGAGTTTAAACTCAAAGTCAAATTGTGAGTGTGCAGGGAGACCATCAGCCAGTTTAGAATCAAAGGCTGTGTGTAAGTGGGAGAGGCACGGTGGAAGGACATCAAATGCTGTGGCGTGTTTTGTTGTTGCTGAGACTGACATTGAGATGTGAGGGGCTTCTTTTCCAAACGGGATCATTGGTACCTCCAAGGAAACTCTGACAGGATGAGCAATCCTCAGTAGGTTATCTTTAAGGATTGGGGTGATATTGTGCTCCTGCCACCATTCCATGCCTAGGATCACTGGGTATTTCAGGTGCTTTGCCACTGTGAAGTCAGCAGCAAAGACATGATCAGTGTTGGAGAAGGATAACAGGCAATGTAGTCTGAACAAATGGAAGATATTGGATATCCCTTCTTTGCACAGAGCACCAGGATTATATTCCAAGTCTAGCTTGTCAACCAGATCTTTTTAAATGAAATTGTCTGGGGCACCAGTATCTACTAAAGCTACAGCTTTTTTTAGATGTGATGTGGAAGCAAAGGAACAATGAAACAAAAAATATCCCATATTTGTTTTATTTGATAGAGGGGTGTGATTGGAATCAACTTGTACCTGGAGTTGAGGAGCTGTCTGAATGGACAACAGGTCCTGATTAAAGGCTACAAAAGGTTGGTCAATCACAGGTTCAATGAAAATAGGCTCAAGGCAAGGAGTAGGTGCAACCTTATTCATAGTGGCGGCGTGGAGATCCACTATAGCCTGAGCCTTGGCAGATAGCAATGGACAGTTCTGGTTGAAGCGTATAAGTTTACAGGTATTGGTAGCGTTGCCTGAAGTGGGCACTTGGGAGTCAGTAGAGTCCAAGTTTTCCAGGGTAGCGCTGGAGTTGTCAATATCCAAAAGGAGAGCACAGCCAGGGTAGGAATACTATGAGGAGGAGAACTAACAACAGGAGCTATAGCCAGAGTGGGGGCTGGAGTCACAAGAGATTGAGAAACCTCAGAGAATATGGACCCTTGTGAAGTGGCTGGCTCCTGTTGACTTTGCAAGAAATTTAACATGGGAGGAGCCTCCAATAACAGAGGCTGAGTTGGCTGCTGGGACGTCACTAGCTTACCCCCGACTGCTTGCAGGAGGCGCTGTATCATATCAGAGACAGAAGTGGAAGGGTGCAACCAGGGTGACAGGCTTTAACTGGTGTGGTCAAGGCTGAGATAGAGGGTTGCAAGCTTAGCGCTTTTGGGGAGTGATGACTTCTCGGCATTGGCTTGAAACTGCTTGAGGTGCAAGGGTGGATGTTGAGGGCCTTGGGAACTTGAGAACAGGGTTTTGTAGTCAATCAAAGAGGAAGTTGCTAGAGCTTGGCACGTCACCAAAGGAATTAGGGTTGATGTATCATCAAAGGAGTTTGGTGTTTGATCAAGAATAGACAAACACCACTCATGGGATTTGGGTTCTGCTCGTTTGAGTAAGAAGCCGAGAAGCTTCTGAGGAAAACCATGCTGGGTCCATTCCTCAGTTAGTGCCAAGATTTTTCTTGCAGTATTTAACGAGGGGGATGGAAGGCTAGGAGCAGGCTGCCAGAATTTGAGGTGTGAGAGTAGAGTACAACGAGGTTGTGTGATCTCTATCTTTGCAAAGGATGGGTATAACAGGGAAAAGAAAACCACTGCAAAATACTCCAAAATGAAGTAATGAACATTGTGGAAGTCACCACTGAGATTACCATGATGCAAGAGAATGATCTAACAACAAAGATGCGCAGGTTGTACAATATATCAAAATTAGAGTAGTTTGATAATGTCAGGGTAAATTAGAGTGAGAGCTCAACGTAATCAATCAAATGGGGAATGTACACCCAAATGAGAATGGCATTACCAATGAGGAGGAGACGATGTGTGTTTACTTGGAAATGATAACCCTTGAAGAGTGAATAGGGAAAGGTGCAGCAGAAGATTATGCACAAGTACATCAAGAAGACCTTAATTTAGCTCAGTGTCAAGGAATCAGCAGCATAGATAGGCTCACATTCAATTTCGCGGGTTTCAGGAATCATTTCAGCAGGAGGTGGAAGATTACCAGGAAATTGCAGAGGTGAGAAAGCAGAATCTAGCAGTCTGGTTATTACAAATCTGATTGGAAAATATTGAAATAAATGAATCATTGAGACAAGATATTTATTGAGAATAAAGTATCAAACTACTAAGGTAGTTTGGTGGGGACAATTGTTACTTAAAGCCTTTGGGTACATCTTGATGAGGTGGCCTCCTTGTATGCAATATTTGGACAGCTTACAGATACCACCAATGATGGTTCTGTAAGCTGTTACCTGACCTCAAAGGAGGTCAGGATTTGTTGACCAGCAGGTCAAGGAAGGGAAAATTGGGTGTGGGGCATCTGCACCCCACTTGGATTCAATTTCCTGTACCATCACCCACTTGTGATTGATTGTTAGCTTTAAATCTACAATTGCTGCAAGCAGGCAGGGCTTCAGGCCAGGTTTCCCTGGGTGGCAGCGCTTTGGCCGAGCCACACCTGGGAAAACTATGGCCATGACAATAGTGTGGCAGGAGTGCTACTGATTATCTGATAGTTGGGTAAATTCTCAGGACGATGTTTTCCTGAGAGGAAGTAATTGTAGATGTTGCAACAACAGATGTAAAAACTATTGTCTGGCAATGTTATATCAGCAATTATCAACCAGCAAGTGATAAATGTTAACTTATACATCCTTGATACCTGTCCTAATGAGCGAAATTTCTACTGCTTTCATATGATACTGATCTTAAGCATAGAACAATATTATAACTTTCAGGTCTATTGATATTAAATTCTACTAGAATTGTCATAAATGAGCTTACTATTAAAAAAGAAATTTAATATTAGGATATATATTCTACTAAATATTTGCCTCTTAATATCATATTAGACATATTTGCAAACCGCTGTAAAAGGATGTCATAAACAGGGTGAACCCTTTAGCATTGTAATAGTTTGGATACCCCTGACACTTGTTACATCAAATTAGAAAATGAAATAAAGGTATCAGCAGTTTAAAGGATATAGGTTTTTAAAGCATTTTATGCTCTAATATGTTTGATGTACGATTAAAATTTAATTTAACAAGACTTAAAAAAGAATTGATTTTTACTGGTGATCAGGTGACTAAAAATAGTTGGTAAAATAATATCTCAGTTTGATGCTTGGTATGATTTATTGAAGCAGATTTCTGCATTGTTTGGATTATGACAAGAAGCGACTGACTAGGTCATGGGTCCTTGCCCTTGATGTGTTGATTGGATTTAGTTTAGCTTTTTATGTTTGACAGCGAAGCCTCCTAATTATGATCCCTTTTTAAAGCCAACCAAGCTTATTCTAAACCCATGTGCTGTATTTTGTACCCAATCAGCTACTTTGATAAATAAATCAATGTTTGGACTTCCTGAGACGCAATCCAATACTTAAGCAAAGTAATTATTACATCATCTTTAAAGCATGCATGGGTTGAAGGTAAAATAATCTGCTGCTAGATCCATAGCTGAAGTCTAGAATGGCTGCAAACAAGGTTTTAGGTTGATTGTAACTTAGTTGGTATGATTTCATCAGATTTCTCTTCTCCTGTCAGCTATGAGCTGCGCGTGTGGTTTGGAAAGCAGCCTCCTTTTTTGCGGCGAGTAGGAATGGAAAATATTCACACCCCTGTTCACTCAGGAGTAAAATATCAAGGTCAGTCATTAAGTGTCAGTTGATGTCCCCACAGGTTCTGAACGGAGTTGATTTTGATACTTGCACCCAAACAGTCTAAATTGATATAGATTCATACAAGTCAAGCTTAAGCTGTTTTAGAATGATGTAATCTTAAAAGCATCTCCATAGAAATCAATTCTATTTGGCGTGGAAAAGATGGATGAAGCTGTAAGATGACGTCATGTCTATGAAATCGTCCCCCAGCTCAGGAGAATATGATAATTACAGATAACTTTGAAAGCAATGTATTACTTTTTGGAGTTTTATTGAAGGATCAATAATTGTGAACCTTTTTAGAAGACCCTGATGCCAAGCGGTGAAATTATATATGAGTTATTCAAGTTTAGATGCCGTGGGCTGAGCATTAGTTATTTCTGTTCAGAATTAATGCTTGTTTCACTTAAAATAGAAATTTATACCCCTATTGGGACGCTTAATCCCAGGGCGAGCAGCTTGATCCACCAGATTCCTGGCACATTCCATGTAAATAGCCTCATTGATGCATCATGTCTCAAATTGCAATAAGGAAAGCAACAGCCAGGCCTTGCTGTCTATGCAACACTATATAGACAAGCTTGGAGTCGATCCTCTTTTTTACTTTGATGTCTACCGATTATGATTTACCCATTATCTTCAAACCTCTAATTGATCTGCTTAATGGCGGCCATGGGAATGGAAACGCAACAGCTGATTTTGTCTCACAAGCAGAATCAACCCAGTCCCCCATCACTCAGCTATACATTTCTTTGTCTATAGGTGTATTTTCTCTGCTGCTTTTTTGCATACTAAGGCTCAAATGGCCCTCCATGTACTCTGCTAGAGGCCGTCTTTTAAAGTATTTTTTTAAAAATCTTCTAAAATTCTAACAAGTCTAGATCGCCTCCCCCTAAATTAGGCGAATCTTTCCTTGGCTGGATAATACCACTTTTTAAAATCAAAGAGCGTGAAGTTTTAAAGCTTGTGGGGCTTGATGCGTTGATGGTAAAAGAACAAGTTATCTCTCATTAATCTTTTAGTTGATGAGGCTTTTTAAGCTTGGTGCTATCATGTTTGGATGTTTTTCAGTGTATGGCTGCTTTGTTCTGATGATCATCACTTGGAATTATGAAAGCAACGAAATAGATCCTCCTCCAGATGCCAAGCAGAGGCTAACAATCGGCATCCTTAAAGATGGAGATCCAAAAATTATTGCTCACGTTGTTGGTGCATACCTTTTTACTGCCATTGCCTTTTATTTTCTGAACCGTGAATACCAGGTTTACTCCTTTCTTCGGTGGTCGTTTTTGAAAACTAGTCGACAAAGTATAACTGCTCGTTCAGTTATGGTTGAAGGGGTTCCCTTTAAGCTTCGCCGAGAAGATCTGCTCAGAAAATATTTCGAGGACTTGAACATGGACTCCATTGAAAAGATTCAAATCTTCCATAGTGCTGCAGATCTCTCTTGTATGGTTGCCTATAGATCTCAAGCTCTAAGGAATCTAGAAGGCACCGTTACAAAATGGCTGGGTAACCCGTGTGTGATAGGTGAATATGATCCCGAAGAGATCCGCCAGTGCATTGAGTCCGGCACAGTGGTTCAGCTTCCGAATAAAAGACGCCCTACTGTCAAGACAGGGTTTTTAGGGCTTATGGGCCCTAAAGTAGATGCCATTTCACATCAGTACCGGGTTTTCTATGACTATTGTGTTGCCGTCAGGCGACTGCGGGCAGCTAACAAGAACTATGTGCCGTCAGGGGTGTGCTTCATCACATTTAGCTCCTTAAGGACTGCTCATGTTGCTGCCCAGATTGTCTCGAACTCTTGGCCATTTGCTTTGCGCACCAATCTGGCACCTGAGCCTCGAGATATCTTCTGGAGCAATATTCATCTCACTGCTCGCGAAACAACCATCCGGCGCTTATTTGTTTACATTGCTATGGTTCTTGTCATTTTTTTTTACAGTATCCCCCTTTCCATCATTTCATCCGCCCTCAGCTTGCCCAAGATTGTCGAGGCCTTTCCTGCTCTGGCGGATCTTAAAACTCTTTCACCCTTTGTTTGGGGATTACTTTCGGGTTTCCTGCCCACGGTTGCTACCATCACGTTTATCTCCGTCACCCCTTACATCTTCACTTGGCTTTCTATTATTCAAGGAGCTAAGACCCTCGGGGTTATGGAAAGGATGACGGTGTCTAAGCATTTTCTCTTCTTGTTGATCAACGTGGTACTTGTCTTTACTGTTTCCAACTCGCTGTGGGGATCGTTTTTTGGGAAGCTCATAAAAGATCCCTCAACCCTCTTTACACTTCTTGGCAGCTCCCTAACAAAAGTTTCTCCCTTCTTCATTAATTACGTCATGATTCTGGGGATAGGCTATTTCCCTGTGCAGTTGTTACAACTCGGGCCAGTATTTTTCTTTCTTTTTCGCCGCATGTTTTCCAAAACACCGCGAGACTTTGCGGAAATTCTAGCACCCGTGTATACTGACTACGGGTGGCTTTATGGTCAGCCGTTGCTGGTGTTTGCAACTGTCATGACTTACTCTGTCATATCGCCTGTCATTTTGATTGTTGGGACGCTCTACTTTACGATAGGCCACTTTGTAACGAAATACTGTCTGCTTTATGTCTACTACCGGAACTATGAAAGTGGTGGCCTGCTCTGGCCCCTTGCCTTCCGCCGTATTATGGTGGGCATCTTTCTGTTCCAAATCACTTTGACAGGGCAGTTCATCATGAAGTTTCCCAGCCTCACCGTTGCCATGTTCCCACTTATGGGCCTTTCAGTCGCATTCTTTTGTTATATTCGCAAAGCATACCCTCACGATTGCAAATATCTTCCCATCGACTTCTTACGGGATAATCCTGCCCCCTGTGAGAATCTGCTGCCAGGGTTTGAAGGCATTCAAGGCGAGAGCGCCTTCCTTGCGGTCGAGTCAGAAAACACGCCTGCCAAGCGGGTAGCGACACACGATCACAGCAGCTTTAGCTACCACGAACCTACCATTCTTGCACCTGATGGTCGACCCGATCAGGAGCCTTCGCTAGCCCGGCCTGACATCCATTCCGACTATCAGCAGTCACCTATGCTCCGATTTAACGGTGTCCTCGACGCTAGCATCACTGAGTACGCAAATCCAGCCACCTATGCCGACTTGCCCTATCTTTGGCTTCCCCAGCACCTTAGCTACCTGCAGTTCAAAAATTTGAAGCGTTGTCGCACTAGTCTTTGCTGCTTCCCTACCTCTCTTCGCACCAACTCCGACTATCATTCAACCCCCACAGAACCTGTCAACGCTCAAGAGGCCACATCTGCTGTCTCTATTCTTCAATGCCAAACGGGCTCGGATATTTCAAGCTAACCCTTTGTTAAACGCCTTTCAAAATTCTTCTAGATAATTATTAATAGAACATTGCTCTTTACTATAACTCCCTGCCGGAGGTTCAGTGGGCTTGATCTCTAAAGAAGCCTTTGATTAGATTAAACTTTTTGCTTTCATAGTTCCCCTTTTGCATCTGTACATTCTTCCTGCCGACACTTGATTTGTTTAAAATCAGCTACATATTCAAACTCTGAATTTTTATTGTTAGTTTTCTTCTAAGCAACACAGTGCAGTTTGAAGCGCATGCTTTATCCATAATCACTTTTGCTTTTATTTAGCAAAATTATTAACACTTCTAAATCATGTTTGTTTTTTGGTTAGCTTCTTGTACAATATATTTAATCGTAGCTGGTGATAATGTTGCAACTGATCTAATTGTAGTTCAGTACTTGGAGAATTCGGTGGAAGATAGCAGATCAAGTGGAACAGAACATAATTTGGAATAAGATAACGCCTCTATTCAACTAGAAGAAGATTTATACAAAAAGCGTGGTGTGGCGGGCAGGATGCCAAAATAACAAAACTGAGCTATGGCTACTTTGCCCTTTTACGGCATCCCACCTGGGTACGCGTCTAGGTATCATAGCTGAAATTTTTTTATTGTTTTTTTTTAGATTAGCTAACTTTTGAAATCTCTATCTTATACTATATTTGGTAAAAAGAAAGGTGTGTCAGGCAGGCTGCCAAAAGAGCAAAGCTGTGCTACGCTCAGCTTCACTCTTTTACGGCAGCCTGCTGGTTTGTGTTTCTAGTTATAGCTGGTAAAAAGCATTTAATGATGGTTGCCTACTGGTATATGATTCTAGTCTATAGTTGGTAAAAGAAAAGATGTGTCAGGTAGGCTGCCAAAAGAGAAAAGCTGTTCTACGCTCAGCTTCACTCTTTTACGGCAGCCTGCTGGTAAGAAGCGTTTAATAATAGTTGTTGGTATACCTTTCTAGTCTATAGCTGGTAAAAGGAGAGATGTGTCAGGCTGCCTGCCAAAAGAGCAAAGCTGTGCTACGCTCAGCTTAACTCTTTTACAGCAGCCTGCTGGTATGTGTTTCTAGTTTATAGCTGGTAAAAAGCTATATTAAAGTTGGGGTGGGTTTTTATTTTCTGTAATTTAAATTATTTAGATATGGGGTTTAAAGTTTATCAAATACTGGTGAGTAAATATATGAATGATTTTAGGATGTAAAAAGGACAAAGCTGTGTTAACTCAGCTTATTCATGCATAGTTGCCTACCTTTATATTTTTCTGTTACTCTAGCAGAATTTTTCTAGAATAGAAAGTTTTTTTCTGATTTTTTTATTCTAGCTGTAAATTGCTGATTATTTTATACACAACAGTTATTTTTTTGTTTATAAAAATTAAAGCTTTAATACTTTTGCAACTTACATTGGAGAAGTATGGGCGAATGCTTTTTAAATACTCTATTAAGCTTTTACCAAGGTTCATTGTAGATTGTACTTTATATTATGGATTATATATTTTTGCTATTTAAGAGATGGGAATTAAATAATTTTTATTCCTATCTTGAAAGTACACTAATTTAGTAAACAATTTTTTATTTTAGTCACAATTTTTGAAATCCAAGAGACACATCAACACATTAAGTATCATCAAGTACATGGTATGAAATATTCTATTCTTATAGTTTAGTTTACATAGCCTATAGGACAACTACATAATCTTTATATCTCATTTTTTGGCAGCAATGTGTCCTTGGTTTAGTTTGGCATTAAATTTTTATTCTCTGATATGCTTTTTCTTTTTTGTTGTACAGTAGTTTTAAAAGCTATGGCAATAAGTGAAAATACTTCAGATTTAAACAAACTGATTTCAGATTTAAACGAAATCCAAGTCATGCGAGATTCAGGATTCAATTAATTTAAATATTTTTGGTTAATAAATGAACTGTCAAACCAAAAACAAAATTTCACTAACCCATTATACAAAATTAAAGCAAACATCAAGCGGTGTAGTTCAAACCACAAACAAAATGAACTGACACAACAAGTGAAATGGATGGATGCTATTCTGGAGTATATTATAATCCAAGCAGGATTCATATGAGGTACTGACAGAAGGACCAAAATGAAACAAAATTTGAGCAATCTAGAAGCAAGATTCCACAAGCATGAAACAAAATAAACTCACACAAGATGTGTAATATGAACAGCCTAAAATAGAAAAATAACAGTATAACAGCCAATCAACAGCTATCTAATTTAGGAACAGAGGCCTTTTATTCATTTTCATGGCTCCTGATTTGTATGAAAAGGTTTTGAGAACCTTCCAAATATGGACTTGAGATTACAATAAAAATAAATCATTAAATTTTAAAATTTCTACTTTTAGTGATTTTATCCTAGGTTTTTTTACAATATGGTTTTACTAGCAACATCTTCAACGGCACAAGCAGCCAAGCCAGCAGCAGCCAGACCAGCTTCAATGGAGGCGAGGCTCAGAACATGGAGGCACCCATTTACACCCAAGCCTTTGAGGCAGGTAACAAGGAAGCTGACCTGTTACTGTCCCCCGAGCCATATGGCTTTGACTTGTTTGAGAGTCACTTAGCGTCTACCTCTGCCCTTGCTCCTACACCCACCCCTGCACAAGCTGCCCGTCAACCAACCAATCAGGATGGCAACCTTGATTTGGAACAACTTCCTGCCACCGCCCAATCTGCTCCCCCCTCAGCCAATCAGGCTTCAGCTCCCGCCGCCCAGCGCCCCAAACACAGAATAATCACTGCCCAAATTCTTACGGAAATTGTGGCACTCAACCTTCAGGGTCTGTCCTGGGATCAGATAGCCAGCCAATTACAATTCACCTGGGCTACTGTCATGCAGGAATTCAACAACCTGATGAATAAGAGAAATCTGATTGGGACGGCCAAGAATCCAAAGAAGGCCACAGAGTCCCAGATCAATGAGGCATACCCAATAATGCTTGACCTCCTCCAGCGGGACCCCAAGCTTCCATTGACCCAGGTCCAGAAGCAACTTGTGCACCATGGCATTTGGGTGTCTGAGCGCATGGTGCAGCTCTGGATGCACAGAAAAGTGGCTTCAATTAGGGTTCTTACAAATTTTGCCAGCGACCAATGGGATGGCGCTGAGGATTCCCCATATGACACCACAATCAAATCAACCCTGGTCAGATGCTTGACAAGTCTAACAGATGATATCATGTTTGTCTTGTACTACAAGTTATTGATTGCATTTGACAATTTTGGTGAGCAAGGAAAAGCCGCCACCAAGAATGGAAGGAAGAAGGTCAAGAAGGGGACATTCATTGGTGCATTTCTGGCTGTTTCAGCCAATGGGTTTGTCTACTATCAGACAAATCCTGATTTCATCAATGGGTACTCATACAGCCACATCCTCAGTGGATTGCTTGACTTCTGAGATGGCTCAAATTCCAAATACCAGGTTTTATTGAGCCACCAGATGGAGGGAAGCTCCACCTTCCTCGAGGCCATCCAGGAACGCGGGCACCAGGCCTCCGTGTACCCAGCTGGCCACGCAGACATCCATCTGGCTGATGTTGTCTTATTTAACATTAAAGATACACTACAGGAGCGCCACCCTCAGGCTTTCAATGACCTCTATCTTGGGGTCCTTGACCACAATTTTCTCTTTGGCTGCCAAATGTTGGCCGACTTATTTGCCCAAATGGTTTTCCATGTGAACATGGGCAACCAATCACATAAGGATAAGTGCCTTCCACCTCGGGCCACTGCCACCTACCAGCCCATCCAGCCAATGACCAATGAGAAATACAACAAGCGTTATATGGCAGCTATCACACAAAATTCTCCTGCCTCCACCCCTGCCACCAACACTCCCCACCCGCAAACCCAACCCATCCAATCCCATACCCCCCAGGCCAGCACTGCCTCTATGTCTTCCTTCCTGCACCATTCTGCCTACTAGGCATCACTCTTCCCCACCTCAATAAACCCCCTGGTTCCAAAAAATTTCTATTTATATTAACTTTATTTTGAATTTCAATTGTTTGTGTTCTCTTTGTTTATAGTTGGCTATATTCTTTATGTTCAGCTTATTTCTATAAAATCATATATTTACTATATCATATATCTAGATCCTGAACACAGTTATTTTTAGCACTTAAACACATCCCCTGTGAAAATATTAACAACAATTTGGTGATCATCTGAATTTAAATTAGAAAATTCTAGGTTAATTGTATTTAGATAAAGTTGTTACTGATCCAAATTCAAAACCTTAATGATAAACTTTAAGCCAATCAGGAGCCAAGTGATAAAGTGATTGTTGTGACATAAAGGGTCATTCAATAATTCTTTGATGCATGTGCGCTAATTAATATGATTGGCTGGATATTTTTCCATTGTAAGCCATTGCCACTGTGGCGAGTTGTTGATGGACTAGTGCTAACCCAGCAGCTGATTGGGCACTAGTCCATCAACAACTTGCCACAGCAGCAATGGCGTACAATGGCAAAACATACAACCAATCATATTAATTAGCGCACATGCATCAAAGAATTATTGAATGACCCTTTATGTCACAACAATCACTTTATCACTCAGCTCCTGATTGGCTTAAAGTTTATCATTAAGGTTTTGAATTTGGATCAGTAACAACTTTATCTAAAAACAGTTAGCACTATAATTTTCTAATTCAAATTTAGCTGATCACCAAATCATTGTTAATATTTTCACAAGGGGCTATGTCAAGCGCCAAAAATAATATGGTAATCAAGGAAACAATTCCAACACAAAGCAAACAACACATATTGAGATGAGCGTAAAACATATACACAATGGGTAAAAAGATGGGATAATGTAGTGAATGGGAAAACAAAAAGGAATAAACAAAGAGGCAACAGTCTCAAAATAATACAGAATTTATTGGGGCAAAAGCTATAAAAACATATGGAAAGGTTAGTAAAAAATCAATGAGAGAATTGGAAAAGCTTCTGAAGGATCTCAACTTGGCAATTGCCAAAATAAAGGACATTGACCGCAAGGTCAAAGCCAAAGTGAAGTCCGCCGTCCTCACTGGGGACAAAATTGACAAGGTGTCTGCAAAGGCACTAATGTCAAAAATGCCAGACACCCCAGAGAAGACAATTGAGCGCTTACTAAATATTCAAAAAACTGTGGTCAAGGGCCTCCAGTTCAAGGCATACAATCTTTCCGCGCCGTCCTTCTGGGTTGATGACCTGGAGATGTATGCCCACCTCAAACCCACCAAGCGTGCCAGGGAAGAGGATACCAAATTGCCTGCACAATTGATTGCACCAAGAATGGCAAAGCCGGCTGAAGCTGCCGACAAGGAAGAAACCCAAGAAGGTAACCTAAAAAATTATAATTAATAAAAATTCTTAAATATTTACCTTTTTTAGAAGATGTTGATGGTGAACTCCGCCAGGTCCTGGTCCCTTTTGTCCCCCCCACCTTCTATGCCAACTATGCTAATCATGTGGCAAGGCAGCTTTTCCTGTCCCCCCCTGTCTTGCAGGAGCTTGAAGACAGGATCCATGGTACATTCCCAATGTCCAGGGAGGCATTAGCTGGGCTTTTGCATGGTGAGGGGGCATCTGAGTGGGCAGTTACTGCCTACAAGGATGCCCAACTGGTCCTCCTGGACCCGGTTAACTTCAGTGGAGTTTACTGTGTAAACTCCATTGAGCTTGTTTGGGATGTTCTGGCAACGCTCCCATTCAAGAATATACCAAAGATGGGCTGGGCTCATGCAGCTGCTTGCTTCTGCTTCCCGGTGGAGCATACCATCTCTTACCTGTTGGAGAACTTTGGGCGCGCGGTGTCAAAATTGGCTGTTGCAAACGCAACAGCCATAAAGAAGACAAAAATTCTCCTGGCAGATTTTGGGCTGGCCTGGAGCGCCAACAAGACAGGGGTCCCTGCAGCTATGGAGCTGACCTTTGCCAAAACCAAGCACAAGAAGAAGATTAGCGCTGTATACAACAAATTGTGCAAGTTCATAGAAGGCTTTGATGGGAAAAGGCTTCATCTGGTTGTTTACCTGGGGTTCCTATTCTACTTTGGGATGGGCGTGTCTGTAGAGGACCTAGACAGGGTCCTTCTTGGGGTCAACAAGGCCAGGCTCTCACTGGACGGGAAGAAGATCCCCCTGGGTATGACTCAGTGGATCACATCATACAGGACGCCCTGGTCCTGGCTAGCATCTTTGGGTTTGCAGCCCCGCCAGAAAATTTGTTCCTCCATTCCCACCTCACCATCCTTCCTTTTACCAGCAGGCGCAAATACTTTAATACAGGTGTATCCACTGTCCACGGTGTGGCGGTGGAGGTTGTGCGCCACCTCCATTGCAGGGTGGTTACATACCGCCAAACCCATTATAGGCGCACTTAATTTTATTTCTATATCAATAAATATATTTATACTATACTATATTTTTATATTATAAATAATTTTTCAAATAGTATTTTGCAAAAAAGATTTGCAAAATATATTGCAGAAATGGGTTTCATAAAAGTATTAAATAATATGGTAATAAAATAAATTTCAACTTTACAATTTACGTTTAATTTTTATAAGACTATTTTATATTTATTTGACAAAAGTGATATAAATATATTCACGTAATCCAGTATCAAGCGTTTGAGATAACCTCAGATGACATATTAAATAATATATAATAAAATAAATAAATTACTTACATTTATTGATAGATCTTCTGAATGAGATTGCAGGCGTGGAACCATCTAAATATAAAATGATAATCAATAAATCTTGAATAGTAAATTAGAGAATATAAAAAAAGTTGGACACACTAAGCCTTTAATTGATTGGTTGTTTGGCTAGGCATGCAGGGATGAACAAATCAGTGTGGCCATAGAATTTGGCCACAGTCTCAGCTGGGAGGGTGTGGATCCCGGCCTGAAGCAAATTAAAGAGGTCCTTGTTTCCAGTTGGGGTTCCTTGCTTGACGACTTGCTTGAGCCACCCAAAGACTTCCTTGATGGGATTTAGGAAGGGCAAATAAGCTGGGAGGAAGAGAAGGCATAAATTTGCTGTGGCCAATAGCTGGGGGCCCACTGCAATGCTTGTGTTGATCATTGGGAATTCATCAAGAATGTCAGCCACCTTGTGGAGACCAACTTTGTCCAATAGAATTACGTTGATGAAGCCCGGGCTTGTGCACCTCAGGTGCTCCTGGACCAATTGGAGGAATGAAAAGAAGGTACAGCTGTTATGAGAACTCAATATCATTTGATAAAGCTCAACCCTCTTTGGACCAAGGAGAGCCACCATTGAGTATGCTGTGGCGCAGACTGCAGCATGCCGAGCCATCCTGTCATTGGAGCCTTTGGGGACATACCCATACTCATTGCGCATCAATGAGGCAAATGCTGATTTGTTGATATAATAGAATTTCACTATCCCCTTGGCTTTGAGGGCAGTGTACGCCTCAGCATAATTTTTCTGGGTCTCGATATTGGCTGGGCTGTTCTGATTGTAGGGGGATACCCCGAGTTTTTCCAGGAAAAGCACATTCCCTTGACCAAATGATAATAGAAGGAAATTGAGGCCTCAACCCCAAAAGCCAACTTGATCATGGCCTGTATATTTGCCAGTTCAAGATGGCAATCTTGGGTTATCCACTGGCTGATTGCCCATTTATGCTCCTTAGTGAGCATGGAAGAAACACGCAAGGATTTCTCTGTGGCAAGGACTCGGCCAGTATCAATGAACTTGTTGAAGGTCTTTGAGGCGTACTTGGGATCCACCCCAACAAGAGCCGCAGCCGCCTTGTAATCACCAGATTCCCGCATGAGCTGGAGAAGGATGATGCACTTAATGTCAGGAATGCACTTGTGAGCGGGCTTTTTAGTGGTGGGGATTGGCTCGTTGGCGTTGGGCACAACACAGGGCATGGGCACCTTGGTGTAAAATGCAGCAAATTTCTTTAGTACTAACTGTCCCTCATTGGTTTGGTAGAACTTGGTCTCCTTGTCCTCCTCCTGATTGCCATCACTGACGCAGGGTTTGTAGCTAGTATCAAGTACAGGATTCACCTTCTCCAGCATGGATGACGGGACCAACCTTGCCAGTACACAACGTCAAACACATAGAATGTAAGTTCAATCTCTTTGTTCCTGACTGTTTTAGTTGTGGTAACCTTAGTGGGCTTCCAGGTCAGCTTGGGGACCCAAGGGTTGATGCTTTGCACCCTAGCAGCTTATGCTTCTTTAACTGTATGTGTCAGTGCAGCATCACTATTGAACTCTCCTCTTTTATCTCCTTCCTGAGTAGGCACTTTTGTTGCACTGACTCAATTTTTGGCCTGCGGGGCAACCATAACACATAACAGGTGCAATGGTAGTCTGTTGCTGTGTTCCTTCTATTTTAAGAATTTAATAAAATATTAAATAAAACTTAATTAAGTTACTCTGTAATTTTATTTTTTGCTTTTATCTGAATATGGATATTTAATTAGAGTTTTTCCCACCCAATATCACAATTATAGCTTTTTTATTTCTTAATCAGTTGTTTTTGGTTTTACAACGCCCATTTTAGAATGCCCAAAATAATTTCCACCCATTTTCCCATATTTTACGCCAAATTAAGCACCCAACACAATATTTTTAAATTTTTTGTTTCAGATCTTGTGTCTTATTTTAGATACCTTGTTATCATTCTTGATTACAACCCATTGCAAAAACTGATTGAGTGATTTTGTTTACATAGTGAGTTGCTATTGTGTTTTGTTTTTGGAGTGAGTTTTGACACACTACGCTTGGGTGTATTTGTCACCAATTCATATAGTAAACATATGTACACCAAAAGTCAACTCACACTATTTTGTTTGTGAATCAATGTACTTTATATTGTATTTTGAATGGTTTTGCTTTGCATGTGAGCCCTTTGTTGCTGTGTTGACCCATTTTGCCCATTAACGCCAATAAACCCTGTTAACAGAGTGTATATTTTAACCTGAGAGTTGGATTTTGCTTAAATCTGAAATCATTTTGTTTAAATCTGAAGTATTTTTGCTTGTTGCCATAGCTTTTAAAACTACTTTACCTATTATATTTAGTAGGTTGTTTAGATATGATATCTAGGGCTATGTTTTTTGAAAGCTTGTGCTTTAGTTGTGGGCATAACTTAGAATAATTTGATTGTTTTATATTTTCCTGGCTTTAATTCTGTGCTTTTTTTTATAAATTAAAAAGATAAGTATGCACGGAAATTGGAGGCCATTGCAATTAAAATCTTTTTAACAGTACTGTAAATTCAGAACCTAAACGTAAAAATGCAGGATTGTCAAATCCTTTTTCCAAATTTTGAATCACTTTTGCGGGATGGCCTTTTTTTAATTAAATTTAATTCTTTGTGTTTTTATTTGGATTTTTAAAAATGCAGGAACTCATAGACACTTTGCAAAGTTGAAGTTGAACTGCATATCTCCAATGGACAAAATGAATTAACTGGAATCAGATTTGAAGCGTTCAAATCCATCAACCATTTTCATTAAGTTTACTATGTTTTTTAAAATTGCGGGATTGTCAAATCCAAGAACCAAATTTCAAATCACTTTTGAATGTCACTAGTAAACTCAAATAATAATTGCGGGAACTGGAACCCAAATTGAATATACAGTAAGCACACTAGGAAAAATCAACCCAAATCAAGAAGCTCCACTATGGATAAAATCAAGTGAAAAATCTAATCTCAACAACCATGTTAAGACATGAAATTAAGTGAAATGTAAAATTGTTTAAACTGGAAATGATTCAATATTCTGCACTCTAAATCACTAATATAGCAACCATAAACCCATATAGTGATTTATAAGCTACTCTCCTGATGACGCAGAAATGTTTTAAAAGTTTTTTGGCCCCTGGCGTAGCCAAGGGGCCAACAAAACTTCTTTTCAAAGAAGAAAGGAGAGGAAAAGATAAACCATCAGTTTACTGAACTATGTATTCATGTACTGCTATTAAGGATACTTGATTACAGTAGATTTCAGAAAATACTAATAATAAAGTAGAATTCTATATTACAATCTATCTTATCACGTTTTCTTTTCCTTGATGTGTTGATAGTTCATTTGCTGTTGCTAATGTGATTGCGTTTAATTGGATAGATTTACCTCCATTTGCCTTGGCACTAGGAAATCAAGTCGCCTCCCCAAGACCAGCTGGTCTCAGGGAGGCAACTTGATTTCCTAGTGCCAAGGCAAATGGAGGTGAAACTATCCAATTAAACGCAATCACATTAGCAACAGCAAGTGAACTATCAACACATCAAGGAAAAGATAACATGATAAGATAGATTGTAATATATAATTCTATTTTATTTTTAGTTTTTTTTAAAATCTACTGTAATCAAGCATCTAAATTTTAGCCGTCCTAAAATGAAATAGGGTGATTTTTGAGAATACCTATGATTCCAAAAAGAATTAGCACAAATCTACTCTAGATCCTTTGACATCCTTTTTGAGATTCCCATAAATTATAGTTATTTCAAATTCACCGCAATTATGATTTGAAACTTGGTTCTTGGATTTGATAATCCCGCAATTTCAGATTTGTTAAGTTTTACATGGTGTCTATGATTTGTTTGAAATTCCGGAAATCTCAAATTGTACATTAAAATCCTGCATTTCTGATTCATGTATCCCGCATTTGTTTGCTGAGTTTTGTCTTGTGTTGGTTGAGTTATTTGCTCAAGAGATTTGAAATTTGCCAATTTAAATAAATCAAAAAAAGTCAAATTAAATGATTGATTTTATTAAATATTTTATTTTTTACTCAGCTGAGTTGCTGAAAAAGTGATTTGAAATTTGGACCAAGGATTTGACAATCCTGCACTTTTACGTTTAGGTTTTGAATTTACAGTATTGCGTCCTGATTTGGTGTCACAGCCAGATACATTGCCAACATCAACACCAAGTATGGCAACACTGGGAAAATTGCTGAATCCACCAAGGCTAAGCAACAGCCAAAACTCTTGAGCCTGTGCATATTGATACAATAAAACAGTGGGTAGCCAAGGATTGCCACCTGGACTCACTTGCTGTCCAATCAATGCTCACCACAGAGTTTGGGCTTTTTGTTTCCAAAACCCTTGTTTACAAAACAATGGTTGATTTGGGCTTCTCCTGGAAATTACTGGGAGTTTTTCTGTACAACAGAAACAATTAGAAGACCATCAAGGATTGACGCATTTATGCCAAGACATATCTGGTACTAAAGGAGACTGGGAATGTCCAGTTCTTCTACACTGACAAATTTTTGTTTTTCTTCTCGCTCAGGTCTAGGCATGGGTGGGTCAAGAAGGGGTCCAAGGACAGTGTAGCCCATTGTGCAGCTGTCTGTTCCCAGACCAATGCAATGATTGCGCTTCTTGGTCCTTGTGGGTTGGATCAATATCAGATAATCAAGGGTTCCCACAATAGCGGGACCTTTTTGATTTTCTCCAAGTTGTCAAGGAGTATCTCTGGATCAACTACCATAGTACAACAAACATTGTTGTGCTGGATAATGTCAGGCTCCACAAAGTGGATCTGGTAGTGTCCAAGTTCCCGTCAATCAATAAAAATAGTCATTTGGCCAGCCACCGCCTGGCTGACTGCCCAATGAGACTCCTCTTCCTCCTCCTGTATTCTCCATTTCTGAACCCAATAGAGGAGGCCTTTGGATGAATCAAAAATAAGGTGAAACAAGGCCCCCCTCAGGACACTGAAGATCTATTCAATATTCTTGAGGTCATTCAATTTGAAATGCCACCCAATGTGGTGGCAGATTTTTATAAGCACTCAAAATTCTTTCTCCCCAAAGCCCTGGCCTCTGAGCCAATCAGATAAATGGGCGCTCTGGTTTTTTTTTGTTTTTAGTAGGACTCGAAAATTATTATTTATATAATGATGTGACATTTGTATGTATTAAAGACATATAAGAATACATAGAAAAGGTAAGTAAAATTAATTATACTAGGTAAGAGGAATATATTTTTATTATAATGCACCGAATATTATATTGACCGTTGCGCTAACAAATAAATAAATTAAAAAAGATAGAAATAGATCAATTTTATTTAAACAATTGTGAATCCTTGTCGGTACTTTGGCTTTGTTAAGCCACAAATTGGACCTTGCAGGTCATCATCTGATCCTTATTATTTCAGTGCCACTATAGCCACACAATACTGAAGCCAATGATTTTTATGTATTGCTTACTAATTAGTACTTAGGACGCGGGTCAAGCATATCAAATATATTTATCAAATCATATTACAAGGGAAAGACAATTCAAGTTCTAAACAATCACTTGTTTAGAATATAAGTGGAGTGGGCCGCATGATGCAGATAAATTCAATTCTTGTTGTTTGTATATGTAATAAATGAACCTGTACTTGACAAGCAAGTAAATAAAAACATTTTTAACTTATTTTTATTATTTGATGTGGTTGCAACTTTAACTAATGTCTTATAATATATTTAGATATATTAATATTATAATTTGCCCACTAAAATTTAAAATAAAATTAAAATATTAAAAGTAAAATTATAATTATAAATCTTAAAATTTATCTATTAAAGTTTAAATATTCAAAATGTAACTATTTTTATTTAATTGTGATATATTCAATATTGAAATATTAAATATTGAAAATTTTAATATTGAAATATGTATTATTAAAATTTTAATATTAACTTTTAGATACTAAAATTTTAATATTTAAATATTTAAAATTAAAATTTTACTATGAAAATTTTAATATTACATATTTCAATATTAAAATTTTAGTATTAAAATATAAAAATTAAAAAAATAAAATTTAATTTGCAAGGGAAAATCATTTATTGAGGGGATGCTAATTGCAAAGGGAATGTGATTATTCTGGGGAATTATACCTCAAAATTAAAATTTCAGCTAGAGTGTCTAATTGGATCCACATACTCTTCTGTACGTGGTGGACGACCCTGGATGCAATTGTTAGAAGGGTGGCGCCCTGTACCCCGGTGGTTGCTGATTGTTTGATAAAAGGAAGCCGGGCGAGTTTACAATTAATAGGTTTTTTTCAGGGGGCACGTAGTACCCATACAACCTTGCCAATGCAAAGAAGTCATACAGGACATGCTCAACTGTCCTATACCCCACGGTGTCTTCTGGCGTTTGAGTGCTAAGTGGCATATGTCTATTTGAATGGGTACATCCTTCAACTTTTTGACGTTGGTTTTTAATATGCAGTAGAGGAGGATTCCCAGGTATACCGCGACATGAATTCTTTGCAAGGTGTATTTTTCTGAGAACATGCACAATTTTTTGAATACTTGAACTAATTTATTGATATAGGAAGTCTGATTGAATTTGAAGAGGGTTTGGGGGGGCGCCTGACTTGTATCAGCCCCCCATGCCTCCGCAAACAAAATAAATAAAGGTTTAAATGTGTTCACAAGGACTGCATCCCTGACTTTATTTGACAATGCCTTGAATACTTCATTAAAAATTTCAGTTTTTAGATATTCAGTTCCTATTTGAAAGTCAGTTTTAACTAGGTTTTTCCATATTCATTTATGTTTGTGAATGGGAATCTTTGAATGCTTTCATATATATTCATCAAAGTTTAGCTTGACATCCCCGCAAATTTCATTCATTTCTTTGAAGTTGATATTTGATCCTATTTTATATGCTTCCCTTAACCACAGCAAGCACCCCACAGGTGGTAAATATTCCCTATCTTTAGCATCAATATTTGAAAAATTATTCATATTCTGTTGAATTATTTTATTTATTTGGTTTTTATTTATTTGTTTTACAGGGGCTACCAGTGACTGGTAACCCCCATAGAACCAACTCAGCATAAAAGCCGCCACTTCTGCAACCTTGTCCCCATTCCTGGTGATGGATAAAATAAATTTAAATAAAACATAAAAAGACTTACTAATTATTTCCCCTGTGGCCCTCTCAGCCACAGGCGCCACCTCAGCAAACTTCATGAGTGTTGGCTGCTCTTCACTAATTTTACTAAGCTTAATTTTTTCTTATCTTTCCTGCAACTTGTGTTTCTTCTTGTTTTTTATTTAATAAGATTTCTGTATTTCTTGAAGCGCTCCTGCTTCTTGACTGAGTTTTGTTTTTGTCTGTTTCTGTTTGGTTGGTTTCCTCTTCAATTGTGTTTATTTCATGTGGGATTTCATTTCCTTCAATTAGTTTGATTTTTTGAGTATTCTTTCTATTGGTTTTTGCAAATTCCCACAAGTTGTAACTTTCACATTTTGAAATCTAACCGCTTGAGTATTTCCTTTTGAAGATTTAAAAATATTTCTTTGTGTTCTTTGTTGACCATTGTTCTCAGGCTTTTTTACAGTTTCATTTTTTCTGGACCAAGGCTCTTCCCTCATTTCTCAGTTGATTTACCACAATTTCCCTTATGTTGTATTCAAGCTCAACAACCTTTTGGAAGGCTGACTCTAATTCATTGATAAGTGTGTAAATATTTGACATTATATTTGAATTCCATCAAAAAACTGGTTTTTATAGTACTACCTTCAACGCGTGATTATTTTTCATCATCATTACTAAATTAAAGACAATAAATGTAAATATTGTATTAGAATATTGTAATTAGACAACAACTCTTGATATTTTGATATTATGTGCATAACTCAATGTGTTGTTTAATAAAATCCATTGTAAACTTGGCCTTTTTCATTTTAATTTATTAAAACAGATTGTGTTTATATTAGAGAGCCATTAACACTTAGTACAAATATTGATACATAGTGCATTTTACATCCTGTATATTTACCTATTGGTAATAATTCTATGAACTTTTTAGTTGGATTTTGCGAGGTAATAATAATGTAATGTGTTAATAAATTACTGTTTATTGTCATTAATTGACTGATTTTCTTTGCTGTGGGATTGTGCATTTTTTGATATTTACGCACTAGTATCCAATTGGTTGGTTTCACATCCAATTGGATACTAGTGCCTAAATATCAGAAAATGCACAATTGCCACAGCAAAGAAAATCAGCCAATTAATGACAATAAACAGTAATTTATTAACACATTACATTATTATTACCTCACAAAATCCAACTAAAAAGTTCATAGAATTATTACCAATAGGTAAATATACAGGATGTAAAATGCACTATGTATCAATATTTGTACTAAGTGTTAATGGCTCTCTAATATAAACACAATCTGTTTTAATAAATTAAAATGAAAAAGGCCAAGTTTACAATGGATTTTATTAAACAAAATGCATTGAGTTATGAATATAATATCAAAATATCAATAGTTGATGTCTAATTGCAATATTCTAATGCAATATTTACATTATTGTCTTTAATTTATTAATGATGATGAAAAATATGTATGCTAATAATTTTAAGCTATTCATAAAGTGTACAACATTGTATTAATTATGGGAAATGTTGATAATGTAAAAAGAAAATATTATTAGTTATGAATTGAAAGAGAGATATCAATTTTAATAAGTTGTCACAAAGAAAAGACTTATTTACTAATCATAGGACAGGAAGGGGAGGGAATGGGCAGAATGAACATCACCTTCATCTGCGCCTGTGAAAGGGACAGCATCAGAGATAGTGGGGGGATTGGTAGTGGCTTGGGAGTCAGGGTTAGAAGGTGGGTGACTTTATGGGGGGCTGGGGAGACAAGGTTTGTTGACTGGGAAAGGGCAGCAAGAGCGGTTTGCTTCAATTGCTTGGATTCTTCTTCTGTCACATATGCAGGCTTGAAAAAATGGATGGATGGGCAAGGGGGAAGGCAGGAGTCCTTTCTGGACTTATCACTATCACTTGCATAGAAGATGATGAGATCTGATAGGTCCTGGACAAACACAGAAGGGAAAATCTCATAACTCTTATCAATTTAGGTGCACAGTTTGTTGTATGTGGCAGGCTTTAAGCGCCTGAGTGCAGAACCAAAATTATAGAGACATATATCTGCAAGATGCATGTTGGCGTGGTTGATGGAGTAGGACCAACAGGTATGCCCTGCAGCCCTGATTTCTTGGGTTGCCCATTCTTGCTGCTCCATCTCTGCACTCATTACAACTGTTTACACAGCTTGTTGGGTAGCCCACTCCTCCAGCATGGCCTTGAGCTCTGTCTGGTAGGCATGCCCATCTGCAGTGTTTGATATTGCCAAGTAATAATTGACACCCAATGGAGAAACTGCCAATAAAACCCCAACAAAACAATACAAGATTGGGCTGCGCTTGTACACGTCAGACTGGATATGCTTCTTTCCATAGTCTTGGATACTTGCAGAGATCTTAGCATATAATAGGAAGATGATGTCATTACAGGCCCTCATTGCACTCCCTTTAATAAAATTGATAATGGTCAAATTGTATGGGTTGGTATCCACCAAACTGGGGCCACCAAGAGCCTGTTTGGATAGGATTCTGGCGGCAACCACAACTCTGTGCATCCACAAATTCACTTTTCTTTTGTTGGTGAAGATGCCGTGGAGTCCCAGCTGGAGACGCACCTGGACCAGGGGCATCTGCAGGTCACTTTTCATAATGGAGATCATAAGGGGATAGGCTGTGTCACCTTTGGTCAAAGTATAGGCACTAGTTGGGGTCTTTTTGGTAGGGGAGCTACAGTTGGCGTGGGCTTGCAGGGTTGCAGCCACAGTGGAATTTGCAAAACCCATTGCGGCCGCAATTTCCCCAAGGGACATAAGCATCCCTTGCTTTTCAACCATTTCAAGAACAATCTCTGGAGTGATTAATTTTCTTCTGCACCTTGCAGGCTGACTGGCTGGAGGCGGGGTGTGTCTGCCTTGAGAATCAGACAGTGCCATCTGATTGGCTGTTTCTGGATTCTGGCTTCCATTGGTGGCCCCATGGCTCACTTGGTCAATTCTGGATGCTAGTGTTGCTGTATGATTTGGGTTAGCAGCTGCCTGTGTGTGATGGGCAAACAGGGCCATGCTTGAGGACGCAGGAGAAAAAACACACTCCTGGGTGATGCTTGTGGAGGGGCCTGCAGGTTGGGAGTGGCCATAGAGGGAAGCTTCACTATTAGAAGACCCAGCGTAGCCCTGCATGATTTTGTCAAGGCCAGGGAACAGCTTGTTGACTTGGTTGGTGTTGGAAGAAGACATAATAAAAATTTTATTATAATTTTAAGCTCAAGAAGAGAATGTATGTTTTAGTCAATTTTATTGTTATATATGTTAATTTTGTGAATATTATGTTCTAAATTTTAGCCATCCTAAAATGGAATAGGGTGCTTTTTGAGAATGCCTATGATTCCTAAAAGAATTAGCACAAATCTACTCTAGATCCTTTAACATCCTTTTTGAGACACTCATAAATTATATTTATTTCAAATTCACTGCAATTATGATTTGAAACTTGGTTCTTGGTTTTGATAATCCTGCAATTTCAGATTTGTTAAGTTTTACATGATGTCTATGATTTGTTTGAAATTCGGGAAATCTCAAATTGTACATTAAAATCCCGCATTTCTGATTCATGTATCCCACATTTGTTTGCTGGGTTTTGTCTTTTGTTAGTTGAGTTATATGCTCAAGTGTTTTGAAATTTACCATTTTAAATAAATCAAAAAAGTCAAATTAAATGTTTGATTTTATTAAATATTTATTTTTCACTCAGCTGAATTGCCCGCAAAAGTGATTCAAAATTTGGACCAAGGATTTGACAATCCCGCATTTTTACGTTTAGATTCTGAATTTACATTATTGATAATTGAATTCTTTAAGGGTTTTCATTTTTTGGCAATGAAAATTTTAAAGAACATTTAAAAATAGAAACGTTTAATATATGCAATAGATGCAATTACATTAAAACATCCTAATTGTAACATGATCTTTAGTAAAGCATTGACTTGTATATAGAGATTTTATAGATTCAGATTAATATAAGACAGCTAGTTGGATCAAAAAGAACTTAAACTTCCTTTAATTTAACACCATATAGAAAAGCTAAACATAAGCTATTTATAAAAGTTTCTCTGTGATCTATATTGTTCTAGTAGTTAAGCCTGTTGAAATAGCTTTTTAAAGTAGAAATTTAAAGCTCTAAGCTAATTGAAAACAAAATACTTCTAAAAAATACTGATTATTTAATAGATTATTAAAAATAGCTTAAGTGATATTTAATTCTTTAGTTTATTCCTAATATATATAACAAAAGTGTTACTTGGAACAAAAAAGACTTAAAAACAGACAATAAAAAATATTTGAGGAATACCTTGTTAAAAGCAAATTATACTTACTAACCCAGGATCTTCTTTGGAGCAATGACCCAGGGTTTGAAATTTAGGATAGTAAACTGGCAGTTAAAAGTCTTACCTAATCAAAGATCTGATGCTGGTAAAAATGTTAATATAAAAATGTTGGTGATAAAAGAAAAGCTACATAGCCCAAGATTGGCTTCAGGGTAAAAGTTTGGCTTTTTAAATCTAGGCTGGTAATTTATCTAGGCTGGTAATTTAGTGAAAGATCTTATCCACCCCAAGATCTGCTGTGGACCAAGTACATCTAAAAAGATTGAAGGTTAGTCTTTTTAAGAAAGGGCTTACCTGAAATGCAGCTTGATTAAAAAATATTAGTGATTCAAAACATTGCTTACCATTCCCATGTTTAACTTCAGGGCAAAAGTCTGGTTTTTAAATTTATGTTAGTAAATTTGATCTTTTAAAATGACTTACCCACCCCAAGATCTACTTTGAACCAAGCCCATCTAAAAGGAAATGAAGGTTAGTATTTTTAAGGAAAAGCTTACCTGAAATGCAGAATCAAATTGAATTTGAATTGAATTAGTTTTTAAAAAAATTATTACCTTTTTAAATCAAAGTTAGCTTCAAAACTTTTAAAACTAAGCTTACCTTTAATATCCTTGATCCACTATGCTAAAAACAGTTAGTACTATGTATATGTTTATATTTAGAAGCTTACCTTTGATTTGAAGTGAATTGTTTAAATTTGAGTTGAAAAAGTTTTTATTGTGTTTAGTGAAGGCTTACCTTATCTTAGTAAATCTAATCTTATCTTCTAAGCTTAAAATTGGCCAATCATAGCAGATGATGGCATCTTGTCTTCCAATAATTTTTAGTAAGATTTTATTATCATTTTTGACTGTCTTACCTTTTAATCAAACCAAACCAATTTACATCTGCCTCCCATATTCTTTACTTTAATTGACACTGCTGCAGGTAGGGATGCTGTGAGACACTGCCAAGTGTCCCACAACTATTCCTGCAGCAGCATTAACTAAAAAAACTTTATTTGCATTTAGGCATGATTGATATTGTTGTCAGCCTAGTTTGGATGTGAAAACCAGAAAGATTTTCTAACTGAAAACATAGTAAAAAGCTTCCTCTGGGACAAGAGCAGTCTATACTAGATTGTGTGTTGCCAAAGGTGATACTGCATGTGGCAAAACTACTGTTAAAAATTGGCATACATCAGCAGATTCAAGAGAAGATTTGAGAGGCAGGGGCTCACACTTGCTATATGCCTTTGAATGTGAGGATTCTGAAGACATTGGCCAACTGATTTATAATGGATAAATTTATTTGATCCTATACAAGTAGGTAAAAATCTGCCCCCTGGCGTTTACTTCCAACATCTTATATAGGGGTATTATCATCTTATTAATCATCAGTCACTGACAATAGCTTCTAGGAAATTCCAGCACACTGTAGAGCCTTGGTTGTGCTGGTGAAAAAAGGGGCAACTTTCTATTTTAGGCCACAATCCCGCAATGCCTAGCACAAGGACACCCTCTGCTAGCACATTAATCAGTGATCCTTTTTAGGATGTAAAATCACTTATATATCCAGTTTCAATTGGGAGCCAAATCAATCATTCAAATCAAGCCTGGCGCCTCGGCGTAATTCTATCTTGAAGCAGTGCTTGCAATTAATTGTGCTGGCGTCCTGGCGCTTGATGTAAACTGTAGCAGCGCTCTGACATCAAGAATAATTAATGCTGGTGCCGTGGCGCATATTTCTGATATTGCTGGCGTCCCAGTGCTCAGTTATTAGGGTGGCAGTGTTATGACGTGATTAATCATTGATTACAAAGTCATGAGCCACTAAGTGTACATTTATTAATGTAATTTTAATGATACTAATTTCTGAAAGTGTATTTGATTGGCCCTTATAAATTGTCATTAATTACCCAATGAATTAGGCTTTCCACAATCCCTGGTCAACAATTCTTCACACCTACCATTGGTTGAATTAGGGACTGTCATTGTTCTGAGTATTTGGCTTGGGAAGATTGGTGATAGGACATGTCAAGCATAAGGCTCACCCACATTCTTATATAAAGATCTAAACCTATTTATCCTACCATGAAAATAATGTGAGACCTGTTATGAGATGACTCCATGAGCATTTTACTAATGTGGAAGATAGCTGCAACAGGGCTGGTTAAGTTAGTCATAGCTTTACCTTTTGAAAGCTTAGATTCAATAAAGCAATAAAACCATACAAGATATAAGTTTACATCAGGCTTGCATTATAACTAGAAAGGTATGCAAAACACAAAGGTTGATCCTGGGCTAGAATACCTCAGGGAAAAGAGAGCTTTATCAAGAAGCAGCTGGTAAACTTCATTATTACCACCAATAATGGACACCATGTACCATCAGAAGCGTGGCTAAAGGGTGAGAATTCAGAACACTAGTTCCAAGATATAATCAAAGCACTCCTCAAGCCCCCTGAGCCTTTTATAATCAGGTAAACTTTTAAGGAGACCCTGCCAAGGTGAAAGAGACAGATAAAGCTATAAGGTCTAAAGCTTCTCATAAGATAGTTATAAACTATTTTTTAGGCATACTTGTCATCATTGGGTCTTGGGGACAACACCAAAGACAACATGGCAGGAAACCTTTATAAAAAAAGGTTTTCAGTTTGAGATAGCTAGAGGTTAGTCTTCAGGGAAAAATTAAGGGTGAGTAACTTAGTTTCCTGGAAACTAACCGTTTAGAATCTTTTTCTTTAAAGAAAAGGAAAAGCACCAAAGTTAACAAAGCCAACACAAATGTGGATAAACGTGAGATTTATTTGAAACTAATTTAAGTCCTATATATTTGTTATGAACACCAATCCTTCACTCAAAAAACAGAAGGAGAAAAGAGTTCTGACATGGTATCAGGATCAGAATATTCAGGTGATCAACCCCAAATGTGCGGACATTTTTCCAAAATGGCACTTCTTCTGAAGAAGATTGTAAGCTTTAATCATCAGAAACATACCTAGAACCCTCCCCTGATGAGTCCATAGAACCCACAGGCACTCTGGCCGCCCACCCATCTCTTTTTTGCAGCTAGTCAATGAGCAAGAAGAGCCAGTTAGCAGTTCAACCCTGTTTAATCATGATAACTTGCAGATGGGCTTTACTAATGTCTCACCACTTGAAAATAAGAGCCATATGATAATGATTCATCCATATTAATCTAAACTGTTAAAGGAAATTAACCAACATACTTTCACTTTTACCATAGCTGACAGGCCATCAGAAAGGTGGATTGTTGTTCAGTCTGAAGGGTCAAATTCCAAAGCTAATGATAATGATTGGGCTAAATCCAGAGTTGCCTGTGTCATAACTGTGCTGTATTAGCAGAGCTACATGGGAAAAATGATTAAAACTAGATAGCTATCTGTATTGAGAGATAATATTTATATAGTTTGAGTTAATCATATCAAGAGGACCAAGAATGTGATGATCAATTAGTTGGATTGGGCAGGAGGTGACATGATTCTTATAATTAGTAAAGTGCCAAATCAAGCTGTCCATCATGCTGGATTATCACTGGTTCTTGCTGCTGGATTTAGTGGTTTGAGTTAACATTTGCATTTGGCTACAGGTCATGGGAAAGTTGGTTTGTGGGTCACAGCTCCTCTTGGACAGAACCTTGCTGGGAGTGACCCTGCAGTTGTGACAGTTCCAACTGCAAGTTCAGCATTTGCTGCAAGAGGTCTGAATTATATGAGGTGACACTGGTGTTGTGTTGTCCTTGATGGATCAAATTGTAAACTCTAGTCAATATGAAAAGGTCTTGATAGATAACATAACTCTTCAGGATCTCTCCCTTTGTAATAGGTAGTAAGGTCTCTTGTTGAGAGGTGGCCATACAGCCAATACTATGTACTTTCTTGGCAGTTCACTTAAAGATAATTCACAGTTCAAACCTAATGCTGCCACCACTGTTGCAACTGAACCAAATATAGTCCATTATTTGAATTGAGGAAGACAACAGATTAGAGAAAAAACATAAAATAAGGATAAGATGATAGCTTTTTTATGAAGCAACTGTTGCAACAGCTTTGATTACTCACTCTCATGGAATTAACGCCCAAAGTGATTCACCAAATGAGTCACCCAATGACTCATCAACTAGTCATTAAGTTAGTGGCACTACTATCATTTGGTTATCTATTACAGGGATCAAACAATCCAGTTCCTAAGCGGAACACAACTTGAATAAGTCTTGTGACTTAAGAGGAACATTACTCAGATAAGCCCCATGACTCCCATGGTGTACATGGGCAGTAAGTGGCTTTTCATGATACTATATATTATCCTATATTCACATCAAATTAAGTATCATTATCTTCTTAATTTTTCCTTTTATCTTGTTTATTATACTTCCCAGAAGTATATACTTGACAGTGGTAACACAGGTAGGTTATCCACACCTACGCAACTTAAAGGAAAAATTCCTCCCAAGAAAAAGGTCCAGCAAATGACCCTCCCCTCAGGTTGGAGAGATTACAAAGAAGGACATGATGTCCCTGCAGGCTTTGTCATCTTTGAAAACGTCCTTGTCCTCATAAAAACAGTATAATATCCTCAAGTCTTGTAAACTCCTGAACCACCTCCAACTTCAGACTCATAGACAACTGATATACTCAATATTGTATTTCAACGCCTACGCTCATCAGAAATTGGGATTTTTGAAGGACCATGTCAAGAAAATGCCAACTTCTGGATCAACAGCACCCAAAGCAAGTTTACACAAGTGAGTTACCCCCACAGATTCTGGGCCAGCAATATTGCCCTCTATGTCACAGGGACCCCCTCACATTTTGTAAGCAAATGGCTTGAACAACACCCCAATCAAAATGAAAGCTGGGATATGTTCAAGGCAGCCTTCCTAAACAGATTTGCCATGAAAGACTACAGCGTAGTAATCATGATAGAGCTTAGAACCTTCAAGATGACAGGGTCAATCAAGGATTACATTTCAGCGTATGAAGACTTACATGACCAAGCCCCCAACACCATCAACTTTGATGAAGCTGGATCATGATTGGACTTCTACAATGGCCTCCTCACACATGTTAAATGTCATTTTGACATGACCTGTTGCCAGAACCTCCAAGATGTGTTTCTGGAAAGAAAACACAAAGCCCAAAAGTCTGAAAGCTTACGTGTAACAAACAAACAAATAGAGAGACCAACAGCAAAGAAGGTCCCTTAAACCAACAAAAACAACTGAGCTAATAACCCTCAACCTTGAGATGGAAATTGTACAAATCAAGCTAACCATGCAAGCACCAAAGACACCAACAAGGAGTGAAAAGCTCAGGGGAGTGCTTAGGCAAGCCACCCTCCCCCACTTTACAAGACTTGTACAGGGACCAAGACGTGGATTCAATCACCATGATCCAAGTTCCCTCCAGCAATCCCCTACTGTTTGCCGCCTAAACTGGAGATAATCTCCTCACTTATCCTTTCTGTTTTTGCAGGTATCAAGGCATAGCATTATTTGACACTGGAGAAGACCAATTCCTTGAAGACAAGAAATTCAATAACTCCATGAAATTTCCCACAATCTGAAGCACCATCAAGAAAACTGTCATTGCAGACAGCCAAAGCACACCTTTTACCAAAGAAGCAAGGCCTTTCCAAGCTCAAATTGGAGATGAACAAACAAAACTCAGTGGCCAAATCATACCAATCCCCAAGTATGATGTTATACTTGGTTTGGATTGGATGAGAAAGACCAAACCTCATATTGACTGGGACAATGCCTCACTTACCATGTAACAAGGAGAAGTATACCACCATTTATATCCAACTCACTTTGATACCCTCATGAGAGATCATGTATTTTTAAAGATTACCAAAGCAGAAGAAGAAAAGGATGTCAATAAAATTGACAGAAATACCTGCACATATGAGGTGATTCACTTTAAAAGTACAGAAACCAGATGTGAGAGAGACCATATTTAATAATAGCTAGTCATTGAATTCCCTTCTATTTTCCAAGAAAAGTTACCAGGACTACCTCCTGACCGTGGCATGCAACACAAAATTGACCTCAAAGGAAGTGTATCTAAGGCACAACCCATCTACTACCTCACACCACAAGAAGACAACACCCTAAAGGCTTATCTTGATGAAGCCCTTGGGAAAGGCCTCATCAGACCCTCAAAGTCACCCTTTAGTGCCGCTGTCTTCTTTATTGCAAATAAAGATGAAAGACTCCACCTAGTCACAGACTACAGAGCGCTCAATAAGGTCACAATTAAGAATAGGTATCCCCTGCCCCTGATTGATGACCTTTTTGACGCCCTGGGGGATCCCAAATCTTCACAAAAATTGATTTGACAGCAGGCTATCACCAAATTTGTGTAAAACCTGAAGACATTCCAAAGACTGCATTCATAACAAAGTATGGTTCCTTTGAATGTGTGGCTCTCAATTTCAGCATGAAAGACGCTCCCAGCACATTTGTGATCTTAATGAATGAGGGTTTAAAGGAACACATTAGAAAACAAGCAATTATCTACCTGTATGGCATAATCATCTACAGTAAAACTCTAACACAATACTGGAAAGTGTCCTCCTGGTTCTCTACACTCTCAAGGAAAACCAACTCATTGACAAACCTTAAAAATGTGACTTCTTCTCATCTGAACTTCCATTCCTTGGTCACATTATCAGTAAGGACAGAATCAAACCAGACCCAGAAAAGATATGTGCCATAATCAACATGCCAGCATTGCAGAATAAGATTGAACTTTGTATGTTCCTAGGCATGGTAGCCTATGTCAGAAAATTTATCCCTGACTGTTGTGCCTTGAATGCTCCCCTATTTTCAATCACAGGCAATGTAACCAAGTTTGTATGGACACCACTAATGGATCAGCATTTCCGACAACTCAAAGAGCACATGGTCACTGCCCCTATCCTACAATACCTAAACTGTGAAGGGATATACAAACTGGAAACTGAAACTTCCAACTAAGCAATTGGAGGTGTACTCTAAATCCAGACTGCAGAAAAGGACTTCCTCCCTGTAGCATATTAATCATGAAAAATGTCTTATGGTGAGCAAAGATATCCAATACATGAAGAAGAACTGAGGGCTATTGTCCATTATCCAATGAAGTGTCAATGTTATCTGGAAGGTGCACAAATATTCAAAGTGCCAACTTACCACAAGTCACTGATATTTTTCAAAACCCAACAACACCTATCAAGAAGACAAAATGAATGAATGAGCCTTATACAAAGATACCCCATGACAATTGAATATAAGCCAGGTAAAGAAATGATTACTATAGATGCCCTATCAAGGCTATACAGTAAACATGTTTTATACACTAATGGGGATCCTGATTAGCCCATGTTAATTATGGGGAATCTCCAAGAAGGGTTCCCACCTAGCACTCCAATGGACATCCAAAAAAATGTCTTTAAGAACAAACATCTGTTCAAAAACGCATATGACACCCTGCACTGAATACTTCCAAGTGGTGACACTGTACCTTACATCCTATCAACACAGAAGATTGAAATAATCCTTTGATATCAAAGAGACCTGGGCCACACCTGTAGCAGGAACTTGTAAAAATATCTTAAGACACACAACTGGTGGACCAGCATGATGGACAACATCAAGGAAGTACTAGAAAAATGCAAAGTCTGTGAGAAGTACGCCAGAATCAAGGCACCACCCAAGTCAGTACTACCAGTATCAATCACACAACCCTTCAAGGTGTGGTCACAGGATATTATGGGACCAATTACTGGAAAAAACAAAGGGAAAATGTACATCATAACAGCTATCAATTATGCAACTAGATGACCTGTGGCACAAGCTACAAAAGAACACAAAGGAAATGATGTGAGACAGGTTATTGGTAAAGAAATCATAGTCAATTTCAGAAAACCTGACCTTCTGATTGCAGACAGTGAAACCAAACTCAAAGCCATTGAAACCAACATCTATCTCACCAAGAATGGAATAAGACACATCACAGCCAGCCTGTATTACTAACAGGAAAATGGAAGAGTAGAACAACTAAACAGCTTGCTAGTGGAAGCCCTCAGTAAGTTATCTGCTAAAAATACAAAGTCCTGGGTTGACATGCTACCAACAGCACTAATGGTGTGTAGAAATACGGTCAACCACAATGCAGGCAAAAGCCCATGCAAACTTGTCTATGGGCAAAAAACTGCCTTTGTTAGTACTAATGTAGGACCATGTTTACCTCTACCTAAGAAGGTACCAAACAACAGTGATCCTGATGTAAAGCTCCAGGAAGTACCAGGAGGACATGGAAAAGAAAAGAATTTAGAGAAAGAAGCAATCCTCCTATAACAGGAAAGATTACAAGTTGGGGACAAGATTTGGGTTTTCAACCACAGCCAACATAAGTTAGATCCAGGGTTAAGAGGACCAGGCATGGTCATGGAAGTAAAACCCAACAATACTTACCCAATCAAGGGTATTGACGCTCAAACAGAACTTAAACATATTCACTATGACCACATTTGTCTATGTAAAGCAAGAACAGCTCAACACAGCTCCAAACTCCCTGTACCCAACACCAAACTGGACTAATACCAAGCCTGTATCCCTGACACTCTCAAAAAAATTCCCAAGGTTCCACCTTCCAGCACCCCAGGGAGTGATCTTACAACATCTTTGATTACTCCCTCTTGGGGAATTAACACCCCAAGTGATTCACCAAATGAGTCAAAAAATGACTCACTGACTAGTCATTAATTTGGTGGCACTACTATCATTTGGCCATCTATTATGGGGATCAAAAAATCCAGATCCTAAGAAGAACACAACTTGAATAAGCCTTGTGACTTAAGAGAAATATTACTCAGATAAGCCCCATGACTCCCATGGTGTACATGAACAGCAAGTGGCTTTCTATAATACTATATATTATCCTATATTCACATCAAATTAAGTATCATTATCTTCTTAATTTTTCCTTTTATCTTGTTTATTATACTTCCCAGAAGTATATACTCAACACAAAATATAATCTACTGTAAAACAGAGCTGCTAATTCACAAAGAGATACAGTAGTTTTAAAAGCTATGGCAACAACCAAAAATACCCCAGATTTAAATAATTTCTAACTATCAGGTTAAAATATATACTCTGTTAACAGGGATTTTTGGCGTTAATGGGAAAAATGGGTCAACACAGCAAAGAAGTGCTCCCACACCAAGCAAAACTATTCAAAATACTATCTGAAATACACTGATTCACAAAAAAATGTGTGAGTTAAATTTTGGTGTACATATGTTTACTATGTGAATTAGTGACAAAATACACCCAAGTGCAGTGAGTCAAAACTTAACCCAAAACCACAGCATAACAGCAACTTACTATGTAAACAAAATCACTCAAATGTTGTGTGCAATGGATTATAATCAAGAATGATACCAAGGTACATAAAATAAGACACACAATCCAAGACATAAATTTTAAAAATATTGTGTTGGGTGCTTAGTTTGGCGTAAAATCTGGGAAAATGGGTGGAAATTATTTCAGGTATTCTAAAATGGGCGTGGTAAAACCAAAAACAACTAATTAAGAAATAAAAAACCTATAATCAGGATATTGGGAGGGAAAAAACTCTAATTAAATATCCATATAAAGATAAAAAGCAAAGATTAAAAACCAGTGTATAACTTAATTAAGTTTTATTTAGTATTTTATAAAATTTTAAATGGAAGGAACACAACAATAGAGTAGCAATACAGCTGTTGTGCGTTGTGGTTGCCCCGTGGGCCAAAAATTGAGTCAGTGCAACAAAAGTGCCTACTCAGGAAGGAGATAAAAGAGGAGAGTTCAATAGTGATGCTGCACTGACACAGACAGTTAAATGAGCACAAGCTTCTAGGGTGCAAAGCATCAACCCTTGGGTCCCCAAGCTGACCTGGAAGCTCACTAAGGTTTCCACAACCAAAACAGTCAGGAACAAAGAGATTTAACTTACATTCTATGTGTTTGACACTATGTACTGCCAAGAGTTGATCCTGTCAGTCATGATTGAAAAGGCTAAGCCTGTGCTTTACACTAGATAAGAGACTTACATCAGTGATGGCAACCAAGAAGACAACAATAAGCCCAAGTTTTATAGAACCACATAGGGGCAGTTAGTGTCAATGTAAGGTCTTGTCCATAGTGGTGCAAGGTTATAAACTAAAGTGTGTAAAGCATTAGGGTTAAGATCCAGAAGGCATGAAAATGTTGCAACTGAACCAATGAGGATTCAGTATTTGAATTGGGGAAGACAACAATCCAATAGAAAGGACAGGAATAATAAGAGTAAGGTGTTGTTTATTATAGAATAATGTGATTAGTATACTATATGGGTAAAGCCACCAGGCAAAAAGGGGGTGGCCTGGTGGCATGTTCCATGTAGGTTTTGAGCCAAGGAGTAACTCATGTGGGGATCAGCAAGTTGAATTGGTAGTGCTCCTATTTAGGATGAAGTACCCACCATTCAATATTGCCATCAGATTGATTCATGTCGTTAGATATGTCAAGGGGCAACTCAATGAGCGCCCCCTGTGTATTGTGAGATACATTGGCAGGCAAGTCTAGGAACTTGGTTGGAATACCCCTTGCCCCCTGCTTGTTGTCAGACACCAGGATCAGAGTTTGCAGGAGATCTGGGAAGGTCCACAAAAACAACCTTTGTGTGGGGATGGTGTGGCAGGGGCACAAGCAATTGTGGTGAAGCTTTTTGGTGATTCCTTGGGTGTCTTTGAGCTGATAGGTATGGGTGTCATAGACAGCAGCTATCTTAAAGAGCCCTAGGTGGTTGGGCTCTAACTTGGCCAAATTGGGATTGAGGGTGTAGACAGGGTCACCTACAGCGTACCTGGCTTTGAGGTACTTCATCCCTCCTTCAATTTGCTTGTGTTCAATTTCCCAGGCCTTGGCACGCCATTGGTCCAGGGATGAGGTTGTTACTAGGGGAGGTTTTTAAGGAACTCTGGACCGTAGCTTTCCCTTTTCAACTCCTGTCAGACTGTCAGGCGTCCCAAAGACTAGGGTACTGGAACTGAACACAGTGCCCCAGTTGATTCTTGCTTGTAAGATGAGCAGTGCAGTGGGCAGATGTTTAGTCTATGCAGTATTAGGGTGTTCCTGTGAGAGCTTGGCAATCAGATGGACCAGTGAGCCATTTAATTGCTCTACACGCCCATTGGCTTGCAGATGGTATGGGGTTGTGACTATTTGTTGTAGGGCATTCTTGGCGCAGCATGCTTCATTACATGTCCAACAAGCTTGGGACCCCCATCCATAATGAGGCGTTTGAGTTGTCCAAAGCAAGCCACAATTTCCTTGCCAATGAAGCAGCTGATGATGATGGTGGTGTAGTTAGTGGTTGCTCATGCTACTGGCCAATGGGTGAAGTAGTCAATGGCTGTGATGATGTACTCCTTCCTAAGTCTGTCTTTGGGGAGGGGTCCAACAACATCAAGGGTCCACTGTTCAAAGGGTTCCATGGCCTTAATGGGCAGAACAGATTTGGGGGTGCAGGTTTAGACGTGTTCTTTTAACACAACACACATGTTTTGAGGAGATCCAAGTTGTCTTGGTGGATACACAGCCACCAAACCTTACGTTTCATGATTTCAAAGAGGTTGCATCCTCTGACATGGCCCAAGGTGCAGTGGTAGTGCAGTATGGTGTCACCTTGCTGTGTGGTGGGAATATAGGACGCCTTTTCTCCTGTCTCCGCACGGTGGCAGACATTGCCCGCATCAGTGATGAACTGTCTGTCATTTTCCTTCAGCTTGGAGATGGTTACCAAATTAAGGCCTTTGTAGCAGATTGCTTCAAGGTGGAGATAAAGCATTGGTCAATCTGGGTCTAAGCTGTTGTCCTGGGTGACAGACACCACGTAGAGCCTTGAGAGGGCATCTTCTGTGACAAGTTCTTTCCCAGGCTTGTACTCAATACACAGCTGGTAGGAGGATAGATGCTTAACCCAGACTGCTTGGCGGCGTGTCAATTGGGACTGTGTGTTGAAGTACTGGAGCAACTTGTGGTCCGCCAGGACGTGGGATGGAAAGGTGGCCCCTTCCAAGTAACAGCGTCACTTCTCAACACAATGCAAAATTGCTGCTAACTCCTTGTCATGAATTGGGTAATATTGTTCTGAGTCAGTGAGCTTCCTGGATTCATATGCCACAGGAAGGAAGACGCCCTTGTCAGTTTCTACCTATAACACGCCCCCTATGGCCCTATCAGAGGCATCAGTCTTGAGTTTGTATTGACAGTTCCAATTGGGAAACTGCAATACAGGTGTGGTTGTAAGCCTCTGCTTTAACGTTTCAAAAGCCTGATCTCTGGCAGGAGTCCAATGTAAGTGCTGTTTAGTGTTCAGGAGCTCAGTGAGAGGTGCAAAAGTTTTCTGCAATCAGGGATAAATTTACGCACGTAGGCAACTATGCCTAAGAATATGCACACCTGACCAACATCAGTGAGAAGCAGCATGCTTGTGATTGCCTTGATTTTGGCAGGGTCAGGCTTTATCTCTTTGGCAGAGATGATGTGCCCAAGGAGCAAGAGCTCTGACTTGAGGAATTCACATTTGGAAGGCTTAGCTTTCAACCAGTTCTTCCAAAGGGTGTCAAGGACAACACAGAGGTGTTGGAGGTGCGTGGTTTGATCTTGACTGAAGACAATAATGTCATCAAGGTACACAATAACACAAATCCCAATTGATTCCAAAAATGCTTTGTTCATTAATATGGCAAAGGTAGAAGGAGCATTGGTCATTCTGAAGTTCATGACCTGGCACTCAAACAACCTGTAGTGTGTGCAAAAGGCAGTTTTTGCCTCATTTCCTGGTGCAATGCAGACCTGGTTGTACCCCACAATGAGATCAATATTTCTAAAGATCTTCACACCCGCAAGTGTGTCAAACAGGCTTTCAATCAATGGTAGGGGGTATGTATTCTTAATGGTTGCCTCATTTACGGCACAGTAATATGTGACTAAGCAAAGGGACCCGTCCTTCTTGGCTACAAAGAAGACAGTAGCCCCATATAGCAAAAACAAGGGGAGTATGAAGCCCTTATCAAGTGTGTCTACAAGATTTTCATGAATACTGCTATTTAATATGTGTCAATTTCGCCTTTGGTGGGCCATTTCAAAGACAAATCTCTTGATTTTGATTTTGCTTTTGCCTCTCAAAATGAGTTGATGACTGAATCAGGAAATACAATTGTTTGGTTTCTTGATCCTGCAAAACTCAATCACCCCACTCATGCTGGTGGCAAGTGATCCTACTGTCCTGGTAGTGTTTTGTGGCATTTATAACCACTATATATTCCATTTCATATTCACCAATAAAAATTAAGTTCTATTCACATTTTTGTCTTTGTGTCTTCAGTACTTCTGCGCCTCTCTCTAGCCACAACTAGTAGAGATTAATCTTCCAGGGCCGCAAGGTAATTGCATAGCCTTCCCTGTCATCTAACCAAGAATTATTATGAATCAAATCCTAAGGTTAGGATTTCCTGTTGTGTGTCTGTGCCGCACCTCAGAACATAACAGATGTGCTGGTGGAGGGTGTTGTCTTCTTTTGGTGTTAAGCAATAGAGGGGACGTGCCTTGGGAAGCAACCCTTGTAGTTGTAAAATATGCTGGATCTTCTGGGGAGGGGGTAGTTGGTCCAGTGTTTCACTGAAAATTTCCTTATACTCCTTGAAGAGGGCGGCAAGTGCTGGTGGAGGTGGAGTAGTCAAGAGGAGGGCTGCAGGTAGTTCTGTGCAGATAACTTTGACTGAGCATTGATTGAAGTATAGCTCCCCCTTGAGCTTGTAGAAGCCTGTTTCTGTTATTCTGAAAAACACAGTATTGTGAAGCAACTTGCTCATTTTGACAGGATATATCTGAAACCCACCCCATTCTTATTGAGGGTGATCACAGACGTATCCCAGTTGATGTAGGGTTGATTGTGGCAAAGCCAGTCAAGGCCAGCAATGACATTGTTACTGAGCCCAGCCATGGTTAGTCCAGAGAGCTTAACCTGGACAGACCCCATTCTCACATAGATGGGTACCATCTCATGGGTAATTGCCACGCTTTGGGAGTCAGCCATTTGTACTGCCTTGAACCTGCTTGGCACTTGATCTAGTTGCTGAGCGTCTGCAAACATCTGATCAACCATAGTGTGATTGGACCCAGTATCTACCTGTAGTTTTTGGGTGTTCCCATAGGAAAAAAAGGGATAGGCCAAGAAAGTTACTTTATTTGGAGAGTGACTGGCTTGAAGTATGGGATCATTGCTATGAACTTGGAAGAATACAAAGGGTTCAACTTTGTGAATGTTGTAGTTGCAGGGGTTCTTTGCTTGGAGGGATTGAGAGTGAGGGTCAAATGAGGTTATAGAACCTCTTGTAAATACAACCCCCAGGCTTTTCCTGGGTCCTCAATTTGTGATAACTGGATTTCCCCCTTGCAGGGGGGGGGTTAACCCCATTTTCCCATTGGCGTAGCTGGCAGCAACCTAATTGGTTGTGTGCACTGCCAGGTATGGGACAAGGTTTAGGTGGTGTCTCATTGGAGTGGCACAACCCCATTAAAGCCTGATTATTAGCCTCCACAATGGCTTTATAGTAGTCATTGATGGAGGTGCAACAACTAATGGGAACCCACTTATAGATATTAAGGGTTTAACCCATTAATTATCAAGGTAAGGAGCATGGTGTTCCCGTCAGTCACGGCTTCCGGGGTGGCGGCAAAAGTTTGCTGCCAGGTGGCAAGATATTCAGGAGAGGAGTCCCTACCACAATGGGCAAGAATTTCTCACTGTAGTGGGACTTCACAGTATCCCTGAATGCCACCCAGGTGATTTCTATTTCTTGACTGGCCCAGGTGGTGAACCAAACTGTAGCAGGTCCCATAAGGCAGCCTGAATCAGTGGTAACCCGCATAGGCTCAGGTACCTGACATATACGGAGGCAGGTTTTGGTGGAGTGGAGCCAACTGACAATGTCAGCCCCTTCCACAGCATCTGCAAAGGTTTTCAACTGGAGGTTGAGCATGTGTTGTGACGGATCTGACTGGGGCGGGGTGACACTAGTGTTGTGCTGCCCAAGGCAGAGTCAGTTGTACACACTTGTAAGTATCAGTTCATCTTGATAAATGACGTACCTGTTGGGGATGTCCCCCTTGGAGATTGGCAGGAAGATTCTTGATGGGGAGTAGCTATACAGCCCGTACTCTGTCCTTTCTTGGGGGAAGTTTTCTCTTTAGGTAGGTTGTGAACCTACCACTGCTACCACTGTTGCAACGGAACCAATGAGGATTCAGTATTTGATATGAGGAAGACAACAGTCCAATAGAAAGGACAGAAATAATAAGAATAAGGTCTTGTTTATTATAGAATAATGCAATCAAAATACTATATGGGGAAAGCCACCAGGCCACAAGAGGGTGACATGATGGCATATTCTATGTAGGGTTTGGAGCCAAGGAATAACTTGTGTGGGATCATTAGGTTGAATTGATAGCGCTCCTAATTAGGAGAAAGTTCCCGCAGTTTGATATTGCCATCAGATTAATTCATAACATTAGACACATCAAGGGGCAACTTGTTGAGCGCCCCCTGTGTATTGTAAGATATTTTAGCAGGCAAGGCTGGAGACTTGGTTGCAACAGCTGGATGTTTTGCCATTGTACGCCATTGCCGCTGTGGCAATTTGTTGATGGACTAGTGCTAACCCAGTAGCTGATTGGGCACTAGTCCTTTAACAACTTGCCACAGCAGCAATGACATACAATGGCAAAACATCCAGCCAATCATATTAATTAGTGCACATGCACTAAAGAATTATTGAATGACCCTTTATGTCACTCAATCACTTTATCACTTGGCTCCTGATTAGCTTAAAGTTTATCATTGAGGTTTTGAATTTGGATCAGTAACATCTTTATCTAAACACAATTAACAAAAAGTTTTCTAATTCAAATTCAGCTGATCACCAGATAATTGTTAATATTTTATCAAGGGGTTGTGTTTGGGTGCTAAAAAAACTGTGTTCTGGATCTAGATACACAGCATAGTAAATATATAATATTTTTAGAAATAAACTGAACATAAAGAATATAGCCAACTATAAACAAAGAGAACACAAACAATTGAAATTCAAAATAAAGTTAATATAAATAGAATTTTTTGGAACCAGGGGGTTTATTGAGGTGGGGAAGAGTGATGCCTAGTAGGCAGAATAGCGCAGGAGGAAAAAAGAAGCAGTGCTGGCCTTGGGGGTCTAGGATTGGGTGGGGTGGGAGGTGGGGGTGGTGGTGGCGGAGGTAGAGGCAGGAGGATTGTGTGTGATGGCTGCCATATACTGTTGTTGGGATTCCTTGTCTGTCATTGCCTTTATTGGCTGGTAGGTGGGTGTGGCATGGATTGAGAGGCGCTTATCCTTGTGTGATTGGTTGCCCATGTTCACATGGAAAAACATTTGGGCAAACAAGTCAGCCACCATTTGCTGACCAAAGAGAGAATTATGGTCAAGGAACCTAAGATAGAGGTCGTTGAAAGCCTGAGGGCGGCGCTCCTGGAGTGTGTCTCCAATAATAAAGAGAACAACATCACATAGATGGATGACTGCATAGCCAGCTGGGTAACAGAGGCCTGGTGCCTGCGTTGTGGATGGCCTCAAGTGCAGTGGAGCTACCATCCATCTGTTGGCTCAAGAAAACCTAGTACTTGGAATTTAAGCCATCCCAGGAGTCAAGTAATCCACTGAGGATGTGGCTGTACTTGTAGCCATTGGTGAAATCTGGGTTTGTCTGATAATAGACAAAATCCTTGGCTTAAACAGCCAGAAATGCACCAATGGAAGTCCTCTTCTTGACCTTCTTCCTTCTATTCTTGGCAGCGGCTTTTCCTTGCTCACCAAAATTGTCAAACACAGTCAATAACTTGTAGTTCAAGACAAACATGATGTCATCTATTAGACTAGTCAGGCATCAGACCAGGGTGGATTTGATGATATAATCATACAGGGAATCCTCAGCACCATCCATTAGTTGCCAGCAATATTGGTAAGAACCCAGACTGAAGCCACATTTCCATACATCCAGAGCTGCACCATGCGCTCTGACACCCAAATGCCATGGTATGTAAGTTGCTTCCAGATCTGGTTCAGGGGAAGCTTGGAGTTCTGCTGAAAGAGGTTAAGCATTATAGGATATGCTCCTTGATCTGGGAGTTGACCTGCTTCATTGGCTTATTGGCTGTCCCAATCAGATTCCCCTTGTTAATTAAGTTAATAAATTCCTGCATTATTGTGGCTCAGGTAAATTGCAATTAATGGCTATCTGGTCCCAGGACAGACCCTGCAGGTTCAGTGCCACAATTTCCTGGAGAATTTGGGCGTGATGATTTGTTGTTTGGGGTGCAGGGCCATGAGAGCTGAAGCCTGATTGGCTGTAGGGGGGCAGGTTGGCTAGTGGCAGGAAGTTATTCCAAATCAAGGTTTCCATGCTGATTGATTGGTTGGTGAGCAGCTTGTGCAGGGGTGGGTACAGGAGCTGGGGGCAGAGCTAGACATCAAGTGACTACTGAACAAGTCAAAGCCATAGGAATCAGGGTCAGGTACAGTTAAGCTTCCTTGTTACCTGCTTCAAAGGCTTGGGTGTAAATGGGTGCCTTTACGTTCTGAGCCTTGCCTCCATTGAAGCTGGCTTGGCTGCTTTTGGCTTGGTTGCTGGCGCTGTTGAAAATGTTACTAGTAAAAACCATTGTAAAAAACCTAGAATAAAATCACTAAAAGTAGAGGCTTAATATTTTATGACTTTATTTTCATTGTAATCTTGAGCCCATATTTGGAAGGTTCTCAAAACCATTTCATACAAATCAGGATCCATGAAAATGAATAAAATGCCACTGTTCCTAAATTGGATAGCTTTTGATTGGCTGTTAAACTTTCATTTTTCTATTTTGGGCTTATCATACTACACATATTGTATGACTTCATTTTTTCATGCTTGTGGAATCTCACTTCTAGATTGCTCTATTTTTTTCAACTTAGTCCTTCTGTTGGTGCCTCATATGAATCCTGATTGGATTATAATATACTCTGGAACAGCATTCATTCATCTCACTTGTTGCGCCAGTTCTTTTTGTTTGTGGTTTATACTATACTGCTTTATATTTGATATAATTTTTGATAATGGGCTAGTGGAATTTAGTTTTTGGTTTGACAGTTCATTTATTAACGGATTTTTTATATTATTTGAATTCTGAATCTTACGCAACTTGGATTTTGTTCAAATCTGAAATCATTTTGTTTAAATCTGAGGTATTTTTTGGTTGTTATCATAGCTTTTAAAGCAACTGTAGTTTTGTGGCAGGATTCAAGTATGGTGTGAATGATAAATATATTATTGAGAGATTGCAGTCTGAAATTTTCTTTCTCCTGATTTGGAGATACTGTAAATTCAGAACCTGAACATAAAAATGTGGGATTGTCAAATCCTTGGTCCAAATTTTGAATCACATTTGCAGGCAACTCAGTTGAGTGAAAAATAAAATATTTAATAAAATCAAACATTTAGTTTGACTTTTTTTGATTTATTTAAATTGGCAAATTTCAAATCTCTTGAGTAGATAACTCAGCTAACAAAAGACAAAACTCTGCAAACAAATATGAGATACATGAATCAGAAATGTGGGATTCCTATGTACAATTTGAGATTTCCTGTATTTCAAACAAATCATAGACATCATAGAAAACTTAACAAATCTGAAATTGCAGGATTGTCAAATCAAAAAACCAGATTTCAAATCAAAAATGAGGTGAATTTGAAATAAATATAATTTATGGGCATCTCAAAAGGATGTCAAAGGATCTAGAGTGAATTTGTGCTAATTCTTTTTGGAATCATAGGCATTCTCAAAAATCACCCTATTCCATTTTAGGATGGCTAAAATTTAGATGCTTGATTACAGTAGATTTTAAAAAATGCTAATAATAAAATAGAACTATATATTAAAATCTGTTTTTACCCTGTTGCCTTTTCCTTGGTGTGTTGATAGTTCATTTTCTGCTGATAAGGTGTTTGCATATAATTGGATGGTTTCACCTCCAGTTGCCTTGGCAATAGGAGATCAAGCCGCCTCTGCAATCACAGTTTGTCTTGGGGAGGCAGCTTGATTTCCTATCACCAAGGGGACTGGAGGTGAAACCATCCAATTAAATGGAAACACCTTATCAATAGAAAATGAACTATTAACACACCAGGGAAAAGGCAACATAGTAAAAACAGATTGTAATATATAATTCTATTTGATTATTAGTATTTTCTGAAATCTACTGTAATCAAGTATCCTTAATAGCAGTACATGAATACATAGTGCAGTAAACTGATGGTTTATCTTTTCCTCTCCTTTCTTCTTTGAAAAGAAGTTTTGTTGGCCCCTTGGCTACGCCAGGGGCCAAAAAACTTTTAAAACATTTCTGCGTCATCAGGAGAGTAGCTTATAAATCACTATATGGGTTTATGGTTGCTATATTAGTGATTTAGAGTGCAGAATATTGAATCATTTCCAGTTTAAACAATTTTACATTTCACTTAATTTCATGTCTAAACATGGTTGTTGAGATTGTATTTTCCATTTGATTTTATCCAGAGTGGAGCTTCTTGATTTGGGTTGATTTATCCTAGTTTCTTAATTTACATTCAATTTGGATTCCAGTTCCTGCAGTTAATATCTGAGTTTACTAGTGGCATTCAAAAATGATTTGAAACTTGGTTCTTGGATTTGACAATCCCGCAATTTCAAAAAACATAGTAAACTTAATGAAAATGGTTGATGGATTTGAACACTTCAAATCTGATTCCAGTTAATTCATTTTGTCCATTGGAGATATGCAGTTCAACTTCAACTTTGCAAAGTGTCTATGAGTTCCCACATTTTTAAAAATTCAAATAAAAATGCAAAGAATTCAATTTAATTAAAAAAAGGTATCCCGCAAAGGTGATTTGAAATTTGGACCAAGGATTTGACAATCCCGCATCTTTACGTTTAGGTTCTGAATTTACAGTATTTCCTGTATTTTAACATTGACAGTATAATGTTGTTAAATACATTATGGGGCATCTCTAAAAGAGTCCTACATGTTGTAAGATACATTAGCAGGCAATGTGTTGATCTTGGTTGCAACACTCCTTAAGCACGCCAATTTTTTATCACTGGTAAATACTATCTTAAATTAAAGCAATCAAAAATAGATAAAAACAATTAAATTTTAATTTTATTTGTATTATGAGCCCCATGTTAAATGCTTTTAAAATCATTATACTCAAATAAAGAGCTTTAAATCTTTATAAAATGTCTCTGTTTATAAATTTGATTGCCTTTGGCAGGCTATTAAAATTATTATTCTATTTTAGGATGTGAACAATATATATCTTGTGTGCCTTCATTCTTTTCATGTTAATAAAATTAAAATTTTTACTGCTATGATTATTTTCTGTTCAATCCTTCTGTCAGTACCTCACTAGTATCCCAATTGAATTGTAATATATTCCAGAATAACCAAAGTCCATTTTTTATTTTTGTATCAAGTCTTTCAGGGATCCAACCTTGGGCAGCTGGCCCAACATTTTCTAGGAACGCGGGGGCCGCAGGTTTTGTAAGCAGAGCACACCACAAGATTGGAGCTAGCTTAATTATTTATGATAGTGATTTTCCCACCCAGGACCATGGGCTAGCGGCTGGAATTATAGTGTTGATCACCCCAGTGAGGGTGATTTATACAATTAAAAACAGCTTATTTGTGTGGTCTAAAGGGAGGCCAGGTGCGGAGGCAGCTGCTGGTTTGGGGGTACTGGCAGTTCCATGGCCAACTGGTATGCAGGCAGGAAGTTATATTTGTCTCTGAACAATTTGAGTTCAGTTATGTGCCAAGGAACTTGTCTATTATATCTGGCTGCTGATTTTACGCGGCCCAGGGGATCTTGTTCTAGGACCTTTCCAAGGGTATAGTCCTTGTATTCCAGTTTCAAAGGGTATTCTGAAAAGTGGACAGGACTAAATGGGGCATCTGTAGGACAGTAAACTGCGGGCAGAAAGGCAGGAGGGCCAGGAGATCTCAAACTGAACTGGTAAATGGCAAGAAAAAAATAAGGCAAGAAATGAGGAAACCAATGTCTCATAACCTATTATTCAAAAATGGCAATAAATTCCTAGTGCAGGGTCTATGGGTCTATATAATACCCTTCTGACAAACTTTAAATTTTCAATGTGGGGTTCATCATAGGATTGGGGACTATGAGGTTGAGTGGCCAGGACGCCAGGGTTCAGGAGCAGCAAAATGGCACCATTGCTGGGTGTTTGCTTATTGGTTAAAATCTCTGGAAAGGTTGCTCAATCCTTCTGTTCTCAAGCCCTGATCATGGGAGCAGAATTCAGTTCTGCGTTTTCCTTGGGTGATAAATTTTGATTGGCCACTAGTATAGACTTCAAACTCATGAAGCTAATGGTAGGGATTTCTTTGCCTCTATTAGGAAAGTTGTCTGATCTTTCATTTGGTGCTATAGTTTCTAAGGTCTGGTTGGTATTATCATCTGGGGAATTACACTCAGCCTTGGTTTAAGAGGGCTCAATTCCAGGAAAATGCAGATGGCTGGCCCTTTGGTCCTTAGGGCTGACAGCCTGCGGGAGATCAGGGCCAGGGTTTGAATCCCGCCCTTGGGCCCAGGTTTTGAGGGGAGGAAAACTTTTGATCCTGACAAAGTTGCTTTTTTTGTAGTTTAGGAAGTGTTGTTGTATGGTCTTTTAATTTTGTTGTTCATCTGATTATTACTCTGTCTTCTGCTTGGCCCTTTTCTGGTTAACTAAAAACTTCCTAATTGTTTCCAGCCTATAACTTGGCCAAGATATGCTTTGTTTGAGTTTGAGTTCATTTTTTACAGATGTCTTTTTTTATTATTGAGGCTTTGAAAGCTACTGTAAATTTATATATTGATTAGACTTGAGTTAATTTTTGGATTGATTTTTATGTTTATTAAAAGTTTTAAATCTTGCATCATAAAATTGTTTTGCTACTGCATATCAACAAATTAATGGAATTGTTTATTTAAACGTGGATTGGATTATACAGTAAATTCAGAACCTAAACTTAAAAATACAGGATTGTCAAAACCTCAGTCCAAATTTCAAATCACATTAGCAGAATGGCCTTTTTAATTAAATTGAATTATTTTAATTTTTGTTTGAATACTTAAAAATGCGGGAACTCATAGACACTTTGAAAATTTTAAGTCAAACTGCATATTTCAAATAGACAAAATGAATTAACTGGAATCAGATTTGAAGAGTTCAAATCCACCAACCATTTTCTTTAAGTTTACTATGTTTTTGGAATTTTGGGTTTTTCAAATCCACAAACCAAATTTCAAATCACTTTTTAATGTCACTAGTAAACTAAGATATTAATTGCAGGAACTGGATTCTAAATTTAATGTACAGTAAGCACACTAAGAAACACCAACCCAAATCAAGAAGCTTTACCACAACTAAAATCAAACTAAAAATTAAATTTCAATAACCATGTTTAGACATAAAAAGTGATTAAACTTTAAAATTACCCAAAACTGGAAAGGATACAATATTATACACTTCAAATCATAGATATAGAAACTTTGTTACTATTTAAGGCAAAATCAAGAGAAAACAACTACCCACAACTAAACTTAAAACATAAATTAATACATAATTAATAAAAATATATTTTTTATTTTTATAGACAGACAATCACATTTCCAACCAGCTCCTACACCAGCCTGCAGGACATCCTGTCCACAAGGACATCCCAGAGGGTCCAAGAATAGATCTAGAATACAACTCAAGGGGAGATATGCCAATACACAAGCCTACCAAGGTGTCAGTGACAGCCAACCACCTCCTGCATCATAAGCCAGAACTAGCAACTTGAATCCCAGGCAGAAGCCACTCTCAAGGCCTGACACCAAATTCTCTCATACCAAGGTCATTGGGAACAAAGAGGTTACATAAACCTCCATTATGTACCCAGTTGTAACACAGCCCCATACACTGGATCTCAGAGTTGCTAGTTCATACCCCCATTTTTGAAATTTCTTATGAGCCATTGGCCACCACTGAAGATCCATCTGCGCCTGTGATCTATTCAATCATTGACAGCGCCACCACAAACAAGCGTGATTCCACCTTCTACACAAAGTTCCCCATCTCATGTGTTGATCCTGATAGCCCAGATGCCGCAGTACCCACCAAGGGCCAGCGTTGATTGATGAATAGTGAGTGTTATGCTCTCTCTAACTGTCTAAAAGGAGGAATGGCAGTCTAAGATATTGTGTCCAAATTTGGCATCACAGTCAGATATGTTGGTGACCTCAACATAAAATACGGCAACACCAGTTGAATTGTAAAATCCACTAAGGCAAAAAGACAGCCAAAACTCTTGCAGCCTGTCCACATTGACACAATAAAACAATTAGTAGCCAAGTATTGTCACCTGGACTCACTTGCTGCCCAATTAATGCTGGCCACAGAGTTTGGACTTTCTGTCTCCAAAACCCTTGTCTACAAAACCATAGTTGATTTGGGCTTCTCTTGAAAAGTACTGGGAATTTCTCCATACAAAAAAAACAGCAAGAAGACAATTGAGGTTTGTTGCATTTATGCCAAGACCTATCTGGCTCTAAAGAAGACTTGGAATGTACAGTTTTTCTATATATATGAATTGGTGTTTTCATCCTCACTTAGTTCTAGGCATGGGTGGGTCAAGAAGGGGTCTAAGGAGGTGTAGAAAATTGTGCAGCTGTCTGTTCCCAGGCCTGTTCAATGGTAGCGCTTCTTGGTCTCTGTGGGTTGGACTAGTATAAGATGATCAAGGGTTCCCATAAAAGTGGGATATTTATTGATTTTCTCCTAACTGTTAAGGAGTCCCTTTGAAGAAATCACCAAGGCACAACCAATATTTTTGTGTTGAATAATGTCAGGCTCCACAAAGTGGACTTTGTTGTGTCTGAGTTCCCTCCAAACAACAAAAATAACCATTTGGCCAGCCACTGCCTGTCTGACTGCCCAATGAGACTTCTCTTCCTCCTGCTATATTATCCATTTTTGAATCTAATTGAGGAGGTATTTGGTTGGATCAAAAATAAGGTGAAGAAAGGCCTCCCATAGGACACCAAAGATCTCTTCAGTATTCTTGAGGTCAGCCAATTCTCAATGCCACCTGATGTGGTGGCAGCTTTTTACAAGCACTACAAATCTTTCCTTCCCAAAGTTCCTGCTTCTGAACCAATCAGATAAATAGGGTATCCCTGACTTTAATTGTTTTTTTTATTATTTTTGTTTTTAATGAAACTTGAAAATAATACTTTATGTTACAATGACTTGAAGTTGGTTTGCATTCTAGAAGTAACAACTTCATATGTTAGTTAAATATCACTAAATATATTAGATGCAGATATAAGTATTAATACAATATACCAAATATTTTATTGAATGTACAGCTAACAAATAAATAAATTAAATAAGATACAAATAGCTTAATTTTATTTAAATAAGTTTGAAACCTTTTTAGCACAATGCCTGTTATTTTTAAAGCCATAAATCTGATACTGTGATTCATCTTCTGCTCCTTATCAGTTAAGTGCCTCCAGAGCCACCCAGCATGAAAACCATTTGTTAAAACAGCAGGCTCAACCCACCAGTAAGGTTCTGAGTAAGCAGGTTTGCAACCTGCAATCTAATTATCCAGTCACCTGAAGCCAAACTAGGAAGCTGACTCAAATTTCCAAATCTAGCAACATGAACAAATGATGATCCCTCATGATGGAATTCTTGTTTTGGCACTTGACTCATTACCAGGATTAGGCCACCCCCTTCACCATCCCACTGTGTAATCAACACTATTATTTTCATGTTATCCATGATTCATAATGACATATAATACATATCTCTCAATAAAGAATATTATCTAGTTTTCAAAAAAATTCCCTTGTAACTCTTCTAAAACAGCACTGTTATAACATTGGTAGCAGAAGTAGGTTTTCTATCCTAATTTATTCCCCAAAATTCTGAATGTTGCCTGTACTTACCACAGTCAACAAATCTACAAAAGAATCATGTCTGGCCTCCTGCTAGACTGGATGCCATACCTGCTGGGTACCAAGATACAGTAGTTTTAGAAGCTATGAGGACAACCAAATATGCCTCAGATTTAAACAAAATGGTTTCAGAGTTAAGAAAATTTCAACTATCAGGTTAAAATATACACTCTGTTAACAGGGATTTTTAGTGTTGATGGGCAAAATGGGTCAACACAGCAAAGAAGTGCTCACGCGCAAAGCAAAACTATTCAAAATACAATCCAAAATAAGTTGATTCACAAAAAAATGGTGTGAGTTAGCTTTTGTTGTACATATGTTTACCATGCAAATCAGTGACAAAATACACCCAAGCACAGTGAGTCAAAACTCAAACCAAAAACAAAACACAATAGCAACTCACTATGTAAACAAAATCACTCAAATGTTGTGTGCAATGAATTGTAATCAAGAATGATACCAAGATATCTAAAATAAGACACAAGATCTGAAACATAAATTTAAAAATATTGTGTTGGGTGCTTAATTTGGCGTAAAATCTGGGGAAATGGGTGGAAATTATTTTGGGTGTTCTAAAATGGGTGTTGTAAAGCCAAAAACAACTAATTAAGAAATAAAAAATCTATAATTGGTGTATTGGGTGGGAAAAATATTAATCAAATATCCATATTCAGATATAAAGCAAAAATTAAAATTAGGGAGTAACTTAATTAAATTTTATTTAATATTTTATTAAATTTTAAAATGGAAGGAACACAAAAACAGAGTACAAATGCACCTGTTGTGCACCACAGTTGCAGTTGCCCCCGCAGGTCAAAGAATAGAGTTAGTGCAACCCAAGTGCCTACTCAAGGAGGAGGTAGGAGAGGAGAGTTCAATAGTGATGCTGCACTGATACAGCCAGTTCAAGGAGCACAAGCTGCTAGGGTGCAGAGCATCAATCCTTGGGTCTCCAAGCTGACCTGGAAGCCCACCAAGGTTACCACTACCAAAATAGTTAGAACAAGGATTTAGTTCTAATTTTTATGTGTTTGACGTTGTGTACCAAAAAGAGTTGGTCCTGTTAGCCATGCTGGAGAAGGTGAAGCCTGTACTTGATACTAGAAATGAGCCCTATGTCAGTGATGGCAACCAGGAAGAGGAAGATGAGCCTGAGTTCTACAGAAATGATGAGAAATAGTTAGTGCTAAAGAAAGTTGCAGCCTTCTACAACAAGGTACCCATGCCTTGCAAGCCAGTCCCTGATCATGATCCCAATTTAACTACTCCCACTAAGCCTTCTCAGAAGCATATCCCAGATATCAAACACATCATCCTGCTCAAGCTAATGCGTGAATCTGGTGATTACAAGGTGGCTGCGGCTTTTGTTGGGGTGGATCCCAAGTACGCCTTGAAGACCTTCAACAAGTTCATCAACACTGGCCATGTCCTTGCCACAGAGAAATCCTTTCGTGTGTCTACCATGCTCACCAAGGAACACAAAAGGGCAATCTGTCAGTGGATAACCTGAGATTGCCATCTTGAACTGGAAAATATACAAGCCATGGTTAAATCTACTTTTTGGGGTTGAGGCCTCAATTTACTTTTATTATCATTTGATGAAGGGAATGCACTTTTCCTGGAAAAAGCTTGGGGTATCCTCCTACAATAAAAACAGCCCAACCAATGTTGAGACCTGGAAAAAATATGCTGAGGCGTACACTGCCCTCTAAAACAAGAAGACAGTCAAATTATATTACATTGAAAAATCAGCATTTGCCTTATCTATGCAGAATGTGTATAGGTATGTCCCCAAAGGCTCAAATGATGAAGTGGCTTGGCATGCTGCAATCTGCGGCACAGCATATTCCATGGTGGTTCTCCTTGGCCCAAAAGGGATTGAGCTCTATCAAATGATACTAGGCTCCCACAACAGCCAGATCTTCCTATCATTCTTCCAATTAATCCCAGAGCACCTGAGGTGCACAAGCCTGGGCTTCACCAGTACCATTGTGCTAGACAATGTCAGACTCTATAAAGTGGCAGATATTCTTGAGGAATTTTCATCAATTGATACCAGTATTGCATTGGGCCCCCAGAAATTGGCCACAGCAAATTTATGCCTTCTCTTCCTCCCCGTTTATTTGCCCTTCCTGAATCCCATTGAGGAAGTTTTGGATGGATCAAGCAAGAAGTCAAGCAAGGGACCCCAACTGGGACCAAAGACCTATTTGATTTGCTGCATGCCAGGATCCAGACCCTCCCAGCTGAGAATGTGGCCAAATTCTATTACAACACAGATTTTTTCATCCCTGCGTGCCTAGCCAAACAACCAATCAATTAAAGGCCTAGCTTGTCCAACTTTTTTATATTCTCTAATTCACTCTTTTAGATTTATTAAGTATTGTTTTATATTTAGAAGCTTCTAAGCCCACAATCATATTCAGCAGTACCATTAATGAAGGTTAGTAATTTATTTATTTTATGTTAATTTTTTATTATGGCATCTGAGGCTATTCCACACACTTGATACTTGATTATGTAAATATTTATATCACTCTTATTAAATAAATAAAAATGTAATTAAAAATTTAAATGTAAAATGTACAAATTAGAAGTATATTTTATTAATTTATATTATTATGTTTTTACTAAAACTGTCTCCAGGATTTATTTTGCAAAACTTATTTTGCTAAAATAAAAATTAGAAAAATTTAATTATAATAAAAATAATCTAGAGTGTAAATATATTTATTTATATGTAGAATATATCAGGAGCGCCTGTAATGAGTTCTTTGGTATGTACCCACCAAGCAATAGAGATGGTGCACAACCTCCACTGCCACACTGTATACAGTGAATACACCCTGATTGAAATACTCTCGTCAACTTGTAAAAGCCAGAATTGTCAGATGGGAGTTCAGGAGCAGCTTCTCTGGCGGGGCCACAACCCCGTAGATTTTTGCCAGGACCAGGGCATCTTGGATTATATGGTCAATTGAGTTGTACCTAGGGAGACCTTCTTCCTGTCCAGTGAGAGCTGGGCCTTGTCAATCCCAAGAAGGATCCTGTCTAGGTCCTTGACGTCAGCGCTCATCCTGAAGTAAAAGAGATATCCAAGGTAAACTACCAGATGAAGCCTTTGCCCAGCAAAGGCTTCAGTAAACTTGCACAACTTATTAAAAACTGTGCTAATCTTTTTTTCATGTTTGGTCTTAGCAAAGATATGCTCCATGGCAGCAGGAACCCCTGTCTTGTCAGCACTCCAGGACAGCCCAAAGTATGCTAGGAAGATTTTTGTCTTCTTTACATCTGTTGCATCTGCAACAGCCAATTTCAACACTTTACGCTTGAAGTTCTCAAGGAGGTAAGAGAGTGTATGCTCCACCGGGAAGCAGAAGCAAGCAGCCGCATGGGCTCAGCCCATCTCTGGTATGTTCTTGAATGGGAACATATACATGATGTCCCAAACAAGCTCAATGAAGTTTACACAAAAAACTCCACTGAGGGATACTGGGTCCAAGCATACTAGTTGGGCATCCTTGTAGGCAGTAACTGCCCACTCAGATGCCCCCTTGGCATACATCAGCCCGGCTAGTGTACCCCTTGTCATTGGGAAGGATCCGTGAATTCTGTCTTTGAGCTCCTACAAGACAGGGGGGACAGAAACAGCTTCCTAGCCACGTGAGTGGCATAATTGGCATAAAAGATGGCAGGGATAAAGGGGACCAAGACCTGGCAGATCTCACTATCTATGTTTTCTAAAAAAAGGTAATAATTTTGAATTTTTATTAATTTTTGTTTTTTAGGTTACCTCTGCGTGTTTCCTCCCTGCCAGCAGCTTTGGCAGGCTTTGCCATTCTTGACGCAAGCAATTGTGCAGGAAATTCTATGTCCTTAGCTCTGGCTTGCTTGGGTGACTTGAGAAGTGCATGCATCTCAGGATCATTGACCCAGATGGACAGCGCAGAAAGGGCAAAGGACTTAAATCAAAGGCCTTTTACAACAGTCTTCTGGACATTTAAAAGGTGTTTGATTGTTGTTTTGGGAGTATCTGACATCTTGGCCATGAATACCTTGGCCAACACCTTCTCAATTTTGTCCCCAGTAATGATGGCGGCCTTGACCTTGCGGTCAATGTCTTTGATTTTGGCAATTGCCAAGTTGAGGTCCTTTAGCAACTTCTCCAGTTCTCTCATATGATTTTTTACTAACCTTTCCATATGTTTTTATAGCTTTCACCCCAACAAAATCTGCATTATTCTGATACTATTGCCTCTTTGTTTATTCCTGTTTGTTTTCCCATATTAAATTATCCCATTTTTTACACATTTTGTATATGTTTTGCGCTTGACTCAATATGTGTTGTTTGCTTTGTGTCAGCATTGTTTCCTTAATTTCCATATTATTTTTAGCACTTAAACACAACCCCTTGTGAAAATATTAACAACAATTTGGTGGCTGTCAAAATTTGAACTAGAAAATTATAGATTAATTTTGTTTAGATAAAGTTGCTACTAATCTGAATTCAAAATCTTAATGATAACTTTAAGCCAATCAAAAGCTGAGTGATAAAGTGATTGTTGTTACATAAAGAGTCATTCAACAATTCTTTGATGCATGTGCTCTAATTAATATTATTGGCTTGTTGTTTTGCCATTGTGTGCCATTTCTGCTGTGGCAAGCTGTTGGTGGACTAGTGCCCAATCAGCTGCTGGGTTAACACTAGTTCACCAACAACTTGCCACAGTGTCAATGGCACACAATGGCAAAACAACAAACCAATCATATTAATTAGCGCACATGAATCAAATATTTATTGAATGACCCTTTATGTCATAACAATCACTTTATCACTTGGCTCCTGATTGGCTTAAAGTTTATCATTTAGGTTTTGAATTTGGATCAGTAACAACTTTATCTAAAGACAATTAACACATAATTTTCTAACTCAAATTTATCTAATCACCAAATTGTTGTTAATATTTTCACAAGGGGCTTTGCAAAGCTCTAAAAACAACTGTGTTCTGGATCTAGATACACAACATAGTAAATATATGATTTTATAGAAATAAGCTGAACATAAAGAATAAAGCCAACTATAAACAAAGAGAACATGAACAATTGAAATTCAAAATAAAGATAATATAAATAAAAAGTATTTTGCAATAGGGAGTTTATTTGGGGATGGGAAAGAGTGATGCCTAGTAGGAGAATAGCACAGGAAAGAAGGTGTAGAGCCAGTGCTGTCCTGAGGGGTCTGTGATTGGGTGGGTGGAGCTGGCAGGTGGGTGTTGGTGGTGGGGGTGGAGGCAGGAGGATTTTGCATGATGGCTGCCATATACTGCTTGTCATATTCCTTGTATGTCATTGCCTTGATTGGCTGGTAGGTGGGTGTGGCATGGGTTGGGAGGCGCTTGCCCTTCTGTGATTGGCTGCCCATATTCACATGGAAAACCACTTGGGCAAACAAGTCAGCCACCAGTTGGTGACCAAAGAGAGAATTGTGGTAAGGACCCCAAGATAGAGGTCGTTGAAAGCCTGAGGGTGGCGCTCCCAGAGTGTGTCTCCAATGTTGAAGAACACAACATCTGCCAGATAAATGTCAGCATGGCTGGTAGGGTACACAGAGGCCTGAGGCCCGCGTTGCTAGATAGCCTCAAGGGCAGTGGGGCTATCCTCCATCTGGTGGCTCAAGAAACCCCGGTACTTGGAAGTTGAGCCATCCCAGGAGTCAAGTAATCCACTGAGAATGTGGCCATACTTGTAGCCATTGATGAAATCTTGGGGTTTCTAATAATAGACAAACCCCTTGGCTGAAACAGCCAGAAATGCATCAATGAATGTCCCCTTCTTGAACTTCTTCATTCTGTTCTTGGAGGCGGCTTTTCCTTGCTCACCAAAATTTTCAAACACAATTGATAACTTGTAGTGCAAGACAAGCATGATGTCATCTGTTAGACTAGTGTTGCATTTATACTTCTGGGAAGTATAATAAACAAAATAAAGGGGAAGATTAAGAAGAGAATGATACTTTATTGAATATGAATATAGGCTAATATATAGTATCATGACAAGCCACATGTCATCCATGTACGTCATGGAGGTCATGGGGCTTATCTGAGCAATGTTCCTCTTGAGTCACTAGGCTTAATCAAGTTGTGTTCCATCTAGGACCTGGATTGAGTGATCCCTGTCATAGATGGTTAACTGATAATGATGCCACCAGTTTATTGACTGGACAGTGAACCATTTGGTGAGATGCTTGGTGATTTACTTGAGGTGTTAATTCCCTGAGAGGGAGTAATTGAAGATGTTGCAACACTAGTCAGGCATTGAACCAGGGTGGATTTGATAGCATAATCATACAGGGAATCCTCAGCACCATCCCATTAGTTGCCGGCAACATTGGTAAGAACCCAGACTGAAGCCACCTCTCCATGCATCCAGAGCTGCACTGAACGCTCAGAAACCCATATGTTGTGGTGTGCAAGTTGTTTGCAGACCTGGGTCAAAGGGAGCTTGGGGTCCCGCTGCAATAGATCAAGCATGATTGGGTATACCTTGGTGATTTGAGACTTGGGGGCCTTCTTGGGCTTCTTGGCTGTTCTGATCAGATTCCTCTTATTCATCAGGTTGTTGAATTCCTGCATGACAGTAGTCCGGGTGAATTTCAATTGGCTGGCTATCTGATCCCAGGACAGACCCTGCAGGCTCAGTGCCACAATTTCCTGGAGAATTTGGGTGTGATGATTTGTTGTTTGGGGTGCAGGGCCATGAGAGCTGAAGCCTGATTGGCTGTAGGGGGGCAGGTTGGCTGGTGGCAGAAAGTTATTCCAAATCAAGGTTTCCATGCTGATTGATTGGTTGGTGGGCAGCTTGTGCAGGGGTGGGTACAGGAGCTGGGGGCAGAGCTAGATATCAAGTGACTACTGAACAAGTCAAAGCCATAGGAATCAAGGTCAGGTACAGTTCAGCTTCCTTGTTACCTGTTTCAAAGGCTTGGGTGTAAATGGGTGCCTTTACGTTCTGAGCCTTGCCTCCATTGAAGCTGGCTTGGCTGCTTTTGGCTTGGTTGCTGGCGCTGTTGAAAATGTTACTAGTAAAAACCATCGTAAAAAACCTAGGATAAAATAACTCAAAGTAGAGGCTTATTATTTTATGACTTTATTTTTATTGTAATCTTGAGCCCATATTTGGAAGGTTCTCAAAACCATTTCATACAAATCAGGATCCATGAAAATGAATAAAATGCCTCTGTTCCTAAATTGGATAGCTGTTGATTGGCTATTAAACTATTATTTTTCTATTTTAGGCTTATCATACTACACATATTGTATGACTTCATTTTTTTCATGCTTGTGGAATCTCACTTCTAGATTGCTCTAATTTTTTTCAATTTAGTCCTTCTGTTGGTGCCTCATATGAATCCTGATTGGATTATAATATACTCTGGAACATCATTCATCTCACTTGTTGCGCTAGTTCTTTTTGTTTGTGGTTTAAACTATACTGCTTGATATTTGATATAATTTTTGATAATGGGCTAGTGGAATTTAGTTTTTGGTTTGACAGTTCATTTATTAACGTATTTTTTATATTATTTGAATTCTGAATCTTGCACAACTTGGATTTTGTTCAAATCTGAAATCATTTTGTTTAAATCTGAGGTATTTTTGGTTGTTGCCATAGCTTCTAAAACTACTGTACAGTACTTTAAATTCAGAACCTGAACGTAAAAATGCGGGATTGTCAAATCTTTGGTCCAAATTTCAAATCACTTTTGTGGGATGGCCTTTTTAATTAAATTGATTTTTTGAGTATTTATTTGAATATTTGAAAATGCAGGAACTCATAGACACTTTGCAAAGTTCAAGTCAAATTGCATATTTTTAATGGACAAAATGAATTAACTGGAATCAGATTTGAAGCATTCAAACTAATCAGCCATTTTCATTAAGTTTACTATGTTTTTTGAAATTACAGGATTTTCAAATCCAAGAAAAAAATTTCAAATCACTTTTGAATGCCACTAGTAAACTCAGATATTAACTGCAGGAACTGGAATCCAAATTTAATGTACACTAAGCACATTAGGAAACACCAACCCAGATAAAGAAGCTCCACCACAACTAAAATCAAACTAAAAATTCAATCTCAATAACCATAATTGAACATAAAAAGTTATTAAACTTTAAAATCATCCATATCTGGAAAGTATACCATATTATTCACTTCAAATCACGGATATAGAAACTCTGCTACTATTCAAGGCTAAATCAAGAGAAAACAACTATCCACAACTAAACCAATAACTCCAAATAAATACATATTTAATCTAATATTTATTTTTTATTTATTTTTATGGACTTTCAATTGCATTCTCAACCCACTCCTTCACCAGCCCGCGGGGCAGCCTGTCCATGAGGGCATCCCAGAGGGTCCAAGAACAGACCCAGAACCCAACTCAAGGGGAGATATGCCAATACATAGACTTCCCAAGGTGTCAGTGACAGCCAACCACCTCCTGCATCATAAGCCAGAACTAGCAACTTGAATTCCAGTCAGAAGCCACTCTCAAGGCCTGTCACCAAATTCTTTCATACCAAGGTCATTGGGACCAAAGAGGTTACATAAACCTCCATTGTGTACCCAGTTGTAACACAGCCCCATACACTGGATCCTAGAGTTGCTACTTCCTGCCCCCGCGTCTTTGATACCTCCTATCAGCCATTGGCCACAACTGAGGAACCATCTGCGCCTATTGTGTATTTAACCATTGATGGCACCACTGCAAGCAAGCGTGATCCCAACTTCTACACAAAGGTCCCTGTCCCCTGTGTTGAGCCTAAGGCCATGATGCTGTGGTACCTGCCAAGGGCCAGCATTGGTTAGCAGATAGTGAGCATGAAGCTCTACTCAACTGCTTGAATGGGGGAATGGTGGTTCAGGATATTGCGTCCCAATTTGGTGTCACAGCCAGATACATTGCCAACATTAACACTAAGTATGGCAACACCGGGCAAATTGCCAAATCCACCAAGCCAAAGGGGCTACCCAAAGGGGCTACCCAAACTCCTTCAGCTGTTCATATTGATGCAATCAAGCAGTGGGTAGCCAAGGATTGCCACCTGGACACACTTGCTGTCCAATCAATGCTTGCCACAGAGTTTGGGCTTTCTGTTTCTAAAACCCTTGTTTACAAAACAATGGTTGATTTGGGCTTCTCCTGGAAAGTACTGGGAGTTTTGCCGTACAACAGAAGCAATGAGAAGACCATCAAGGATCAAAGCATTTGTACCAAGACATATCTGGCACTAAAGGAGACTGGGAATGTCCAGTTCTTCTATATCAACAAATTGTCATTTTCCTCCTCACTCAGGTCTAGGCATGGGTGGGTTGAGAAGGGGTCCAAGGACAGTGTAGCCCATTGTGCAGCTGTCTGTTCCCAGACCTATTCCATGGCTGCGCTTCTTGGTCCTCACGGGTTGGACCAGTATCAGCTGATCAAGGGTTCCCATAATAGTGGGAAAATTCTTGATTTTCTCCAAGCCGTCAAGGAGTACCTTTGGATAAATTACAGCAGCACAACTAACGTTGTTGTGCCTGATAATGTTGGGCTCCACAAAGTGGATCTGGTTGTGTCTGAGTTCCCCCCATCAACAAAAACAGCCATTCTGCCAGCCACTGCCTTAAAGACTGCCCAATGAGACTCCTCTTCCTTCTGCCCTATTCTTTATTTCTGAATCCAAATGAGGAGGTGTTTGATTGGATCAAGAATAAGGTGAAACAAGGCCTCCCTCAGGGCACAGATGATCTCTTCAACATTCTCAAGATCAGCCAATTTGCAATGCCACCCAATGTGGTGGCAGCTTTCTATGAGCACTCTGAATCCTTCCTCCCAAAAGCCCTGGCCTCCAAGCCAATCAGATAAATGGGTGCTCTGGGTTTTATTTAGTTTTAATTTTATTTAGTTTGTTTTTATTAGGACTCAAAGTTTTTTATTTATATATAATAATGTGACGTTTGAATGTATTATAGACATAAGAATATGTAGAAAAGGTAAGCATAAATAATTATACTAGGTATGAGGACAAATATTTTTATTATGATGCACTGAATATTATTATTGGCTTTTGTGCTAACAAATGAATAAATTAAAAAAAAGATAGAAATAAATTAGTTTATTTAAATAATTGTGAATTGTTGATGGTACTTTGGCTTTTTTAAGCCACAAATTGGACCTTGCATGTCATCATCTGATTCTTGTTATTTCAGTGCCACTATATCCACACAACATGACCACCAATGATTTTCTGTATTGCTTACTAATTAGTACTTAGGACGCAGGTCAAGTATATCAAATATGTTTACCAAATCACATTACAAGGGAAAGGTAATTTGAGTTCTAAACAATCGTTTGTTTAGAACAATAATGGAGCAGGCCGCATGATGCGGATAAATTCAATTCTTGATGTTTATCTATGTGATAAATAAACCCGTACACGATGAGCTAGTAAATAAAAACATTTTTATTATTTTATTTTTATTATTTGATGTGGTTGCAACTTTAACTAATGTCTTGTAATATATTTATATATATTAATATTATAATTTACATACTAAATTTTAAAATAAAAATAAAAATTAAATATTAAAGTTTAAATAATCAAAATATAATGATTTTATTAAATCATGATTTATTCAATATTGAAATATTTGATATTAAAAATTTTAATATTGTAATATGTATCATTAAAATTTTAATATTAACTTTTAGATACTATTTTTTAATATTTAAATATGTAATATTAAAAATTTTATAGTAAAATTTTAATATTACATATTTCAATATTAAAATTTTTGTATTAAAATATAAAAAGGTAAAAAAAATTAATTTGCAAGGGGAAAATATTTATTGGGGGATGTTGATTGCAAAGGGAATGCAATTATTCTGGGGAATTATACCCCAAAATTAATTTTTCAGCTAAAGCATCTAATTGGATCCACGTACTCTTCTGTACGTGGTGGACAACCCTGGATGTGATTGCTAGAGGGGTGGCGCCCTGTACCCCGGTGGTTGCTGATTGTTTGATAAAAGGCAGGCAGGTGAGTGAATCAACTAGTAGATTTTTTTCAGGGGGCACGTAGTACCTGTATAGCGTTGCCAATGCAAATGAGTCATACAGGACATGCTTGACTGTCCTGTATCCCTGTGGTGCCTTCTGGCAGTTGAGGGCTATGCGGCAAATATCCATGTGAATAGGTACATCCTCCAACTTTTTGACGTTGGTTTTTAATATGCAGTGTAGGAGGATTCCCAGGTATACCGCAACATGGATTCTCTGCAAGGTATACTTTTCCAAGAACATGCATAATTTTTTGAATACTTGAACTAACCTATCAATATAGGATATTTGGTTGAACTTGAAGAGAGTTCTGGGGGGCGCCCAACTTGAATCAACCCCCCAGGCCTCAGAAAACAATACTAATAAAGGTTTAAAATTATTCACAAGGACTGCATCCCTGACTTTATTTGATAGTGCCTTAAAAACTTCATTAAAAATTGCAGATTTCAAATATTTATTTCCTATTTGAAAGTTGGTTTTTATTAAATTCTTTTCATATTTGTTGATATTTGTGAAGGGTAATCTTTGAATGCTTTTGTAAATGTATTCATCAAAGTTCAGTTTGACATCCCCGCAAATTTCATTCATTTCTTTGATTTTGATATTTAATCCTAGTTCATATGCTTCCCTTATCATGACAAGCACCCCGTGGGTGGTGAATATTCCCTATCTTGAGCTTCAAAATTAAAAAAATTATTCATATTCTGTTGAATTATTTTATTCATTTGGTTTTTATTTGTTTGTTTTACAGGGGCCACCAGTGACTGGTAACCCCCATAAAACCAAACTGACGTATAAGCTGCCACTTCCACAACCTCATCCTCATTCCTCGTGATGACTAAAATAAATATAAGTAAAACATAAAAAGACTTACTAATTGTTTTCCCTGTGGCCCCCTCAGCCACAGGCGCCACTTTGGCAAACTTCATGAGTGTTGGCTGATCTTCATTAATTTTACTAGACTTAATTTTTCCTATCTTTCCTGCAACTTGTGTTTCTTCTTGGTTTTCATTTGATAAAGCTTCTGTATTTCTTGAAGCGCTTCTGCTTCTTGATTGTGTTTATTTTCATCTGTTTCCATTTGATAGTCTTCCTCTTTATTGGTGTTGATTTCCTTTTGAATTTATGTTCCTTCAATTAGTTTGATCTTATTGTTTTCTTTGGCCCCCTGCCAGAACTCCCATAAATTTTAGGCCGCGTTGTTGAACTTCAGACTTGATAAAAAATTTCCCTGTAGATTAAATAATGCTTCTTTGTTCTTTCCATCTATAATATTTCCCAATTTATCCAGAGCATTTTCTTTTGACTGGATAAGTGGCTGGCCCTTGTTACCCAGCTTTCCTGTCACTATTTCCCTGATATTTTTTTCTATTTCAACAACCTTTTGCAGGTGTGCTTCTAATTTGTTGATCAAGGTATAGATTGTTGACATTTTGTTTGAATTTCATCAAAAAACTGGTTTTATAGTACTATCTTCAACACATACATATTTTTCATCATTATTAATAAATTAAGGACAATAAACGTAAATATTGCATTAAAATATTGCAATTAGATGTCAACTATTGATATTTTGATATTATGTGCATAACTCAATGCATTTTGTTTAATAAAATCCATTGTAAATGTGGCTTTTTTACTATAATTTAAAATAAATTGACTTTGTCTATGTTAGAGAGCCATTAACACTTAGTACAAATATTGATACATAGTGCATTTTACAGCCTGTATATTTACCTATTGGTAAAAATTCTATAAACTTTTTAGTTGGATTTTGCGAGGTAATACTAATGTAATGTGTTAATAGATTACTGTTTATTGTCATTAATTGGTTGATTTTCTTTGCTGTGGCAATTGTGCATTTTCTGATATTTACGCACTAGTATCCAATTGGTTGGCTTCACATCTAATCACACAGCCAATAAGAAAACAAGCTGTCACCCCAAGATCAGATGTGGTCAGGATGGCGACTTGTTTTCCTATTGCCTGTGTGATTGGATGTGAAGCCAACCAATTGAATACTAGTGTGTAAATATCAGAAAATGCATAATTGTCATAGCAAAGAAAATCAGTCAATTAATGACAACAAACAGTAACCTATTAACCCATTACATTATTATTACCTCACAAAATCTGACTGAAAAGTTACAGAATTATTACCAATAGGTAAATATACAGGCTGTAAAATGCACTATGTATCAATATTTGTACTAAGCGTTAATGGCTCTCTAATATAAACACAGTCAATTTATTTTAAGTTATAATAAAAAAGCCACATTTACAATGTATTTTATTAAACAAAATGTATTGAGCTATGCACATAATATCAAAATATCAAGAGTTGACGTCTAATTGCAATATTTTAATGCAATATTTACGTTTATTGTCTTTGATTTATTAATGATGATAAAAAATATGTATGCTCATAATTTTAAGCTATTTGTAAAATGTACAACATTGTATTAATTATGGGAAATGTTGATAATGTAAAAAGAAAATATTATTAATTATGAATTGAAAGAGAGATATTAATCTTAATGAGTTGTCACAAAGAAAAGATTTATTTACTAATCAAAGGATGGGAAGGGGAGGAAATGGGCGGAATGAACATTGCCTTCATCTGCGCCTGTGAAAGAGGCGGCATCATAGATAGTGGGGAGGGAATGGGTGGTGGTTTGGAAGTCAGGGTTGGAAGGCAGGTGGCTTGATGGGGGGTTGGGGAGGCAGGTTTTGTTGACTGGGAAGGGGCAGCAAGAGCTGATTGCTTCAATTTCTCAAATTCTTCTTCTGTCACATATACTGGCTTGACAAAACAGATGGATTGGCGTGGGGGGAGACAGGGGTCCTTTCTGGACTTATCACTATCACTTTCATAGAAGATGATGAGATCAAATAAGTCCTGGACAAACGTGGAAGGGAAAAGCTCATACCCCTTATCAATTTGGGTGCATAGTTTGTTGTAGGTGGCAGGCTTTAAGCGCCTGAGGGCGGAACCAAAATTGTAGAGACATATATCTGCAAGATGCATGTTGGCGTAGTTGATGGGGTAGGACCAGCAGGTATGCCCCACAGCCCTGATTTCTTGGGTTGCCCATTCCCGCTGCTTCATCTCTGCACTCAGTACAACTGTGTGCACGGTGTTTTGTGTGGCCCACTCCTCCAGTATGGCCTTGAGCTCCATCTGGTAGGCATACCCATCTGCGGTGTTTAATATTGCCAAGTAATAATTGACGCCCAATGAGGAAACTGCCAATAAAACCCCAACAAACCAATACAATATTGGGCCGCGCTTGTACATGTCAGACTGGATACGCTTCTCTCCAAAGTCTTGGATACTTGCAGATATCTTAGCATACAACAGAGAGATTGCGTCATTACAGGCCCTCATTGCCCTTCCTTTAATAAAATCAATAATAGTTGAATTGTAGGGGTCAGTGTCCACCAAAATGGGGCCACTGAGAACTTGATTGTACAAGATTCTAGCAGCAACCACAACTCCGTGCATCCACAAATTCACTGTTTTTTTGTTGGTGAAGATGCTGTAAAGCCCCAACTGGAGACGTACCTGGACCAGGGGCATCCGTGGGTCACATTTCATAATGGTCATCATAAGGGGATGGGCTGTGTCACCTTTGGTTGAGGTACAGGCATCAGTCAGGGTCTTTTTGGTAGGGGGCCACAGTTGGTGTGGGCTCTCAGGGTTGCAGCCACAGTGGACTTTACAAACCTCATTGTGGCCGCAATTTCCCCAAGTGACATAAGCTTCTCTTGCTTTTCAACCATTTTGAGAACAATCTCTGAAGTGATTAGTTTTCTTCTGCGTCTTGCAGGCTGATTGGCTGGGGGAGGGATATGTCCATCTTGTGAACTGGCCAATGACATCTGATTGGCTGTTTTAGGGTCCTGGGCTCTCTGGGTGACCCCATGGCTAAAAAGGCTGGTTCCAGATGCCATTACTGATAAGGGATTTGGGTTGGCAGCTGCCTGTGCATGGTGGGCAAACAGGGCCATGCTGAAAGTTGCAGGAGAAAGAACAGACTCCTGGGTGGGGCTTGCAGAGGAGCCTATGGGTTGAGAGTGGCCATAGACAGAGGCTATACCGTTAAGAGACCCTGTGTAGCCCTGCATGATTTTGTCAAGGCCAGGGAACAGCTCATTGACTTGGTTGTTATTGAAATAAGACATAATAAAAATGTTATTATAATTTTAAACTCAAGAAGAGGAATGTATATTTTAGTCAATTTTATTGTTATATATGTTAATTTTGTGAATATTATGATCTAAATTTTAGCTGTGCTAAATTGAAATAGGGTGATTTTTGAGAATGTCTATGATTCCTAAAAGAATCAGCACAAATCCACTCTAGATCCTTTAGCATCCTTTTTGAGACACCCATAAATTATATTTATTTCAAATTCCTTGCAATTATGATTTGAAACTTGGTTCTTGGATTTGACAATCCCGCAATTTCAGATTCATTAAGTTTTACATGATGTCTATGATTTGTTTGAAATACAGGAAATCTCAAATCGTACATTAGAATCCCGCATTTCTGATTTATGTATCCTGCATTTGTTTGCTGGGTTTTGTCTTTTGTTAGTTGAGTTATCTGCTCAAGAGATTCAAATTTTCCAATTTTTATAAATCAAAAAAGTCAAATTAAATGGTTGCTTTTATTAAATATTTTATTTTTCATACAGCTGAGTTGCCCGCAAAAGTGATTTGAAATTTGGACCAAGGATTTGACAATCCCGCATTTTTATGTTCAGGTTCTGAATTTACAGTATATAGTATAAATATAATAATTGATTTCTAAATGTAAATGTAGATTGAATTATTAGCATGCAAATTAAATAATTAAAATTTTATTTAAATGCAGATTGGATTATAAGCATATAAACTAAGTAATAGAATTGTTTAATTAAATGTGGATTGGATTATATTTATATAAGAAATACTTTTATGGAACAAGATTTTACTCTTTTGATCTTCATGCCTTGATGAATAATTCAATTTGGATAGCAACTCGACTTTTGGTTGTTCGATAGTGCTGGTTCTGATGAACAGATGGACTTTTCCAAGCGTTCTTTTGGCAAGGATTGGGCTGTGGCTCTTGAATTCCAACCGAACCATTAACTTGAGCTGGGGGTTCGGATCAAGAGATAAACTTGTTACAGTAGCTTAGGTTGGAAATTTTCACAGGCATGGTTTGGAGGATATATTTAATATTGGGATTCAGTCTGATTCTGCTTCGGCTTCGAGGCGGGAGTCGAACCAGAACTTGCTCAGGAAAAGGAAGACGATCAAAAAGACGGTGGAGATGGCAAGGTAGATCCACTGCTTATCGTTGGTGGAGACATCGCTAAGGATGGATTCGATGAAAGCCACTAGGTAGTTGCCGAGGGACATGGAGAGGAAAGTGATTGAAGTGGCCGATGCGCGCATCTGAGGGCCAACTTCCATGTAGGCAAATTGAAGCGTGGTGGGGGAGAGCATGGCTTCGCTTAGCGTCAGCAAGAAGATCTGGGGGAATTGCCAGGCCCCGTTAACGCACCCGATACAGGAGATGGCAATGTTATCCCTCAGTACCTGGGCGTGGGCATGAGCATCGACGTAGTAAGCCAGGCTGGTGGATAGGAAGAACGTGATGATGAGAACACCATATCCAACCAGCATGCGACCCAGCAACGAGAGCCCCAAGCCCCGCTTCTCCAGGAAGGGGTAGACGACATAGCTTAGCAGAGGAAGCAATACAAGAATCAAAACTGGATTGGCATTGGACGAGGCCTCGGTGGGGATGTAGATCAGTCCTAAAAAAATTCTTGTCCATCTTTTCGTATTGGTTCTGCCACTCGGTCCCGTTCTGACAATACAACATCCAATAGAAGACAATTGGAATGAACATTACAATGACCCGCCCAAGGAGCCTTGTCTCTTCAATGAACCGCCGACTATAGTCCCCTTCGGCATACGACAGCCAATGCCGACCCTGTCTTTCGTCGCGGGGGGCCGCCAGGCTCCGGCGTGCCGCAAGCGTAGCTACCTTTAATGATTTCCATGGCAGAAATTCTCCCTGGGGCGGAACAACGCGGTAGTAGCGGCGACCAATGATAAACACAACAAGCGCTATAAAGAAGGTGACAGTTGGAATGCCGTAGGCCAGGGCATAGCAGGGGTGATTGAAGCAAGTTGTGTACTCTTTGACATACGGCGTCAAGTAGAGAGACGATAACGCCCCGATGTTGATGGATGCATAGAATATAGCGAAGAAACGGTCCATCAGTTTAGTCTGGGATGGAAGGAACTGGTCGCCACCGTGAGAAGAGACACATGGCTTGATACCGCCCATCCCAAGGGCAATCAGCAGGGCAGGTAGCATGAAGCTCCACTTTGGGTAGCTCCCGTACTCCCCAACCACGCCGGGGATTGAGAAAAGGGTGATCAAAAAGTTCCCCAAAAGATATACCAGAGACAAATACAGAATGGTTTGGTACTTCCCCAAGAAGGAATCCGATACTGCCGCACCAGCAAGAGGACAGAGGAATGCAAACCCAGTAAATAAGTGCATGATTGATTTCGCATCAGCAGTCGCTATGCCAAACCCAGTCTTCAAGTACTGATTAAACAGGGTATTGATGCCATAATACGCAAACCTTTCGCACAGCTCATTGGGCACAATGAAGTACACCGCCTTGGGGAAGGCATCGGGATTGGCGGCCAGTTCCTCATCCAAAGCCTTGTTCAACGCAGCATCCTTCCTACTAAGTCTTGGCTTGTCAGAGTCCATCCTTTGCCTTTTGCTAATCACTCGGCTTAAAGCCTCCTCCATAAAGTGCCACCGGGATACTTTATTTCTGAATCAAACATAGGAACCTGGTTTGATCAGCGTTTTATGGTTTGCATATGATTCAAAGCCCAAACCAGCTTGTGTGGATTCAAGCTTACACATGTTTGCATTGATTGATTCCCGGAGCCACACTATGCCTTCCCGTCTCATGTCTATTGGCTGGACTCCTTTTATAGAGCATGCTGGCCCACCAATGTAGGATATCCTGCGATATGGTTGGCTACCGGCCAAACATCTACAGTCACAGGGTTGCTACAAAAGTATGAATAAAGCGAAGATATGGAGCCTACAATATTTATCTAAAAGCATACAACCAATCGATGAAGGATGGCACTATAATAACAAGTGGGTTGGTTGCGTGGGATTTTGATCTTCACTTCACGCCATCTCATACCAGTATAAATTGGACAAGCCTGGCTGTTCCTATGTTTATCACCATTCTTTCTAGCCAATGCCACCCGCCAGGAAATCCAGTGGATTAACCATATGGGTCATTGTTTTATACGTTGGACTAATTTGTAATGTAATCCCATACTTAATAAAGGATGAAAATGCACCGCCCTTCTCCTTTGGGCTAAGAAGGACATCTTGCTTATTGAAACCCAAGTACAATTTGTAAATGGGCTTGATAAACCCTTATACCGAAGGTTCCTAAAAACTAACTGAAAGAGGGAAAAAGTATAAATAAGATTCCACTGTATTCAAAGAGATAAAGAAGGGTCACAAGTGAAATTGTTTTTGTCTTGCTAGTTGAGTGCAATCATTCCGTAAAAGTGAACGATTTTTCAATCAGTTGCCCATCACAACAAATATACAGTAGTTTTACAACCTGTTGATATAAAAAATAGTCCAGTTCAGAACCAAATCAGTTCAGTCACAAAACAAAAGGTAAGTGATTCCACTTCAAGTCAATTCACTCGATAAGAGTTCCATCTATCTATGTCCAGGTTACAAAAATAGCCAGACACAACAAAATTTAAATCAAATACAAAATCCCAAAATAGAGACATCAATCAAAGCAAGCCATATCCATAACAAAAATAAATACACCACATTCTGAAGCAATCTATACCAAGTGTGATATTAATCATGTAAAAAAACAATCCAATCAGAGAAAATAATTGGTTCAGTCACAAAAGTGATATTTTCAAACACAAAACAACTCATATTTTGACAATATGGATAATGTTTGTGACTCATAATGGAAATAGTGTCTTTCAAGAGTGAATCCACCAAAATCTGTTCTGGAAACTATGGCATGATTTTCAATTTCTGTGCTTCTAAATTTGGCCATTCATGTCTGAGATGTTGTCTCAAATAGGAGCACACATTTAAATAAGATTAATACTCTGGAAATACTTTGTTTTTTTCTGTTTTTAATAGAAGTTACATTGCTTTTTTTGTTTACAATAGTTTTTACAAGTGACAAGAACTTTGATATCATTGAAGATAAATATCAGGAGCAACTTCAGGCCCAGGTTTCTGAGCAAGGGAGTACAACTGCCACAGCCTCCATCTATATCCAATTCAACCTGAGCCATTAGGAAGCCAATTGTATGTGTCACCAGGAAACTGTGGTAAATTGGCTCCCTGGTGATCAACTATTAAGTAAATTGAGAATTCAGTTTTTGCCTGATTGGCTACTGGAAGTTGGCACCTCTTTAAGTAACCAATCTTGAAGGACTGAAACCTTTTAATATAAGTAATTAAGCTATAAAGCTATGGTATACTAAGGTGACCTCAGAGATCCCAAAAATGCAATAAAACTATACCCTAGTGCTGCAACTGAACCAATGATAGTTCACTATTTGATTGGGAAAGACAATAGTTCAATAGAAATTACAAGAATAAGAATAATAAGATAAGTTTTTTGGTCAATGTTGTGACTAATATATTATACGGGGAAATCCATAAGGCTATCAGAGGGTGGCACGGTGACAGGTTCCATATAAGGGTTGGGACTGTGAAATAACTTACACGGGTTTTGTGAATGTTAATATTCATGCTATTTCAATTTTGCCTTTGTTGGGTTATTTTGAAGACAGATCACTCTTTTTGCTTTCATCCTTCAAAATGAGTCTGTTTCCAAACTAGGAGATTCAATTGTTTGGTTTTTTGATTCTGCGCAACTTGCTTGCCCCACTCATGCTTGTGGCAAGTTATCCTACCATCCTGGTACTGTTTTGTGGTATTGCCAACCACTATGTATTCTATTTCATATTCATCAATAAAAATTAAGTTCTATTCATATTTTTGTCTTTTTGTCTCCAAGTACTTTGGTGCCTCTCTCTAGACATAACTAGTAGATATTAATCATTCAGGGCCACAAGGTAACCCAGTAACCTTCCCTACAACTAACTGAGACTTAGTATGAATCAAATCCTAAGATTAGAATTCCATGTTATGTGTCTGTACCGCAGCTCAGAACACAACAACAGGGATCAGTGTATCAAATTGGCAGCACTCCTAATTAGGAGATAGTACCCACAATTCAACATTGTCATCAGGTTAATCCATGCCATTAGACACTTCATGGGGCAACTCATCAAGTGCCCCTTGTGTATTGTAAGATACATTAGTAGGCAAGGATGTAATCTTGGTTGCAACACCCCCTTGCCCCCAGCTTGTTGTCAGGCACCAGGATTGGGACCTGTGAAAGCTCTGGGAAAGTTTGCACAAAGAGCTTTTGCGTAGGAATGGCGCGGCAGGGGCGCAAGCAGTCATGATGGAGTGGGTCAGGGTGTTTCCTTGGACGTCTTCAAGTTGGTATGTATGGCTGTTGTAGAAAGCAGCTATCTTGAAGGGCCCAAGACAATTGGGTTCCAGTTTGGCAGAGTTGGGATTAAGGGTATAGACAGGATCACCCACAGCATACCTTTTCTCAAGGCTTTTAGTCCTTCTTGATCCGCTCTTGCTCTATATTGTGAGCCTTGGCGTACCATTGACTCAGGGAGGGGGTAGTTACAAGGGAAGGCTTCATGGGAATTGTGGATTTTAATTTCCCTTGCTCTACCCCTGTCAAGCTGTCAGGGGGTCCAAAGGCCAAGGCTCTGGGGCTAAACCCGGTTCTCCTGTTAATTCTTGCTTGTAAGATAAGTAGAGCAGTGAACAGGTGTTCAGTCCATGTGGTATTGAGGTGCTCCTATGAGAGCTTGGCAATCAGTTGGACCAGTGAACCATTTAGGCGCTCTAAAAGTCCATTGGCTTATGGATGGTAGGGAGTTGTAATTATTCTTTGAAGGGCATTCTTGGTTCATTACGCCTTCATGACATGCCTTACAAGCTCGGGTCCACCATCTGTGATAAGACGTTTGGGCTGCCTAAAGCATGCCACAATTTCTTTTCCAAGGAAGATGTCAGGAACCCATTTGATAGAGAACAAGTTCCCTACCTGGTGGGCCAAAGCCCCTAAGTTAAGCCCTGATATTACTGATCTAATGGGTGCCGTGATCATGGCAAGATGGCCTAAGTGGCCCAGATAGGCAAATCTTCCCAGCATAGAGCTGGAGCAACCTATCAGGTAATATACCGCCATGTAGGTTAACAGGTAGAATGAAGCATTGGGTCTAACCAGAAAAGGTTCTGCTGGAAGAGGATTGGAAGAATAACCATAGTGGAATTTGCACCCCCAGTGACCAGAGGGGTATTTAAACCAACCATGGACAAGGGATTCCTTCTGGTGAGAATTGTCTGGGGATGAATTGTGCTAGTCAGTAGTTGGTGTTGGGTTCTCCAAGGCTAGCACCACAGGCAAGAAGGAAGCTAGAAACCAGAACAGGGATAAAATTCCTTTCATGGTTTCAAAATAAGAATCAAAAGATAGGTGTGGGCAGAGATAGAGTAGAAATAATTCTTTATTGTTGGAACAAGTAATATTTGTAAAGATTGCTCACTTAAATACCCCAGAATAGGGGGTGGAACATTTAATAGGTTCAATAAATAGAAGGGGATTTGAAATGAAGTCTCACTAAAATTATGGCTGGAGTGATCATATTTACCATTTGAAATTCTACCTGCAACTTAATACTATGGCTTATTAATCTTAAGACCCAGAGAAAACAAGAGGAAGCCACAAGGTTTACCACAATTAAGCAGTTCTTCTGAAGAACATGGTTGAATGTCAAATGCAGAGCCTGCTTCATGTATAGAGTGAGTGGCTCAGAGAGCGGCAATGATAATAAAAGCAGCCAATCACCTTCTGAGCAGTAAGTGATGTGTTTAAGAGTGCTATTAACAATTGCAAACTTAAGGTTGAAAGCAGAAAAGAAGCTCAAATCAAAGGAAGCAATATAAATTGGTAATTTAACTTGCATAATTAATTGTAAACTAATGTTTGACATCTCTTTAGGGGGTTGAGTTTGATCCCCATCTGGTACTAAGCCAGGGTTATCCTTAGTGTTAAAATTTTGATTTTTAATCTGCTTTGACTTTGTGTCATTAACCATAGTATCTAAAAGATTAATGGAGGCAGGGAAGAAATCCCTGACAGAAGCGGGTGATGGTTATGATGGTATGGTTAGTGGTTCTCCACACTACTGGCCAATAGGTGAAGTAGTTGATGGCCATAATGATGTACTTCTTGCCTAGTCTGTCTTTGGGGAGAGGTCCAACAATATTAAGGGCCAGATGTTCAAAGGGTTCCATGGCTTTGATGGGCAAGACAGACTTGGGAAGGGCAGGTTTAGACGTGTTCTTTTTTCACAATACACATATTTCAAGGAGGTTCAAGATTCCTTGGCACATACATGGCCACCAACCCTTACGCTTCATGATTTCAAAGAGGTTACATCCTCTGATGTGACCCAAGGTGTGGTGGTAGTGTAGTACAGTAGTTTTAAAAGCTATGGCAACAATCAAAAATACTTTGGATTTAAATGAAAAATCTCAAATGTAAACAAAATTAAAATTAAATAAATCTATTGTAAATTTAATATAAATTTATTGGTTTTAATTTTTGTTTACATCTGATTTTTTTTCATTTAAATCCAAAGTATCTTTGCTTGTTGCCATAGCTTTTAAAACTACTGTATGGTATCCCCTCTCTGTGTGGTGGGAATGTAAGGTGTCTTTTCACCTGTCTCTGCCCAGCAGTAGACATTGCCAGAATCAGTGGTGAACTGGCTTTCATTGTCCTTGAGCTTGGAAATAGTCACAGAATTGAGGCCTTCCTAACAAGTGGCTTCAAGACGCAGGTAGATCATGAGCCAGTCTGGGTCTAAGCTGCCATCTCCTGTGATGAACGTTACATACAATCTGGAGAGAGCATCAGCTGTGACAAGCTCTTTCCTGGGTTTGTATTCAATTTACAGCTGATATGGGGAAAGACACTTGACCCATCCTTCCTTTTGTTGGGTTAAGTGTGACTGAGTGTTAAAATATTGAAGAGACTTATGATCTGTCAAGACTAAGAGTGGGAATGTGGCCCCTTCCAGGTAGCAGCACCATTTCTTGATGCAGTGCACAATTGCTGCTAAGTTCTTATTGTGTATGATGTAACATTGCTCTGAGTTGATAAGCTTCTTGTATTTTTAGGCCACAGAAAAAAAGGCATCCTCATTTGTTTTCACTCTTAATACACCCCCTATGGCCCTGACAGAGGCGTAAGTCTTGAGTTTGTATTGGCAATTCTAATTTGGTAACTGCAATACAGGTGCAGTTGTAAGTCTCTGCTTCAATCTCTCAAAGTCCTGGTCTCTGATGGGTGTCCAGTGAAAGCACTGCTTAGTATTTAGGAGCTTGGTAGAGGTTCAATTAGTTCTCCAGAGTTGGGATGAAATTTTGCACATAGGCAACCATGACTAAGAACGTGAAAATCTGGCCCACATTGGTGGTGGGTGGCATGCTTGTGATTGCCTTTATCTTGGCAGGGTTGGGCTTTATCCCTTGGACAGAGATTGTGTTTCCCAGGAATAGAAGCTCCAACTGGAGTAAATCATATTTGGAAGGCTTGGCCTTTAACTGATGTTTAAAAAGGGTGTTGAGTATAGCACAAGAAGGTTGGAGATGTGTGGTTTGGTATTGACTGAAGACAATAATATTATCAATATACACAATAGCAAACTTTTCAATAAGGTCTTCAAAGGCTTTATTCATCAACATGGAAAAGGTGGATGGAGTGTTGGTCATTCCAAAGTTCATGAAACAACACTCAAACAACCCGTACCATGTGCAGAAGGCAGTTTTGCCTTGTCCCCTGGTGCAATGCAGACCTGATTGTACTCCACAATGAGATCAATCTTACTGAAGACCTTTGCACCTGTAAGTGTATCAAACAAGTTGATAATTTGCGGTAAGGGGCATTTGTTTTTAACTGTCACCTTGTTTAGAGTGCAATAGCTGGTTACCAATTGAAGAGACCCTTCTTAGCTACAAAAAAAGAATGAAGCCCTGTATGGCAAGAGGGAGGGGCGGATGAAGCCCTTATCAAGCGCGGCTACAAGGTGTTGACAGAGAGTCTTGTCTTCTTTGGGCATCAAGCAATAAAGGAGATATGCCTTGGGAAGCAACCCTTGCAATTGAACAGCATGCTGTATTTCTCTTGGAGGAGGCAACTGGTCTAATGTTTCACTGAAGACGGCCTTGTACTCCTTGAGGAGTGCTACAAGTGCTGGTGGAGGTGTGGTGGTCAGGGGAAGAGCTGCAGTGGATTTGGAGCGGGTGACTTTGACCAAACACTGGTTAAAGACCAGCTTCCCCCCTCTAAGCTGTACGTACTGATCTCTGTGAGTCTTAAAAATACAGTGTTGTTAAGAAGCTTGCTCATTTTGACGGGATAGATCTGGAAGCCCACCCCATTTCTATTGAGGGTGATAACAGACATATCCCAATCAATGTAGGGACAATTGTGATAAAGCCAGTCAAGACCAGTAATTACATTGTGGCTGATCCTGGCCATGATTGTCCCAGAGAGCTTAACCTAAATGTTCCTCATTCTTACAGATAAGGGTACCGTCTCATGGGTGATGATCACCCTACAGGAGTCAGCCACATGCACTGCCTTGAAGCAACTGGGTACTTGGCTGAGCTGTTGGGAGTCTGAAAATTCCTGGTTGACCAGGGTGTAATTGGCCCCAGCTTCCATCAAATTTTTGTGAGTGTTCCCATGGAGACAGAAGGGGTAGGCCAAGCGGGTGATTTTATTTGATGAATGACTGGCTTGGAGGGCAGGGTGTCACTGTGGACCTGATACACATCCTTGGTTTCAACACCATGCACATTATAGTTGTAGGGGTTTTTGGTGAGGAAAGATTGGGAGTGGGGATCAAGAGGGGTTGCAGAACTTCTTGTATCTACAAACCCCAGGCCTTTCCTGGGTCTTCAATCTGATCTAGCTGAAGCTTCCTGTGATGGTCCACGTGGAAGCAGTTTTGCAGGCAAGGGTTGATTTGGCTTCAAATAAAGACGCTATGCTGAAGATTGACAGTGTGTTGTTGGATTGTTGCAGGTAGAGGTCTATTAGGGAATAATGGCTACTATGGAAGGTAAGGCATGGCTAGTAGGTGGAAAAAGACTACTAGAGGCAAATGTTGTCCTCATCCAGTAGGAGATATTGGCTGCTGTGGGCTAGAGGTCCTCACCCAGCAGGGAACTGTGGTTGCTAGGGTGAGTAATGATATAGCTAAGCAGGGAAATTTAGCTGCTTGGGGTGGGGAGTGGTCTAGCCTGGTGGATAGCATGTGTTATACAGGCTGGATGTTGTTTAGACCCTGACAGGTAACACAGGCTGCAGGGTAGGAAAGTTTGCCAGCATGGTAGGTAATTTGGCTACCAGGACTGTAAGTTTTTGGACCCCTGGCAGGTAACGCGGGCTGCCAGGGAGGGGAGGAGCTTTGAGAGCTCTATGTACCCTGATACGCTTACAGAAGATCTGTGAGCAAGCGCTCTACCTAACATACTGGTAGGGTGTCCTTGTTTATGTCCCTATGAGAGCTCTGGGGAGATACCAAAGTAAGCATTGGAGGGCATAGATTTGCTCAAGGATGTCATTAAGGTGGTTGCTTGGGGAAGCAGCTGCAGAAATTGGTGTGATAAAGCCTCTTGGAAGTAAAGCTGATTAATTTGTAGCTGAAAGCTCAGAATTAATCACCTGGGTGAGTAAAGACAACTGCATAGACTTTAAGGATCTATGATTGGATGGCCTAAGTGGTTGCCACTTGTAAGGGCCCAGTCAAATGCCAATAACAATGTAGACTCATGCCTGGGTCTACAGGTTTTGGTAACAGGGACTGAGATTTAGGACTGGGTTGATTCATATTGTTGGATAAGCAGTGAAGACTAGTAAGAAGGACTGTATGATCACAGTGAAGACTAGTTGAGGGATTGTTGGTTCATGTTAAAGTTTGGAAACATGAAGGAATGGCCAAAATACTTGAAGATCCTAATGCAGGAGTAACTGATCATGATGCAGGAGCATTTGGAGGACTAGAGGATCATGATGCAGAAGTAGCTGATAATGATGCAGGAATGGCCAAACGGCCAAAAAATCAGGATAAAGTAGTAGCTGAAGGACTGGTTTAAGCTGTTTAATGACTGAAATGAGCTGTTTGGAGACTGAGATGGGCTGTTTGATGACTGAGATGAACTGATTGCTGGCTAGGCTGAAGAACAAGAAGATGTGGTTAAAGAAATGGCTGAAGGACCAGGAGATAATAGCACAAGACTAGATGAGGAACTTGAAGATGGCTTGGAAGGACTAGCTGGACTAAATACTGGACTAAAATTCTGGTTTTGGATTTTTGAGAAAGAAAATTATAAGAAAAAAGAAGTTGAATAATGATTTAATGCTGCCAATAATATGATATGAAGATTATATTAGTTATCTTAAGATTTTAAAAAGAAAGTAAAAAGAAATAACTTGCAGTGTTTAAACTGTAATTTATTAAGATTTGATTGAGTGGAAAGAAGCTGGAAATAGGCCAGAAACAGAACAGAGAAACTGTAAAGATGAATGATCAAATTTTGCGGGGAACAACTAGGAGAGGCAAAAGACAAGCAACAGGCAAGTTTGAAGCTGTGAAATGTTGAAGAAAATGCGGGGAAACTTGGAGAAGTGTTGAAAAATTAAGGGTTAAAAAATTCCCTATGTAAACATAAACAAAATTGCTCAAGATTTGTTGGAGAAACGTGACAGGAATTACAGCAAAACTGTTTGAAACACAGAGCAGTTGTTTATCCGGAGCAAGACAGCTTTGGGTTTGAACCATAGTCAAGAGCAAGTCATTTGGGTGAACTTTTGGCAAAAATGTTGAATCAAGGCGTTTGATTGGAGGCAATTCAGAGTTTATTTGATCAGTGTTTTAAGGGCTTTAACTTAAGAGTTAAAGCCTAAAAAATGAGGTACAGAAGCAGAAAATTCTGGGCTTTCATTGGCTGAAGTAAGTTAAAATATTTAAAATATAATAGAGAGAAAAAACTGGATAGTTTAAGCTTTGGAAAACCAGAGCTCTGAAAAGAGAATTTGGTCTGAAACAAATAGCTATAAGAGGGGAAGCTATCTGAGGCTTTTCAGGGACTGGATCAAGTGGATTACAAAGGCCACAAGGACTACAGAAGGAGCTGAAGACAGAGTTAAAGGTACAGAAGCCCAAGATAAAGAATCTAGAGCTGAGTGTCACAGGGTAGGACAAGCCATTTCAAAAACACCACTTTGATTTACGCCATCTCAAATTTAATTCAAGATGGCATTTTTTGCGTTAGTCATTTTATATCAAAAAATTAAAAAAACAATAAAATAGTTAAAATTTACATATAATTTATTAATGCAGCATCTCAAATTTACGCCATCTCAATTCTGTCACATTGAGCCAGATTAATTAAATCTTATTTTACTAACTTTATTTACATATGAAATCACTTAGTGTGGGGCGTATTTAGGCCATCTCAATTTTACCTCATTTCAAATCATGCTATTTATCTTTAACTAAAAAAAGCTTATACCTAAACTTAAACAAATCCTGCTTTATAGTGCCAGAAGATGTTCCTATAGTATTAATCCAAGACACTTATACTAAGAACAACTTTCAGGCACCCACCCACTAGGGAGTAAACCCCCTAGATGGTGAATGATTGCAGAGGGATTAAATCCCATCACCAGGGATCCCACAGGCAAGGAGACCATTCCTAGATGGAATAACTCTCCAAGGAGACAGTACCTACCTAGCAGGGGATTAAAACGCCCCAAGAAAAAGTACTCTCCTAGATAACACAATAAAAATGCCAAAGCCAATGGACAGACCACTTGAGGCTTGTTAACCTGGGTGGTGGAACCATAAACCTTGGTTTCTTCCCAGATAGGTGGATTGTTGGAGAGAGGAGTTGCGGTATATCAGAAGCCCAGAATCACACGGCGCCATGAGCTGTCAAGGAACTGAGACTCTGGCGGTGTACCCAAATCAGTGTGTGAACCTATAGAAATGCTGGTGAACACCGCCGTAGTCAGGACTATCCAGAGTAACCATTTATACCCAAGCCACTCCCTAAGCAGAGTCTTGGGTAATTTCATAGTTTTGGAAATTTAGAGGTTTAAGTCAAAATAAAAGATTAGCAACAGAATCACTTGGGTGAATGTAGACTTTATTGATTGAACAAATACTAAAATGGAGCTTACCAGCTTTTTATAGCATGGTAGCAGAAATAATATAGGAAAAGGAGTTTGGGAAAGTTGGAGATAAAATGGAGATTTGATGGAGATTTGGCAGTTGGAACCTTCAAAACTGGGGATTATAACTTATTTCCTTATGGTTTTCAACTCTTCATTAGCAAGGTACTATATTTTCCTTAACTTAACACTTCATTCTCTGGCAAAGCTTTGGCTGGTAGGAGCTCAACCCCACAGAAACTGGAGGGCCAGGAGGTGAAATTGATGGCACAACAGAAGGAGAGGCCACCAAAGGACCCAAAACCAGACACAGAATGCCACCTGCTTCACCATTACTGCCAACGTCACCAGGCGTAGATCCTAAACAATTCAAATCATTGTTGTTGACCATTGATTGGCTAGAGACCAGTTTGAGAGGTAATGATTGGTTCAAAGTTGAATTAACGTTTTTTTTGGTAGATCTATATCAACCAAGTCAAAAAATGGTCCAGGTTTGAATTTTGTTGCTGACAACAGTGGCTTGGAAGCCATTTCTGGCTTTAAAACAAGAGGTAATAAAGAGCAGATATTACTTACTAATCCATTCCCTTTAGAAGATTCAGAAGCAAATAAAGGGGCAAAAAATTCTGCCTCTCTAAAAAAAGGTAAATTGTTGTCAAGAATGTTTAAAGAAGCATTAATGACACTACCCCCACTTAAGAGGAGACCCCTTCTAGCAAGGAAACTCTTAAGAACCTTGGGACAGTGCTGCAAGTTCTCTTCAGGCTCCCAAGAGTTGGACTCCTCTCCATAGTCCTTCCATTTGACCAGGAATTGTGGTTTTCCCTTGACCTGAAGGGAGTCAATTATGTCCTCTACTTCCCACTCAAAGGTTTTGGAGATAATCTATGGATCAGGATTTCTTCCTTCAAGATTATTGGGATCACCATCATAAGGAGTCAGAAGATCCACATGGAAGACATCATGTACGCTAGAACCAGTCAGAAGCTCAAGTCTGTAGTTCAAGCTAGAAAGTTTATCCAGAACCTTGAGTGGACCAATCTTCTTGGGGTCTAGCTTCTTGCTAGGTATCTTTAACTTAAGATTGCAGGCGTTCAGGTAAACATAGGAGCTCACTGTGTAGTCCTTCTCTGGCAAGCGGTGGCGGTTGGTGTATCTCTTGTATTCCTTGCGGGCCTTGGTCAGGAACAAAATCAGGTCTGAGTGTATTTTCTTCATTTGATTTGCCAGCTTGTCCACCTGAAAATACCTTGATTCCAAAATGATGGAAGGGAAACTCTCCAAATCATACCCAAAATTGGCAAAGAAGGGGGACATTCCAATGGAGCTGTGATAAGAGGTATTGTAGCATAACTGAGCCAGATAGCAAAAGAAACTCCAATTATCTTGATGAGAGTTAATGTAATGCCAAAGATATCCCTCCAGAACCTGATTGACTTGCTTGGTTTGTTCATTGGTCTGTGGATGAAAGGAGGTGGATAAATTGACCTTAACATCCATTTTCTCCATAAGAACTTTCCAAAAACGGGATGTAAATTGAACCCCTCTGTCTAAGTGATGTCAGTGGGCAAGCTGTGATTGTATACTACTCTTGCAAAAAACATATTAGCCACTTCCTTAGCAGTACAGGATGAGAACAGAATAAAGATGGCATATTTAGTGAAGCAATCAACCACTATCGTAACCCCAGAATTCCTGCTACTGACTGATAGATCAACTATAAAGTCCATAGATATGGAAAACCAAGGACGTGTGGTGGGATTGGAAGTGGGCAAAGAAGATCCTGAGGCTTGGAGTTTCCTGGCTTATTCCTCCCACAAGTCACACAAGAAAGGATGAATTTGCAGCCGTCCTTCTTCATGCCAGGCCACCAATACTGTCTACTTAATCTCTTCAAGGTTTTCATAAGGCCTCTATTTCCTGCCAGTTGTTCTTCATGCATATGGCTAACTGCTTGGTTTTTCAAGTTACCTTTAGGAATGACTAAGGACCCATTAACATAATAGATCCCCTGATTTTTAATCATTACAGCTTTTGGAGTTCTCTTAAGCATGCTGGTGAGTTCTTCCTGAAAGGAAAAGGCCATCTAGGCTTCCATAATCTCTTGGTCAAGAGCAGTGAAGGCAGATATCTCAATGATACTGGAAAGGAACTAGGAGGAAGATAACACTGCTTGGTTATTGTGACCAAGGTCTGTGGCTGGATTGTCCTTAATTTCTCCTGTCTGCTAATTGCGTCCAGGACTATGTTTAATTTACTGGGTGTATATTCTATTACAAATTCATAGGCCAAAAGATTGATAGCCCATCTGGACAGACAAGGAACAATCTTTTGCTTCTCAGTGAAATACAAGAGATTCTTGTGGTCAGTGTGGATGATCATAGGATACTTTCTCCCCTCAAGGTATCTTCTCCAGTGTTTCAAAGAGTTTACAATAGCATAAAGCTCCTTCTCATATACGTGGTAATTGTGTTCCCAATCCAAGAGCTTGTACAAGTAGAAGGCCACAGGGTGGAATTCACCATCCTCCCCTTGCTGGAGGAGTACCACTCCCAATGCGTAGTTGAACGCATCAGTTTCCAAAAAAATTGGCAGTCTGGGTCCAGGCGCAAAAGTACCGGAGCCAAGGTGAAAGCATGCTTGAGTGTGTTGAAGCCATCCTGGGCCGGATTAAACCAGACAAAGGGGACTTTACTAGAAGTGAGAGCGGTCAAAGGAAGAGCAATAGCTGAGAAGTCATTTATGAACTTACAACAGAAGTTGGCCAACCCCAAAAATCCACAGATCTTGGTGCAAGAAGTTGGTACTGGCCAATTCAAAACCTCTTCAACTTTAGAGGGAGCAATAGCAAAGCTGCCAGGCTTAATGGAATATCCCAAGAATTCAATCTTGGAAGCAAAAAACTCACACTTGGACAACTTACAAAACAGGTTAGCCTTGGTAAGAGCTTCCATGACTTCCTCCAAATGCCTAAGATGACTTTCTTCATCTGGAGAGTAAATAAATATATTGTCCAGGTAAACCACAACACTAGTATCCAGGAATGGGAATAAGACCTCATTCATGAGTCCTTGGAAGGCAGCTGGTGCGTTACTGAGGCCAAAAGGCATGACTAAGTATTCATAAAGGCCAAAGGGGGTTTTAATTGCTGTCTTTCATTTGCCACCTTCTGCTATGCAGATCTGGTTGTAGGCATTTTGTAAATCAAGTTTAGAGAAGATACAGGCGCCTATGAGTTTGTCCGTCAATGTTTCTGCAGCTGGAAGGGGGTTTCAATTCTTGATGATGATAGAGTTAAGTTTAGTGTAATCCACTACCAGGAAAAAGGTACCATCTGATTTCTTAATGAAGAAAATAGGAGATGAACAGGATGAGTTAGAGCAGCGTATGAATCCCTTCTTTAAATTCTTGTCCAGATATTCCTTCAAGGCTATGCCCTGAGCTCGGTTTATTGGATAAAGCTTGCCCCAAGTTGGCACACTTCCAGGAATTAGCTCAATTCTGAGGTCAGATGTTTTTTGGGATGGTAACTTGTTACAGCTAGCTTCACTAAACAATCCCTCATAATGAAGCAATTTGACCAACAGCAAACCCTTTTGATGGGCTTTGGTCTGACCTAAACTAGAAATGAATTTCAGCTTAGTATGACCAGGTGTATTGTACTAACCAATTGGGACTGAGAAGTTGATTCCAAGGTTTGTAAACTCAATTTGGTGTGTGTCCCAGTTGATTTTCATCCGGGCTTGTTCACACCATGGGTACCTAATAATGACAGAACAGGCCAACCCACAGATGGTGGAATATTCCAAGGTGAAAGAAGATCTGGCTATGGAGGTTTTGATGGGGCAAGCAATACAATTGACATGTATTGAAGACTTATTGGCTAGCAGGATCAAAGACAGAGTATATTCTTCAATGCGCAGTAACTTCAAAATAGTGTGGTCAAGGAAGTTGCCCATGGCACATGTGTCAGGAAGTGCAAAGGTGTCCAGACTTCCTTGCAGAGTTTTGAGTGTAACAGGAAAAGAGGCGTAAGACTTATTGGCAGATTTATTTAGATTGGAGGCCGCCAAAACTGCTGATGGGGTCTGATAGACACGGTTGAGAGCAAAGCAATCCTTAGCTTGGTGGCCCTTCTTCCCACAATAAAGGCAGCAACCCTTGTCAATACGGCGTTTGCGTTTGGTATCAGAAAGCTGATATCCTCCCCCTCTTTGGGTATAAGTCTGGCAGGGAAGGTGTCAGGGTTGTTCTTCTTGGTCAGCAGCATCTGGCGAGGCGTGGGTTTCCAAGGAGGAAATTGCTTAACCCAAAGAGCTCAGCATAAGATTTCTTACACAAGGTTGTTGTAATTGGTCAGGAGTATGTGGTGATTCAAGAACCCCTTGAATTTGGGCAAGAGTCTCTTCTGCAAGAGATAACAGGCTTCTTCATTGCCCATTCCAATAGCATTCTTTATCCAGGTGAATTCCTCCAGGAATTCAGAAGTTGCCATCTTACCCTGGTAAAAGCTAGATATTTGGTCCCAAAGTTCCTCTGAAGAAAGTGTAGGCAAAATAGTGGACAGAAGGTGCTCACAGAAGTTAGGATAATTGTGTAAAGTTCATCTCCCTTGAGAATGCTCTTGGCGTACCACTGACAGGCCTTTCCTTGAAGCTGTTTGGCGACGTGATGAACCTTCTGGGCGTTGATACAGAATTGCTCAGGAGCTGTCTCAAAGAGTGATTGGGAAAAGGCCAGGAGCATAATGATCTTATTGGAAGCTTTGTCCTCTGGTTGAGCTACTGAGATGCTGTTCAACACTACTGTTTGAACCTGACTGGTTTTTCAAGATTTAGGCAAGGAAGGTTGTTTACGTAGTACAGCCACTAGATAGACCGTGATGCACAAGATAGTGGTGATGAATACCAGTGGCAAGGTTTTTACTAATCCCAGCTGGTACTCCAGTTCTAGGGTCTTGATCTGACTTGAGATCCCAAAGAGGGCCTCAAAGAGAGGTTAAATTAATATGTCAGGCACCCACCTACTAGGGAGTAAACCCCCTAGATGGTGAATGATTGCAGAGGGATTAAATCCCATCACCAGGGATCCCACAGGCAAGGAGACCATTCCTAGATGGAATAACTCTCCAAGGAGACAGTACCTACCTAGCAGGGGATTAAAACGCCCCAAGAAAAAGTACTCTCCTAGATAACACAATAAAAATGCCAAAGCCAATGGACAGACCACTTGAGGCTTGTTAACCTGGGTGGTGGAACCATAAACCTTGGTTTCTTCCCAGATAGGTGGATTGTTGGAGAGAGGAGTTGCGGTATATCAGAAGCCCGGAATCACACGGCGCCATGAGCTGTCAAGGAACTGAGACTCTGGCGGTGTACCCAAATCAGCGCGTGAACCTATAGAAACGCTGGTGAACACCGCCGTAGTCAGGACTATCCAGAGTAACCATTTATACCCAAGCCACTCCCTAAGAGGAGTCTTGGGTAATTTCATGGTTTGGGAATTTAGAGGTTTAAGTCAAATAAAAGATTAGCAACAGAATCACTTGGGTGAATGTAGACTTTATTGATTGAACAAATACTAAAATGGAGCTTACCAGCTTTTTATAGCATGGTAGCAGAAATAATATAGGAAAAGGAGTTTGGGAAAGTTGGAGATAAAATGGAGATTTGATGGAGATTTGGCAGTTGGAACCTTCAAAACTGGGGATTATAACTTATTTCCTTATGGTTTTCAACTTTTCATTAGCAAGGTACTATATTTTCCTTAACTTAACACTTCATTCTCTGGCAAAGCTTTGGCTGATAGGAGCTCAACCCCACAGAAACTGGAGGGCCAGGAGGTGAAATTGACGGCACAACAGAAGGAGAGGACACCAAAGGACCCAAAACCAGACACAGAATGCCACCTGCTTCACCATTACTGCCAATGTCACCAGGCGTAGATCCTAAACAATTTGAATCATTGTTGTTGACCATTGATTGGCTAGAGACCAGTTTGAGAGGAAATGCTTGGTTCAAAGTTGAATTAAAGTTTGTTTTTGGTAGATCTATATCAACCAAGTCAAAAAATGGCCCAGGTTTGAATTTTGTTGCTGACAAAAGTGGCTCAGAAGCCATTTCCGGCTTTAAAACAAGAGGTGTTGCAGATGCTGAATGGATTAGACGTAAAGTTATCCACTTAGGGATTAAGCAGCAGAACAATTGCGCAATCACACTATTGCATCATGATTCTACTAGTGATGAAGATGTTTAAAACGCCTCTAAAACGGGTGTTCAATTTGCCTTTCAAATGGGCATCAGGCACGGGCTTTACCTCCCGGATTATAAATAGAACAACAAAGTTATTTATGTCTACCTCCTTAAGGAAAGCCGCATGGACGCGGTTGTTCTCTTGTGCGGGACTTTTAGCTTTGCCAATCCACTCTCCTCCATTATGGAAGTCCTCCTGTTTGTGCCTCCCTTCCTCTGGTGGCAATCCCCCTGCCTCACACTATATAAGTGCAATAATATCTAAATAAACACTAGTTTTATCTTATTATCTTCTTATATTCTTCTGTCCTTACCCAGGCTGTCACTATACTACAACAGGTATAGTATTAAGATAAAGAAGTAGTAGACTAAATATTTGTAGAAATAAGCACCCAGGTTGCATATTTTACAACATTGGTGCTCATGGCTTCTTCAACCCATAGCTTCTTCTATTCCTCCCCTGCAGCCTTGTTTTTGTGGATGGAGAGATGTTCTTGTCTATACCTGCAGCTCCTTCTTCCCAACCCACTCCAGGATCAGCCTTCACTGCTTCTGGCTCTCTATCTGGTAGACTCCATGGCTCTTCCTATGTTCAACCAGGACTAAACCAGTGGTTACCTAACTGCCAACAACTTTTGGAAATTGCCAGCTCCCAGTCAAGTATGATCTCCTGGATGAACTCCATTGAAAAAGCCCTTACCTCCTTGATACCAATCCAGCCTGACTCATGGCTGAAGCAACTGGCATGAACCGCATCTCCTGTTCCTTGGAGCCTGCCTTGGTGAAGGAAGTATGCTGTCAATATTCTCCTCCTTCTTCTTCTAGTTGTTCTCCTGATGGAATCTCCCTTAATTCTGGAACCCTCCAAAATGATAGCTTCTCTGGCCCCGGCTCTGGCCCCCCAAACCTTGCTCAAAATATATCAGAAGCTGTTCACTCCCACTCTGAAATGGCTCTATGGATGAGAAATATAGAACATGTACTTTATTCCTTGGTACCCACCCAGATGAATCAGCATGTTGCCCTGGAGTTCTATGATAATCAACAGAAAACTCCTAAGCCAGAAGACATCCATAACAGCTGCACCATGGGATTCTCTGCTCTTCAGGATACTATAAAGGCTCAAGAGAGACAGATGGGGTTTCTGGAAGAGGAATTAGTTCTGGCCTTTCAGGAAAAAAAGAGTGGCTAGATGAGTTGGATGCTCAACGTGCTCTCCTTGACTCCCTTCAGGACCAATTAAGCAAGCACCTTGAAGATGCCTCAGCAATTAGTGCCCCTGATACTCTGATGGGATTGTATTGTAATGCTAAAGCTGATAGTTTCCCCTCTCAGAAAATTCTTACTACATTGCCTCTTCCTGACTCCCACAACTGTCACAGAAGCAATGAATAGGATGTCTCCTTCATTGCACCTTCAGAAGGTACCCTGGAGTCTCCCTGGGAACATGATAGCAATTCCTCCATAACTCCTGATGGTTCTGAAGTAACTAAACCTCAGGCTAGTCAGATCAAGGAAGAATTCACTGATGATTCTGGCATTGAGGAGTACAATGAGGATCACTCAAAAAACTACTAAGCAGCCAGGGCAAGGAGAAATCCTTGGCTGAATTTGTGGTTTCACCTCCCTCCTCTCCCCCTGACAAGCCTGTGCCTGACCCTGGCACCTGTTGTTCCTTTAAACCAGAGCCTTCTGATGCCCCTCCTCTGGTTGACTTTGCCTATCAATTAGAAACATTGGATTCTTGCACTGTGAGAATGCAAGATGATCTTGCCTACTGGGTCCCCACATCCAAGTTCTTCTTGGCCATGGACCTGATACCTGGCTACTTCCAGATTGATCTCCCTCCAGATGACCCAGAGAATTTTTCTATCCTTGCCAATCAAAGGCTGTTCCAACCTACTAGGGTGTCTCAGGGTCTCTCTAATGCCCCAGCCACCTTTCAACAAGCTATGGATGCTGTGGTGGGGAACCTCAAACCCTCATGTGTCCTGGTCTATCTGGATGACATTAAATTCTTCTCTTGCATCTATAACAATCACCTGGATCCCCTGGAAGAAGTGTTCAAACGTCTGTTGGCTGCTACACTTAAGCTGAATCCAAAGAAATGCAACTTCTTTAGTGAGAACTTGGAATTCCTTGGGTTCATCATCAGTTGTGATGGCCCCTGTTCTGTAACTCTCAAGGTAGAGGCCATTAATAAGATGCAGGTGACTGTAAGCAAGAGGGACATCCAGGTCTTACTGGGGTTGGCTGGCTATTATTGCCACTTTATCCCCAACCTTGCTTCCCTGGGCAGTACACTGTTCCAACTCCTTCAAGATGATGTGGGCTGCTTCTGGGGCCTGGCCTGCAAGACAGCAAGTGCTGATCTCAAGGAAACACTGAATGCAGCTCCTGTACTGGCCTACCCTGACTTTTCCAAGCTGTTTGTGGTTCATACAGATGCTAGTCTGACTGCAAGTGGGGGTGTTCTCTCTTAAATAGACTCCAACAGACTTGAACACCCTGTTAGATACTGCTTGTGTACGCTTAACGTTCACAAGAGGAACTACACTGTCATCAAACAAGAGTATCTGGCTGTGATATACTCTTACCAACAATTAAGAGTCTACCTCCATGGGGTACATTTCACCGTTGTAACAGACCATGCCTCCTTGCAATGATGAAGACCCTCAATGACCCCAAAGGACGTCTAGCGCATCAAGCCATTAAACTTCAGGCTTATGACTACAAAATAATTCATTGAGCCAGAGCAGCCCACCAGAATGCTGACTATCTCTCCCGCCTTCCCACTGTTGCTTTAGTATCCCCCATGGCTGACATTCTATATGACAAGCCTATGGAAGCTCCTTCTTTGTGGGGGGAGGAGCCATTAGAGATACAGAGAGCTCTCAAGAAGCTAACTGTTGTTACCAAGGTCTCTAAGGGACAACTCCTGAAGCTTTGTGGAGACTCTTGGCTACCCTACATACGCCCATCCCTACGCATGGACTCAGTGGTGGCCGCTCACAAGACTACTGGCCATGGTGGCATACAGAAGACGTTAGCTCTGCTACAGCAGCACTGCTTCTGGGAAGGAATGCACACTGACGTAGTAGATACGCTAGCCAACTGTAATGACTGCAACATTGAGAGACCTAAGGTTGTCAAGTTCCAACACAGACTTTTACGCCCTGGGTTTGCCTTCCACACTGTAGCCATTGATGTAGTATGCCCCCTGCCAGCTACCAACAGTTGCAACAAGTTCATCATTGTGGCTGTTGACCATCTGACTAAATGGTTAGAGGCCAAGGCAATTCCCAACTAATCTGCACTGGTGACAGCCACGTTCATCCTGGAGAATATCATATAAAAACATGGTTGCCCCCAGATTCTGCTGACAAACAATGGTATCAACTTACCCAGTTATATCATCCCCCACCTCAACCAACTGATGGGGATTTGTGGGACACTATCCACTCCTTATCAACCACAGACAAATGTCATGGTAGAGCGCACTAATGGGAGCCTGGTCCAGATACTCCAGAAGCTCAGTCACCAACATGAGACTGAATGGGATACCTTCCTGCCTGCGGCCACTTTTGCATATAACATTGGGTACCATTGTGCCACTGGCAAGCCGCCCTTCCAACTGCTCTATGGCTGGCAACCAGGACTTTCCCCTTTACTATATTCCTTGGTAAAGCCCAGCCTGGCTGTGTCCCCAGAGGTGTACCTCAACAAGCTGGTTCAAACTCTTACTTGCTTGCAATAAGAGGCCTATACCATAAACTTAAACCATAAGTTTCAGGACCTAGAACAAGCTGCATCCAAACGCTCCACCTTACCCACTTACCTGTCAGGAGACTCAGTCTACTTCTTCAGCAATAGAGGGTACTGCTGCAAATCCAAACTTGCCTTCCTTTGGCAAGGCCCAGTTCAAGTTATCCAGAAGACTGGCCCCAACTTCTACACCCTTAAAGAGCCCCATTCTAGGCAATTGATCACTAGAGCACATGCTCAGTATATGTGTGCTGCTCCTAGTGACCAAGAGTAAGCTCCAATGAGGACAATAACCCAAAAAAACAAAAGCCTAATTAAAAAATTCCATGGGTTGTTGTCCTGTTTGCAATAGTGTTGCACCAAAGTATGAGGAATAAGAATGAAATAACAAGGCGTTTATTGGAGACTGACAAGACTCTTCCAGTACCGCACCAACTGTTCTACCACCTGAACAACAGTCAAGAAACACAACTGGTTGCCTACAGATCCATAAAGCCAATGACCAAGGATTGGGCAACAAACCCCCACCAAGCAAGACACATGATTGACCCCAATGTCCACAGGAAAGGCGACCCCCAAGAAGATACAGTCCCACAGAAGACTCTCACAAAGGGCATACTCTACTGGGACCTGACCATCCACCCCGTAGAAAACAGATAAGGCCCACTTAAGGAAGACCCCCATGTTCTCCTCCCACTTGGTATCACAGCAGTTGGTTTTTCAAATAACAAGGTTGTCAGCCATCACCATTGGTACCAGATGAGCAGTCCTCTCTACTTTATATGATTTCAACACTTCCTGGAAGGCTTGCTGAAGACGTTGCTCAAAGTTGTCAGAGGTTTTCCAACTGACTGGTTGAGCCTCAGTAACCCCAGGTGTTGCCCAAGCGCAAAGGACTGACTTCACAATGTTGGATACCGCCCCCTGTTGCAAGACTGAGAGCCCTTGACCCTCAAATTAAAATTCCTTCAGCTGAGCCTCCAAGTACTCTTCTGCCGCCCGCATGGAGAACCGCCAATGGATACTGTTACCCTTTTGCAACCCAGTTCCTGTCACCTCCCTGGGCTCACTCAAAGCTAGGAAAAGCGCAGAAAACAATGGGTCTGTCCCCCCTAAGGCCAGCTGAGGCACCAGTAGCTGATCTAGGTGAACCTTCAAGTCCAGATAGCTGCCGTCCACATCATGCAGGACTACCTGCTTCTCTGCTGCCTTCACCACCTCCACTGGCCTGGTATGCTTGTGCATCTTTGAAATTACCACTTGCACCTGCTTAAAGACTCTTCATGTGACTCTTCTAGAGGGACTGTTCACCATAGCTGTCACCTTGAGACACCAGCCATTTTTAAACCTGTTGTCTAATCCAGTGGAGGGAAATGTCTCAGATCCTGAATGTATTAGACGTAAAGTTATCCACTTAGGGATTAAGCAGCAGAACAATTGCAAAATCACACTATTGCATCCTGATTCTACTAGTTATAAAGATGTTTAAAACGCCTCCAAAACAGGTATTCAATTTGCCTTTCAAATGGGCATCATGCACGGGCTTTACCTCCAGGATTATAAATAGAACAACAAATTTATTTATATCTACCTCCTTAAGGAAAGCCATGTGGACGTGGTTGTTCTCTTGCGCGGGACTTTTAGCTGTGCCAATCCACTCTCCTCTATTAGGGAAGTCCTCCTGTCTGTGCCTCCCTGCCTTTGGTGGCAATTCCCCCGCCTCACACTATATAAGTGTGATACTATCTAAATAAACACTAGTTTTGTCTTATTATCTTCTTATATTCTTATTTCCTTACCCAGGATGTCACTATACCACAACAGGTATAGTATAAAGATAAAGAAGTAGTAGACTAACTATTTGTAGAAATCAGCACCAAGGCTGCATATTTTACAACAAGAGATAATAAAGAGCACATATTACTTACTAACCCATTCCCTTTAGAAGACTCAGAAGCAAATAAAGGGGCAAACAATTCTGCCTCTTTAAACAAAGGTAAATTGTTGTCAAGAATGTTTAAAGAATCATTCATGACAACAACCTAAATAGACGCCACTATGATAGTCCTTCTAGTGATTGTCATTGCTGGGTAAAAAAATCAGTTTTATTATATGTAATTTATAACTTTATTATACATGGATACATTGATAAGGATTCTTTTAATAAAATATTTTTATAGTGATTTTAATATGAAAGATGGGTGATTAAGCCATTTTGATTTACATCACTTCAAATTCCACCAAGTTTCATATCACTCAATTGATTTGATGCGCACAATGGATAGGGAAAAATAAGGGGAAATTACCTATGACGCCAGGCTACACTATATTGATTCCCCCACTGTAATTCCTGCTTTCTACTTTTCAAAAGTATAATTTCACGTAAAAAACCATATTAATAAAGAATGTAAGAAATTAACTGAAGCTTTGCATATATATAATAATCTCCTCTAAACAACTGGGTACTTTTTAACCACAGTTTTATAAGCTAGTTTTTGAGAAATTCAAGCTTTACTCTTTGGCCTGGTTGAGGTAGCTCCACTGTAGATTTGTTAATTTAATATAAAAAATGGTCAAAAACACTATGTTTTTGAGCTACAGCACCTCAATTATGTCACTTTGAAAACATCATTTCAAAAGCAAGTTTTCAGTCAAAACTCAAAGTTTTGCCTACTAGTGTTACTAATAAAAATTTTATTTTCACAAAAAAAACATTGAAATTTCGATATTATATATTTTTAAATCTTCTCTACAATTCTGTTTAAAAAAAGACTACTTTTTATATTAAAAATATTCTCATTTTTCTCTTTAAAAACAGCCCCTAAATTGCTCATATTTTTAAACTAATTTACTTTTAGATGCCTCCTAAGTCAATTACCAAAGCTGCGCCCAAGGCCTAAAAGTCCAAGATCACTCCTCCAAAGGCCAAAAAGGTCAAGAATACCCCAAAAAAGCAGCCTTCTAAGGCCAAAGCCCCCCCATATCCCAACTCCATCACCTGAGCCAGAGGAAAACAGTCCTACCCCTCCTCACTCTCCATTTGTGTACTCCCCCTCAGACTCCCAAGAGAAGTTATTCAACTTCAATTGCCACTCTGATCCCACATCAGAGCCTGAGAAGGAAGAAGAGCAGGAGCCTGAGCCTGGTGCTCCTGCAGATGACCAAATTGAGCTCTGTGATCTTAATACCATCCATAATATATGCAATCAAAATAGTACCTTTGCTGTGCCTGCCACTTATCCAGCCATCTACCCCATCATGACAAAGAAAGGAGGTGCTGGCTTTGTCTACAAGAGCTACTGTGAGAATTGGGGAGCAGGTTAAGAGGAAATAAATCCAAGCTCTCAACCACAATAAAATTGCAGTTTCAGCAACAACCAAAAGGCTGCTGCCAACAATTCCTGGGATGCCAAAGGGGAGAAGGAATCAACTGAACACCAAAAGCAACAGGCAAAACCAGAAGGCCAAATTAAACTAATAAATTTCAAACTTTATTAGAGTAGAGAATGATGAAGCAAGGTCTTTTACAACACTTGTATTCATTTAAGGGATGTGATAGGATTGGGGTGGTAGATTGAATGTCACAGACCAATTGACCAATGATATGAGCGGATGCAAATGCATTTCTTGAGGCAGGAAGATCTTGAAAATTTTTGAATGGACATAGTAAAAAGGAAAACTGAACCAACTAACATCAGGAATATGCTTTAGATGCAATTACTACTGCTCCCAGTCACTCTTGCACATGATATTTACCCGAGGTGTCTCTTGGGTGGGTTAGGCGGGGGCATCTTCATAATAATTCCAAAATATTAAATTGATGGCCTTTCTTGGGCTTTTTCAGTAACCTTTTAGATAAATATTCAAAAATAAATTGGTAGAAATTCCCAAGCATTTGGAAGGAATTGAAGTGGAGGCCTAAGGGGGAGGCAAAGCTTTACATTATCCTTTCCTATTAAAGGAGTAGGGGACCAGCCAGGGACTAGAGCATGAAAGAGTCATCAGCCAACTTAGGAGACCTTTAAAAGGCCAATTTGGAAGCTAGTTATAAGGAAGGCTTTCATGAGGCACATATCTTTAAAGGGACCAGATTGGACATCCTTTCCAAGCAACAATAGGGAATTTTTATTGGTGTTCACACTTAATTGTGAGCATCCTGAATAACTACTATTCAGCCATGATAAGGAAGGCGCGGGAAAGGATGAGACAAAATAAATTTGCCTCTGCTAGGACCAAAAGGGCGGGACATGGTGCAAGGGCAGGAAGGAAACAAAAGGCCAGGGGTGAGCTGACCAGACTGATGGCCAACATGAGACTATATCTCATAAAATCTTCTAATTTGAAGATGACATCCAAATAAGGGTAGGAGCACCACCAACCAGGAGAAGGGGCAGGAAAAAAGGGGATGACCAAAACCAAGATCAGGGTGAGCTATCCAGACTGATGGCCGGCATGAGACTAAATCTCATACAATATATTATTTCAAGATGACTGCCAAATAAGGACAAGAACACAACAAGACCAGAGAAGAAAGGGCAGTGACAGAGATGGGACAGGGGAAAGCCAAAATCCAGAACCAGGATGAACTATCCAAACTGATGGCTGACATGAGACTAAATCCCATACAATCTTATATTTCAAGATGACAGCCAAATAAGGGTAGGGGCACCACTGACCAGGAGAAGGGACAGGAACATGAGGGGAGGACTAAAACCAGGAGTGAGCTGACCAAACTGATGGCCAACATGAGAATGAATCTCATATAATCTTTGAAATTAAATATTTCAGCCAAATAAGATCAGGAGCACCACCGCAGGAAAAAGGGGAGGAATAGGGACAGGCAGGAACTAGAGGGAACAACCAAGACCAAGGACAACCAATTCCTGATTAAACCAGACTGATGCCAGACAAGAGACCAAGACACATAAAATCTATGTTCAAGATGACAAGAAGAGGGGCCAAAAATAAGGTAAACAATAAGGGAAGTTCTAGGGCAGGAAGCAGTGAAAATATTTTTTTGAAACACTGGAGCCTCAAGCCAAGGGGCCACACTAAAATATGGACTTTAACGGGAGACAGGCCAAAGAATGTTGGCTTTGACATATTACAACTCACCTGAATTGAGGATTGATTAATATTCCACCCAAAAGGCAGCTGGTAATTGTGGCAGGAGTCAAGCGGCAGAGGGATGCCACCCAGGCAATTAAATTAAAAATATTTTTGAAAGCTTAGAAAAAAACTGGGGCAAAAGATGGATTGTGCAAAAGTGACTGAAGGCAAGGAGCTTAAATGAAGAAAAAATGCTTGAGCTTGCCCTATAGTGTGTTGGATGTTGGCCAATCAAACCCAGCCAGGCAGCAAGTCATAGGACAAACCCAAAACCAGATTTTTCTTTCTATCATTACAACCCAATCAAAACCAAATTGGTCAATCAACAGCAAAAGAAGAACCAAAGGAGCCAATTGCATTAGCAAATTTGTGAACTGTGCCAAGTGACAGCCAATTGGGATCAACCAGGCAGCAAGAGAGGACCAAAACAGAAAACCAAGGGGAAAATCAAAGGAACAATTTGTACTGAAAATTTTCTTTTGGTTGCCTCCAGGTGAGAGAAATTTAACCAATCAAAAGCAACAGAAGAAAAGAAAGCCAATCAGATCCAGGAGTTCAGGGTGAGCAGAAGAGGCAGAGTGAGGTTTTTTTTGATTGGTCAATACAACTTTATTGCCGCAAGCCAGAGCAAAAGCAACAGGAATTATGGGCTAGAGGAAAATAAACCCTCTGGGTAAGCCTGGGCAGCCTAGTGCAAGACAACGCAAAGAGAAACTTGCCGCAACAAGGTAAGCCAACTTTAAATAAGTATATAGCAACCTCAACAAGTAATATACTAAGAGAAAGGGTATCCCAAGGAAAGCGTGCCAACAACAACAAGCAAACCCAACCAGGGCAAGGAAGAGTAAAAGGAAGGACAGTGGAGAAAATTAGCCAACTGGGGGAGAGGGGGGAACCAGGGCAAGATATCTGGGGGGCACCAATGAGCTGTGGGGGAGCAGGGGTGAGAATAGAGCTTTGAGTCTACATTTTTGTAAATTCACAAAGCAACTAAACCAGCAAGATCAACCAGTAGCAGAAGGCTCAACTTCTAAAATTTTGGCTTCATCATTATGTGAGAATTGGGGAGCAGGTCAAGAGGAAATAAAACCAAGCTCTCAACCATAAGAAAATTGCAATTTCAGCAACAACCAAAAGACTGCTACCAACAATTCCTGGGATGCCAAAGGGGAGAAGGAATCAACTGAACACCAAAAGCAACATGCAAAACCAGATGGCCAAATTAAACTAATAAATTTCAAACTTTATTAGAGTAGAGAATGATGAAGCAAGGTCTTTTACAACACTTGTATTCATTTAATGGATGTGATAGAATTGGGGTGGTAGATTGAATGTCACAGACTAATTGACCAATAATATGAGTGGATACAAATGCATTTCTTGAGGCAGGAAGATCTTGAAATTTTTTGAATGGACATAGTAAAAAGGAAAACTGAACCAACTAACATCAGGAATATGCTTTAGATGCAATTACTACTGCTCCCAGTCACTCTTGCACATGATATTTAACCAGAGGTGTCTCTTGGGTGGGTTAGGCGGGGGCATCTTCATAATAATTCCAAGACATTAAATTAATGGCCTTTCTTGGGTTTTTTCAGTAATCTTTTAGATAAATATTCAAAAATAAATTGGTAGAAATTACCAAGCATTTGGCAGGAATTGAAGTGGAGGCCTAAGGGGGAAGCGTAACTTTACAGCTACAGCTTCAGCTGTAACAACAATAAAAAAGCCATTTTTTAACATCACTTTAAATGTGATAATGTTGGCTGCCCAGCTAGACTCACTACTTATGGGTTCACTAGATTTAAAGCCCTAACTGTCAACTATGACTATGCTGAGCCTTTTGACCCCCTTTACCAACTTATCTGCTGGTTTCTTTACCAGGTGATCCCAACCACCAAGGATCAAACCACAACTGAGCTTGTTAATGATGCTCTCCTTAATTTAAATGATACCCAACTTGCAACTGTTAGTGGCGTCTCAAAACTACAGATATATCTCACTGATAAGAGATATGCTCTGAGCACTGAAGGCGTCAGTGCTACGTCCATTGACCAATTGATCCTTACGGAGGAACAAAAATTATCCCACCATGAGGAGAGATTCCTTCTTCACAATGATTGTCAACACACCCATAAGCGTATTATCTACTTTGCCACAAGCCAGGATCTCTGCAACCTGCTGAAATGCAAGACCTGGATTGCAGATGGCACTTTCTCAACCTGCCCAAAGCTCTTCAGCTAGCTTTAGAATATCCATGGGCAGGTTGGTAATCTAGTTCTTCCCCTGGTATTCTTTTTCCTTTCCAACAAGAAGAATTAAACATATGTCTGTGCTCTCACAATCCTAAAGGCCAAGCTTGATGAAATCCTCCCAACCATTGAAGAGGAGCCCAAGAAGACCAGAGGGCGCAAGAAGAAGACCCTATCCCAAGCAGAAGATGTCCCCACCCCAAAAAAGCAGCCAAAAAGCCTTCCCTATCATGAATATCTGGTATTGGATTTTGAACAGGCTAAGTAAAATGCCTTTATTTGTGTCTTTAAGAGTCTCCTCAGGGACGCTACTTCAACTTCTGGCAGGCACTCTGCTGTCGCCTCCAAAAGTGCTGTGACCTCCATGAGCTGGTCAACTCTGAAGGCACCAAAGAATCCAAGGACGTCTTTAATTGCTTTGCTGTCCTTGCTCTGGTTATAAAGGAGGAGACAAATGCCTAATAGAACGCCCTCCTCTGTCATCCATATATCCTTGCCAACCAGACAACCTTTGCGCCCTTTATTGAGTATTTTAAAGCTCAATGGGTTGGTATCTTTCAAGGAGCACACCACATCAGAAAGGGCGGTGACTCAATCATCTGGAACTTCTTCAAGCAGTTCAAAGAAGGCCTCATCAAGACCACCTCTTCCCTTGAAGGGTGGCATAGCCAGTTTGCTACAAGGGTCAGGGTTCATAAGCCCAAACTCAACAAGATCATGGTCTATTTAAAAACCCAGCAGGCCATCTCTGCCTGCCTCTTTAAGACTGGTATGAAGACCAAGGTTGATCCCCCTAAGCAGACTAAGGCTGTAAAGAAATATACAGAAATCAGCAAGGTGGTCCTTGCCTACTATCCTAAGGATAGAAAGCTTGTGCATATCCAAGCTATCTCAGTTGCTCTTTCAACTAATGTATGATCCTTCCTCAATAAACTATTCTTCATATTCTCTCTTATTTCCTTTGATTTTACCATTATTTGACTTTTTTGGTATTTGTTACAAATCTATGCTTATTTTAAAGTATGGATCAAAGTTATAATAGATGAAAATAGTTGTTTTTGAGTATATTTTAACTTTTGGGCTTTACGCAACTATGTTGCTACTAATCAACCCCATTTTTATTACAGATTTGAAATTCTGAGGCTTTTTTAAGCCTAGAAATGCTTAATAAATTTCTTTTTTGAGAATTTTTTGGGTAATTTTTGGAGTTCAAAAAATCTAAAATTTTAAAACTGTTTTTTCTTAGTCAAAATGCTGTAGATCAAATGTCATTTTTACTATAAAATTAAGATTACTAAAAATCAAGATGGCATATTTTGAGATAGCATTTTTTGAAAAGCTGTTTTTGAAATTACGTGTCCTACCTGTCACAGCCCATACCAGAGTCTGACTGGACTCCCACAGGGGAGACAGGTTGGGCCTGAAAGGCCATGTACACAATAGGTGTGATTCTGACCAGGTAGTTGACTGCAGTAGCTAGGGGGTGCCAACGTCTAATATAGGGCACAACTTGGTTGGCCAGCCCCAATACAATGATTTAAATGAACCCAAACTTACTGAAGTCCTGGACAGGAGGCGCATTGGGTAGGGGGAACAGCAGGAATTTCCTTCATTTTAGGTGGAAGATCTAGGTGATGAGGGTGGTGATACTCCACGTCAAGGGCACAGGGAGGACAGACAGAGGTAGCAGGAGTATAGCCAGGAGGATATGCATAGGCAAGTTTGTATTGTGTAGTAGATTCACAAATAGATGCAAAGAGAATAATTAAATTGGAGCAAAAATAAACAATTCCTGCAATAAGATAATGATTTCTGGGCATAAACTCGTTTATTAAGATGTCAACAGTGAGGAGGGCTTCTCCTCCTCACTACTTATACTTAATGGTAATTTTGTGGTTGTTTGTGCCACCAGAGAACTGATGGCATCAATTGCAGTTGAAATTATGATTTTCACTTGAATTTGCGTACTTGGACCAGGGGGTGGGTGCTTATTGGTTGGTATAAAATGAACCTTTCTTGATCTGCAGCATGTCAAGGTACCACAGTTATTTATAGATCCTGCAAGTGATTGAGCGCCTAGTTGCGCAATCAAACAATTGCGCTCCCAATTTATCATTTCCCAATAGTTGAGAGACCAAAATTTGATAATATAATTAAAGCCAGGGATTTGAGGATTGTGTGCCTCTCAAATTCCAGGCCATTTTTTAGTTGAAAGGGGGGATTTCACCCTGGAAAGTGCTTTATGGGGGCTTCCAAGCTGCATGTTTAATCACCTCTAAAGAAGCCAGCTGACTGTCCAGGGCACTCTGGGCCCTGACATTATCCCCTACCATATTCAAGCTTGCAGAGCACAAATATTTATCCCAAGACTTGTATTCCTTCAGCAGGGTAGTTTCATTCTCCAGGTTGGATTCTGGTTCCCAAGTATTCTCTTCATTGGGGTACCCTTTCCATTTGACCATGAAGTGAGGTTTTTGGTATCAGAGTTTGTGTCCCAGGATTGCTTCAACCTTGTGTTCTGTGAAGCTTCCTACTTTGATGGGTGGGGAAGCTGTTCTCACTATCTGGTGCAGGAGAGAAGATCTTTTCTTCTTTGATATCAGGGAGCAGTGAAATACGTTGTGAATCTTCCATCTGGGGGCATTTCTAGTTGGTAGGCTACAGTACCAATGTGTTGTAAGACTTTGTAAGGACCTTTTTGTTGGGGGCTCAAGCTAGTACAAGGGGCAGTGGTCTTGATGTTCTTTTTGCTGAGGTACACAAGGTCTCCTACTTTAATTGGGGGGCAGGGTTTTTTTTTCTTGTTGGCAAAGTCCTATTATACTTGTACTGCTCTTCTCAGGTTCTGGACACATTCTTCTTGGTATGTGTGGATGTTGCTGACCCAGTCTTTTACTTCTGGATTGTTGGCTTCCTCTGTGGGGGGGCATCCCATGTGGGGTTGAATCTGTAGTTGTCTTTGAAGGGGGATATACCAGTAGAGCTGTGGTCTTGGTTGTTGTACGCAAACTGAGCCATTGATAGGTGTGTTACCCAATTGCTCTGTTCTGAGTTAATATATCATTGTAAGTACTGTTCAAGGACCTGGTTTACTCTCTTGGTCTGTCCGTTGCTCTGGGGGTGATATTCAGTAAACAACAACCTTTTATTATCAAGTCCTTTAGGATTTGGGCCCAAAACTTGTAGGTGAATTGTGGGCCTCTGTTTGAGACCACTTCTTGTGGGAGTCTGTGGTTCATGAATACTTGGTTCTGGAATAGGGTGGCAGTTTCCTTTTCTGTTACTTTAGTTGTTGTTGGAATAAAGTGAGTCATCTTGGTGAAACATTTGACAATTACAAGGATGGTATTGAATCCTTTTGAATTAGGTAGCTCCACAATATAGTCCATGGATACTGACTTCCAAGGGCCTTCTGCAATCTGAAGGAGTTGTAGGAATCCTTCTGGATTTCCTCACTTAGGCTTGGTACGTCCACATGTCTTGCAACCACTGAGGTATCCTTCAATTTCTGGCTTTATCCTAGGCCACATGTAGGTTCTCTGGATCCCTTTGAGAGTCTTTTACACACAGGGTGTCTTGACGTTGGGGGGCTGTGGTATTTCTTCAGTATCTTTAAGTGCAGTGGACCTTCTGGTACGTAGGTGCGTCTGTGTAGCTTCAGGGTGTTTCTGTAAAAGGAGTAACCTGTTCATTAGTATCAACTGTTGATATCTTTCTTTAAGTCTTTCATGATGAAGATGCAGTGCTGGTCTAAGGTCTGAGATAGTTGGATTTCTTTCCTTCTACTGGCTAGTCCCAGGAATAGGAGCATTGTCTCAATCATGTTTAAAGACAGCAAGGATTTAGTATTGAATTCCTCAATCTCTTTGGCGCTAGGAAATAGGTCTGCTCTTTGGCTTAGGGCATCAGGTACAATGTTGATCTTGCCAGGTTTGTAACTGATTGTTAAGCCGTAATCTGCTAGGAAAAGGGCCCATCTAGCTTGTTGCTGATTCAGTTGTTGCGGTTTGAATAAGTATGTCAGGTTCTTGTGATTGTTTATGATTCTCACTGGGTGGTTGGCGTCACAAAAGTATCTTCTCCAATGTTTCAAGGACTGGATGATAGCAAGCATCTCTTTATCATAGATGGGGTAATTTAACTCAGGCGGAGTGAACTTCCTTAAGTAGTAAGCTACAGGGTGCAGCTTACTATCATGCCCCTCCTGAAGCAACACCCCTCCCAATGCAAAGTAAGAGGAGTCTGTTTCCACAATGAAGGGCTTATTGTAAACTGGCATTTCCAAGACAGGGGCAGAAACAAAGGCGTTCTTTAGCAGCTCAAAGGCAGATTGGCAGCGTCATCCCACACAAATGGGTGTTTCTCAGAGGTAAGGCGGGTCAAGGGCAAGCAGATTGAAGAAAAATTTTTGATGTGTTCCTGGCAGAAGTTTGCCAGGCCCAGGAAACTTCTGACCTCCTTGTGGTTCTTAGGTTCAGGCCATGACATCATGGTCTCTATTTTTTCAGGTGTCATTGCAAAACCTTCTTTCAGTGCATTGTAGCCCAAGAACTCTACTTCCTCTTGGAAGAACCCACATTTTTTAATTTAACAAAGAGTCTGTGTTCCTTGAAGCGTTGTAGGATAGCTTGAAGGTGTTCAACATATTCCTCAGGTGTGCAACTGCAAATGAGGATGTCATCTAAGTAGGCTATGCAACACTGGTCCTTGAGTCCTCCCAAGATCACTTCCCCCATGGTTTGAAAAGTGCTGGGTGTTTTGCACAACCCAAACGGCATAACTAAGTATATGTAGAGACTTTTTCTAGTCTTGAAGGTGGTCTTTCATTTGGTGCCAGGCCTGATCTGGATCTGATTAAAGGCATCCCTCAAATCAACCTTTGAGAAGACTTTGGCTCCTCAAAGCTGATATGAGAGGTCTTTGGCATTGGGTACAGGGTATCTGCTTTTCACAGTGATGTTGTTTAGGTCCTGGTAATTGATACAAGGACGTAGGTTGCCGCCCTTCTTTTTAACAAACAATAAAGGGGGCAAACAAGGAGATTTGGAGGCTTGTATATATCCCTTCTTCAACATCTTGTCCAATTACTCTCTTAAGGTGGCTTGTTCCTTCATGTTACAACTGTAGACAGGTCCATTATTAGGTTGAGGTTGGGGAGGAGGTCCATAGCGTGGTCAAACTGGCTGTGTTTAGGCAAGGCAGTGGCTTCTTCCTCTGAGAAGATGGACTCCCAAGGCTTCAAACATTTTGGGATCTTAGCCTTGCAGTATTCCATGGTGATGTTGTTTAGCTCAGGGGTCTGCTGAGGGTTAAAACAGGGAACCTCTAAGGTTTGGCTCTCATGAGTGACAGTCACCTGATGGTTCTTATAGTCCAAGTTCAATTGGTGGTTGACCCACCATTCAAACCCTATCACTACAGGTTTTGGAAGCTTCTCCATGATGTGGAATCTGGCGGACAGGAGTTTCCCATTTAGCTTCAGGGAGACGGACTCTTTGCATTCTTGGGACAGGTCTGTTGTCTTGTTACCCAAAGCTACCAGTCAAGAGTTCTCCTGGATTGGTACACCCAGTTTCTCAGCTAGACTAAGTTTCATGTAATTAAGGGTTGCACCACTGTCTAGGAGGGCTACAGTGTTCACCTCCTGGTCATGATAACATAAAGTAGTGTCAATGATAGAATAAGATTGGGAAGCATTTTTTATTGCTGAGATAGTGGCTCCTTGGGTTCTGTTGGAGCAGCTAGTGCAATCCTTGGATAAGTGGCCATTCTGGTGGCAATAAAAGCATAGCCCACTTATGACGTGGTGTTTGTACTCTTTGGGGGTCAGGTTCAAACAGGGCCTACTTGTACCAGGGGTTTGATTGTTCCAGGGTTGTCCAGTGTGATATCCTTGTGGTTGGCTGTATTCCATGCCTATGGCAATTGCTAGGAGCTTGTCTTTGGGGAGGTCACATTGGTGGTGTCTCATTAGGCTGGAGTGGTGTGGGTTCAGACCCTTTCTGAAATGCTGGCCTGATATATTGTCAGGGATCTTGGCGGCCTCTACCAGATGTAGGAATTGTTGTATGTAGGTCTCCAGGTTGTCCCTCTCTTGGGTCAGGCAGATGAGCCCCATGTAGGCTTGGATCTTAGCCCCATCAGGGGTGATTGAAGAATTCATTCTCTCCAAGAATTAGTCATAGGAGAGTATGAGGTCTTTCTCTAGGCTGGTCAAGAAGATTTCTCTGGAATCAACCTTTAGTTGGGCGGCCACCATCATAACCTTCTGAGCGTTGTCTCTGAAGCTCTTGGGGTGAGCACAGAACAGGGTATTTATCATGATCATTCCTTTTCTGAAGCCAACCAAGTCCATTTTTACCAGGTCAGGAAAGATTGTAGGGGTAGCAGTATTCTGATTTGAGGTGGAGATGGTCACAGTCTGGATCTGGGATGGCTTGGTGACAATTTCTTCTTGGATTTTATTCTTTTCTTGTTTCTTGGTCATATACTGTCTTAGGTAGTAAGCCAAGGTCAAAAATAAAAGCATACAATATTCCCCTATAATCAAAGAAGAATAGGGGCCCAGTGTTACTAGTTTTGATACAGTTGATATACTGTCACAGCCCATACCAGAGTCTGACTGGACTCCCACAAGGGAGGCAGGCTGGGCCTGGAAGGCCATGTACACAATAGGCGCAATTTGGACCAGGTAGTTGACTGAAGTAGCTAGGGGGCGCCAACTCCCAGTATGGGGCACAACTTGGTCATCCAGCCCAAATACTGTGATGTAGACAACCCCCAACTTACTTAAGTCCTGGGCAGGAGGCGCATTGGGTAGGGGGAGAGCATTAGGAATCTCCTTCATAGCAGGAAGGAGATCCAGATGATGGGGGTGGAAATACTCCAAGTCAAGAGTGTGGTGTGGATTGACTGAGGTAGCAGGAGTATAGCCAGGAGGATATACATAGGCAAGTTTGTATTGTGTAGTAGATTCACAAATAGATGCAAAGAGAATAATTAAATTGGAGCAAAAATAAACAATTCCTGCAATAAGATAATGATTTCTGGGCATAAACTCGTTTATTAAGATGTCAACAGTGAGGAGGGCTTCTCCTCCTCACTACTTATACTTAATGGTAATTTTGTGGTTGTTTGTGCCACCAGAGAACTGATGGCATCAATTGCAGTTGAAATTATGATTTTCACTTGAATTTGCGTACTTGGACCAGGGGGTGGGTGCTCATTGGTTGGTATAACATGAACCTTTCTTGAACTGCAGCATGTCAAGGTACCACAGTTATTTATAGATCCTGCAAGTGATTGAGCGCCCAGTTGCGCAATCAAACAATTGCGCTCCCAATTTATCATTTCCCAATAGTTGAGAGACCCAAATTTGATAATATAATTAAAGCCAGGGATTTGAGGCTTGTGTGCTGCTCAAATCCTGGGCCATTTTTAGTTGAAAGGGGGGTTTCTTGCTCTGGGAGATACTTGGTAAGGGTTTCCAAGCTGTGGGGTTTTTGCCTCTAGGAAGGCCAGCTGATTGTCCATGGCATTCTGGGCCCTGACACTGACACTGAGGATAAGGAACCAGAGCTGGTACAGAGTGTAAGAGCCCAAGACTAAGTACAAGGAGTCCAAGAGATTGTTGGAGGACTCCAAGTATTGGAAAACCCTTATTTTTTCCCATCCCCAGGCAATATATCAGAAGGTTTCTAAGGGGATATTCTTTCTGATTGTGAATAAAAGCCTATTACAACCCCTGCCCAAATTTTCTAGTAATTAAAATGCAATCCCTATTAGTGAGCTACTCCATATCTTTTACCCTAGTAAAGGGGAGGAAGATACCTATTGTCAAAGTTGTAGAAGATTTGCCACCAGTAAGCCTTTCCAGGAGGAGTGGGAGAGATTAACCAGGCATCTTGAGATGACAGACAGGGAAAAATGATTTATAGGAAATGAGTTTAAAAGGTTGTTGAAGGACTGTTACAGGTCCACAGAGGGGTTAGCGCCTGCTGAAGTACAGGTGCATGGTGGGGATGCCCGCCTATTAATTGGAAAAGTACTGGAAGAGTTTGCAGCCATGCAGGCTAAGTATAAAGTTCTAGCAAGCTACCTACCACTACTAGAAAATGATAACTCCTCCAAGCCAGTCCCTGGTTATGACCCAGGACACATTTTGGGGGCTGGTGACCAGGAACCCCACACTTCCCCTTGCAGGAGCGCTTAGCTCCATTCTCCTGCTGATAGGATTGACAGCAGCCTAACTGATTGAAGGCACTGCCAGGTGTGGTGAAAGACTGGGGTGGCGCCTCATTGGACCTACAGAAGCCCATTGAAGCCTGGTTATTGGCCTCCATGATGTCCTTGTAGCAGTTATCAATGAAGGTACAGCGCCCCATGGGAACCTACTTGCAGATATGGGGTTTGAGCCCATTGATTATTAGAATAAGGAGCATGGCACTCCTGTTGGTGACAGCTTCTGGAGTGACGGCAAGGGCTTATTGTCAAACTGCAAGATATTCAGGGATAGACCAGGTCTATTTTATGGCCAGGAGGGGAGTTCTTACCATTATAGATGAAAAGGTTTCACTGTAGCGGGACTTTGCAGCATCCCTGAAAGACGCCTAAGTGGCATCTACCTCTTGACTGGCCCAGTTGGTGAACCACACTGCAGCAGGTCCTTTAAGGCGTCCAGAAGCGGTGGCAACCCATATGAGCTTGGGCACTTGGCAGATAAAGAGATGGATCTTGGTAGAATGGAGCCAGCTAACAATGTCAGCCCCTTTCACGCCACCTGCAAAAGACTTGAGCAGGAGGTTTAGCATGCATTGTGAAATATCCAATTGAGGTGGGGTGATGCTTGCATTGCTCTGCCCCAGGCAGGGGCAATTGCATACACTTGTAAGCACCAGCTGGTCCTGGTAGATAAAATATCCTACTGGGATGTCCCCCTTGGGGATTGAAAGGAAGGTTGCTTGGTGGGGAGTAGCCATATGGCCCATACTTCATCCTTTCTTGGGGGAATTTTTCTCTTAAGTAGGTCATGAACCTACCGCTGCTACTACTGTTGCAACTGAACCAATGAGAGTTCAGTATTTGATTGGGGAAGACATCAGTCCACTAAAAAGAACAAGAATGAATATAATAAGATTAAATTATTGTAAAATGTTGTGATTAATATACCATATGGGGAAAGCCACAAGGTCACCGGGGGTGGTACAGTGGCAGGTTCCATGTAATGTTTGAAGCCAAGGAATAACTTGTGCAGGGATCAGCAAAGTTGAATTGGCAATGCTCCTAATAAAATATGGTGCCTGCAATTCAACACTACCATCAGATTAATCCATGCTGTTATATACGCCCTGGGGCAACTCATCAAGCGCTCCCTGTGTATCATAAGATATGTTGGCAGGAAAGGAAGGAAACTTGGTTGCAACACAGATGTATGTTGTTTTTAGTTTTTTATGTGTACTACAAGTGAATTTAAATTAATCAAATTTTTTATGTGACTTTGATCATGACCTGATCTTGATTTCAGTACTTTGCTATATATCTGAGTATATAAATCTATCATCTTTGGTAAGGTAGTTTTAAAACCTATGAAGACAAGCAAAAATACTTCAAATTTAAATTAATTCATCTCAGATGTAAACAAAATCAAATCATCTAAAAAAAATTGATAAAAATCAAATCTATTTTAAATTAACATAATTTCATTGAGTTCTAATTTTATTTACAGATTAGCTATTTTTGTTAACATCTGAGTTGAATTTGTTTAAATCTGAAGTATTTTTGCTTGTCTCCATAGGTTTTAAAACTACTATATCATTTTATCTTAATTATCTGATAAAATTATCTAATTACTCTAAATTTTATGAAAATCATTTTCTAATGAGTTTTAATACTATTATTGCCTGTTTTATCCAATAAGTCCATTTTTAGGATGATGGAATGATAAGCAAGGTTAGCTATGAACCAATATGAATTTAATTGGATCAGGTAATGCATCCAGGTGGAATATTCTAAATTGCACTTGAAAATAAATAGTTTTGATGCAGTAGTTTTCAAACCTGTTGAGATAGACAAAAAATCTCAGTCTAAAAAAGGAATCAAAAATTAAGAAATTTATATTAAATTAAAATAGATTTGGATCCACTTTGATTTTGCTTTTAGACTGAGTTGTTTTTGTTTTTATACTGAGATTTTTGTTTATCTTAGCAGATTTGAAAATTACTGTATACGCAAGCCAACTATATCTTACTTAAACTAATATTTATATATAATTTGAATTGCATATCTTTAATTTGACCAAGCTCTATTTTCTTCTGTTAATTCAATACTCAGCAAAGAGCTTAAACATCCAATTATATTAAAGTATAATAAACAATATGTTGCTGCTCTTACAATTTTAATACATACATTCTGGAGTTGGTTAATCTTCATAAATAAACCTGCTTTGTATGGTTTAATGGATAAAATCAAAATTTAAAAATCAAGCAATTAAATTTATATTTATTAAAGTCTTTGTGACTTATATTCTCACTTTACATTATTAAGGTCACACTCCACTGAATTCAATCTTGTAATTTTAAATATGCATATAAGGGATTGCATGTAAAGATAAACCAAATAAAGATTTTGGCTTAGCCATTGACTTTAAGTTTGAATATTATAGAAAATTTTTAGTTAAATCTCTTACAGCTTGAATCCACTCAAGTCAACATTATAGACAGATGGACTTACTCTTGTATATTTAATTTTATCCTTCCCAAATAAATACTAATTTTATTCGCATTTTTGCTAATTTTTGTATGCTTCAGTCTAATTTTATTGTTTCAAAAGAAAAATAATATACATATTCTTATCATAAATTAAGACAATAACACTTAATTTACCCTGAAGGCTAACTACTGGATAGAATGAAGCTCAAATCTTTTATGATAAATTTTTTCTTCTGTTGTCTTGGATTTTGTCCCCAAGACTTGAAAACAACAATGATAGTCTTTAAAAACTGAATATTGCAAGGTACATTATATTACAATGTACAGATAAATAAAAAGTCTTTTATTTGATTCAGTTTTAAGGAATCAGCTGCATATATTGATTCACACCCAATTTCAAAATTTTCTGGAGCCATTTCAGATAGAGAGGGTAGATTTCCTGAGGTTGAAGTAGCAATAATGCAGAGTCTAATAGTCTAGTTATTAAAAATATTATGAGCAAGTATTTAAATAAATGAATCATGAGGAAATATAGTTAACTGTTTGAAAACATTAAGCTACTGTTTTATTTTTCTGGAATATCTTAGTGCTTTAGGGCTTTTAGGTACATTCTGATGAGATATCCTCATTGTAGTCTGTATTTGATTACCTTTCATACATCACCAATGGTGGTGCTTTATAAAGTCATTTCACTTCCATTGAGTTTTGGGATTGAGATCTAAACAGTGATAGTAGGGATTTTTGGGTATAGGGTAGCCAAACTCCGCTCAGACCCAATTTCCTATGCCACAACTTGCTTTTTATCAACTTTAAGATAAAAATCTGCAATCTCAGTAATTTTCTGCTTGCAGTGGTTCTGTTTTTCTGAGTGGTGCTTGTTTTTCCTATTGAATTCCAGAAAAACTACCATGTCTGTGACTTATTTATGCCACATGTCACATAATGACATAATCATAATAAGTGGCAATTTTTGATGTAAATAGGTGACAAGTCCTTAAAAGATGGTGTCAACAGTAGATAAAAGATACTTCTGAGAACAGAAGAAATTATGTCAGTTACTGATAATAAGTTCAAACATGCTCTGAGCTCAATTCTGGGAAAGTTAAACTTGAATCCAGTTTAGGGCAAGGCTTTGAAACAAATATTTCATTTCACAATAATTATAGGTAAGCAAGTATTGGCAGTGAAACAATATGGATTCATTAGCTAGCTCATGTAGTCAGTTACTTGTTGAGCATACTTAAAATAATTGTTATCCAGATGGTAATATATATCAAGAAACCTTCTGGGAGTACAGTTATAGGGACAATTGAGGACCCCTAGTGGGAGGAAAACATTGTTCCATCCAGAAAGGTTTTGGCAATAGCAGGCAGCTCAATATAGGTAATTTAGTGGGTGATCCTTTTCACTATTATTAAAGAAGAAAATAATAAATTGAAAATAAAAAGCAGTGGCTTCATTTTTTGTAGATTTAAATGCTAGCTGTTTAATAAGAGGTGGATTAGGTGACATTCATGGTTAATAAGCAACATGTGTTGGATGGTGGGCACATAAGCAGGAATCATATAGCTTTTAGCCCCCTTAGTGAGCGCCAGATTTATTATATTGGCTTTATATTTAACAGAAAAGGCATTAAAACACTGTGACATAAAGACAATGACACAAGCAGACAACCGTTATGGTTTTTAGAAAAAGCAGATACTGTAAATTCAGAACCTAAAGGTAGAAATGCGGGATTGTCAAATTCTTTTGCATGAACTCACTAACTTAATAGAGCAATTTTCATCCCAGGACAACTTACTTATTTATATAAAAGGATGAAAAATATTCCAGTAAGTTGGTGAGTTCTTGCAAAAGAATATGACAATCCTGCATTTCTACCTTTAGGTTCTGAATTTACAGTAAGGGACAAGTACCTTGAGCTTTTTAATAAGGCAGAGTAAAATAAAAGGTACTGTTTTTTTAAATGAGAATAAGGCAAATGTAAAGTTTATTAATTTTTATTTATAAATACCAATACAATATATAGTATACTAATTGAAAAGTGAATTCATATAAACCCAAGAGATTTATAGATTAAAATAACCACTATGAGAGAAACAGTGGTATAGGCATGGTGGTTTTTAGAACTGTGGCACTAAGCAAAATTAAATCATATTTAAGAGAAAAAACCAATGGATTTATATTGATTAACAATATATTTGGGTCAAATTCTATTTTTTAAATATGAGTTGATTTTGATTAGTGCCACAGCTTAGAAAACTACTGTAAAAGTGCATGGGAGAATATTAAGATAAGAATCACTATCAATTTGAGTTTAATTTGCATCATTCACAAGGCTTGGGGAATTGAACTTAATTTCAAAGATGTGAAGGCTATTATATTTGACTAGATTTCCTATTAGTTTGATCAAAATTCAGAAAACAGGTGAATTCTTGACAGTGCACATTTTGAGAAATAGATCAAGTTAGACTTACCTGATCTATGATCTTAGGATCGATTAGACCAATTTTTGAATTTTTTAAGATATTTGAGAATTTCAATTTACTTTAATGAGGTGACTTTTATTATAGACTCATATTTATAAAAAAAATTGTCTTAACAGAGCTTGATTTGATTTTTAAAACAGAAGAAATGTTATTTTTATTTTTTAAAATCTGGTGTAATTGCAATGTTATCAGCTACCTGACCTAGATGGAGCATTTTTGTTTTCTGTCAATCTTTAGCACCACCTCATCCTTTTTAAGCCAAATTAATAATTGTTACTTGATATAAATTAATTTTGAACCCTTTTAAATCTATGATTTTATTCCTATCATAAACCAAATATTTTTTTGGAATTTTTTGCATGCTTTATAAAAGCTATCAATTTACTACAGATTTACTATAAGAGTCACAGATTACATCAATTCTTTACAGCACCCTCTTAATCAAAACCCAACTGAATTGATTTAATTAAGCTTAATTTATATTGAATAAACCTAAATTTTGTTTTAAAGCCCCTATTGTTTCCCAAATGAGGTTTAATTATGGATGCTAAAAGTGTTATAGCCATGTTTTTTAGGTGTGGCTAGGCCTAAGCGTGTTTGATAGAAGTGATCAAAGATTTAAATCTTATGATTGATTGTAAGTGGGTGGTGGCAAGATGAATTAAGTCCAAGAAGGGTGTGGCTGCCCTGCACTAAATTTTTCTGCCATTATTGGCTTGGGTTTCAAACACTGAACTCCTAAGAGATCAAGTAACAGCTTACAGAACCACAATTGATGGTATTTGTAGGATTACCAAATACCAAACACAAGGAGGCCACCTCATCAAGATTTACCCAAAGGCTTTAAATAACTTAATTTTAAGCAGACTACCTTAGTAGTTTGATATTTCCAATTAAATAAAATATATTTCCTTGTGATTCACTTATTTTAATACCTTCCCATTAGATTTTTAATAACAAGTGTTGCAACATCTTCAATTACTCCCTCTCAGGAAATTAACGCCCCAAGTAGTTCACCAAATAAGTCACTGAATGGCCCACCAACTAATCATTAAGATGGTGGCACCACTATCATTTGATCATCTATTACAAGGATCATATAATCCAGCTCCTAAGCGGAACACAGCTTGAGTAAGCCACGTGACTTAAGAGGAACATTACTCAGATAAGCCCCATGGCCATCACAACATACATGGACGGCATGTAGCTTTCCATGATACTATATATATTATCCTATATTTATATCCAATAAAGTATCATTCTCTTCTTAATCTTCCCCTTTATCTTGTTTATCATTGTCAGGATTTTGGGATATTGACTAATTAACAGATTCAACCAATTATTGCAGATCAGCTGGCAATCACTCTTTGGAATAGTCTCAACAGAGCAATGCAGGCCGCGGGCTGCAGGACCTATGAATCAATGACCAAATCATATCCTGGAATTAATAAATTCATGTGTTGCAATTAATTAATAGAACATGCAATTACTGCTCATTAATTAGTCCACCTCAACAACTACCTCAAACATGCTTCTCATAATAATTGCTATTATAATCTTTAATTATATCCTAGAACAAGGGCTATCACATGGGCTGTCATTTTAAACACTTCTAGAAGAGTCCAGAATGGACTGGGCTGTCAGGCCAAACACTCTAATATAAAAAGGCTTTGAGCCTGTTGTATTAGAGTAGCTCTGATTAAGTGAAACAATCATCCCTGTGAGATAGAAGCCAACCACTGGCTAGCTAGCCCTGAAAGTGGCCCAGGTAGACAGAAAGGATACCAATCTGTGGAAGATGTCAAGTTAGCCTTCTGTTAAAACCACCCCAAAAAGACTGGGCCTCCTGCCGTGTTGCCCTAATACTACTTCAGTCTCTTCTAGTGTTGTGAGCTAACTTGGATAGTATGTTTGCAGGCAGGCCACCTTAAAGCCAGTCCATTATAATAAAAGAATGATGATTCTGTAATGACTTAATGATTGATCCCAGTCCTATTTCCTTAATGAAATCCTCTCTTAGGCTTTATTAGTGGAGAGCAAAAGATGATACTGTTGTCATACAGTATAATTATCTATAGTAAAATATAGAGACAACTATGAACCTATATCTAGAAGTAGGAAGAACTGTCCCTAATTCTCTGGGCCTTGGTCCTCATCAGAATTGCTACTTCTGATGACAACAAAATATTTCAGGCCAAAGGTTACGCCAAAGTCACAGGTTCTCTGTACTTCCTTAATGTTAAAAGACTTAGGATATCATCTGGCAGATGACAAAATAACATAGTCCGCAATTTTCTGACAATCATACTTCCCAGAAGTATATACTTGATAGTGGTAGCACAGGCAGGTTATCCACACCTACCCAACTCAAAGGAAAAATTCCTCCTATGAAAAGGACCCAAGCAATGGTACTCCCTAACAGCTGGAGAGACTACAAAGAAGGATAAGACATCCCTTCAGGCCTTGTCATCTACAACAATGTCCTTGTACCCACCAAACAGTACACTACTCTCAAAGCCCGCAGACTGTTCCCTACTATGCCAACCACAACAGCGCCTACACAACCTGAGATACTCAATATTGTGTTTCAAGGCTTATGTACTGCTGAAATTGGAGCTTTTGCAGGGCTATGTTGGGAAAATGCCTCCCTCTGGATCAACAGTACACAAAGAAAATTTGAGCAATTGGACTACCCCTGCAGACTCTGGGTCAGTGAGATTGCCCTTTGCATCATAGGAACACATCATGTTTTGTAAGCAAATGGTTAGCCCAGCACCCTGACCAGAAGGAAAACTGGGAGGTATTCAAAGCTGCCTTCCTCAAAAAGTTCTCCATGAAAGACTCCAACGTTGTAAGCATGACTAAACCCAGAATGTTTAAAATGACAAGAACAATTGAGGAATACATTGCTGCATACAAGGATCTATGTGAATGTGCTCTCAACACCATCAACTTTGATGAACCTGGGTGTCAGGAATCTTCTGGAGGAAATTCCTGTCAACAATACATTGAAAAAGTCAACCACAGAGGGGTATTCCAAGCCAGAATTATTGAGAAATATTGGGAAAGCTAAATTAGTTAGTAGTAATTGTCCTAATTTTCCTTTTAAAACCATTCCAGATGAATTGAACTATTGTTTTAATTCAGGGATGAGGATCAAACATGAGACTTTCCTGGGCTTAATTGGTCACCTAGATTATAATTTTAGTGTTGATTTTCCTATCAATCAATTTTTACCTTCAAAAAAAGAATGTAGCCAATCATCTAATGCCAATTTAACTTTGAACCAGCTCTAGACCATCAATGGTGATGTTCATAAAGCAGTTGTTGCTGTTAATATGAATTCTAGTTTGGAAAACTCTGGTTCCGTTGTCTGCCCCTCTTCCATTCTCCAGCTATCAGCTGGGGAAAACTTGGGCTTCCCCAGTGCTGGGCCTTATTGCAAGGTTAAATAATTTTAGATAAAAATGAGCATTCTGCTATTGATGTTTAGATTAAGCTAAGTTCACTTACAAAAAGCCTTAGTGTGAGTTCCAGTTGCTCCAAATTACCCAGTTTTACCCCCAGATTTCCTAGATCCATCCCCAAACTTTTTTATCTCCTTTACACTTTCTCCAGATTATTTCTAAGCTACCATGCTATATAAAGCTGGTGAGCTATACTTTACTATTTGTTCAATCAATAAAGTCTAAATTCACCCCAAGTGAAGTATTTTCCCATTTTTAGTTGACTTAAACCTTTCCTAATCATAACCATGATATTACCCAAGAATTTTCTTAGGTAGTCTCTTGGGTATAAATGGGTCTTTTGAATGTTTTTGATGCCGGCTGTGTTTGCCAGCATTTCAATGGGTTTGCGTGCAGATTCTGGCACTCCTCCCAAAACTCAGTATTTAGAAAGCTCTTGGCGCAGAGTAATCCCTGGAGTATGGTATACTACCACACCTTTGTCTCACAACCCACCTCAGAAGGAAGAGCCTTGTAACTACCAGTCCACCCACTCAATTTTCAAACCCCAGGTCTTCCATCCATTGGCCTCTGCCTTCCTCTTGTGTTATCTTGGGGCATACTTCTTCCTTGGCTGCTTTAATCCACTTTTGGGCTGTTATTGCCTAGTTAGGGAACTCTTCCATCTAGGCATGGTGTCCCTGCCCGTGGGATCCTTGGTTACTGGTCTTAATCCCTCTGCTATCATTCACCACCTTGGAAGATTACTTTCAAGTGGGTGAGTCCCTGACACCAGGCCACAGTTGGACTTCTACAATGGCCTCCCACACATATTAGGCAACAGTTTGACCTGATTCACTGCAAGAACCTTGAAGACGTATTCTTGGAAGGAAAGTGTGCAGCTCAAAAGTCTGATAATCTACATGCAACAAACAAGTTCAAGGAAAGCCCTACAGCCAATAAGGACCCTTGACCAAGCAAGTAAATTAATTGAACCAACAACACCCATCCTCAAACCGGTAACTGTACAGCACAGACTAACCAAGAAAGTACTGAATATACTAACAAGGAGGGAAAAGCTCAGGGGAGTGCTTAGGCAAGCTGCCCTTCCCCACTTTATAAGACTTGTACAGGGACCAGGAAGTGGATTCAATCACCATGATCCAAGTAACCTCCAGCAACCCTCTACTGTTTGCTGCCCAAACTGGAAATAAACTCCTCACTTATCCTTTCTGTTTTTGCAGATATCAGGGCACCACACTATTTGACACTGGAGCAGACCAATCTCTTGTTGACAAGAAATTTGCTGACCTTGTGAAACTACCTACAGGACAAAGCAACATCAAGAGATTCATCATGGCAGACAACTAAAGCACATCAGTCATGCAAAAGGCAAAACCTTTCTGTGCCCAAATTGAAGACTTACAAACTATGCTCAGTGGCCCCATCATACCAATTCCCAAGTACAATGTTATATTTGGCCTGGATTGGATGAGAAAGACCAAACCTCATATTGACTGGGATAGCGCTACCCTCACCATACAGCAAGGGGAGGTGCATCACCATGTTTACCCAACTCATCTTGACACACTTATGAGATATCATGTGTTTGTGAAAATTGTGGAAACATAATAGGAAACTGACCCTAGCAAGATCAACTGGAACACCTGTACATAAAAATTTATCCACTTTAAGAATACAGAGACCAGATGTGAAGAGAACTCTATCTGATATCAACTAGTCAGTGAGTTTCCCTCTATCTTAAAAGAAACCCTACCAGGTTTACCATCAGACCGCAGCATACAGCATGATATTGACCTAAAAGGGAGTGTGCCTAAAGCACAACCTATCTACCGCCTCACACCACAAGAAGACAACACCCTAAAAGCTTACCTTGACAAAGCGCTTGAGAAAGGACTCATATAACCATCAAAGTCATCTTTTGGCAATGTTGTCTTCTTTGTGGCAAAGAAAGATGGAGGACTCTGCATAGTCACTGACTACAGAGCTCTCAACAAGGTCACAATTAAAAACAGGTATCCCCTGCCCCTGATTGACAACCTTTTTGATGTCCTGGGGGCCCCAAATCTTCACAAAGATTGATTTGATAGCAGGCTACCATCAAATTTGTGTAAAGCCTGAGGACATTCCAAAGACCACATTTAGAACGTAATCAGATCCTTTGAATGTGTTGTTCTCAACTTTGGGATGACCAATGCCCCCAGCACCTTTATGACCTTCATTAACAAGGTCTTCAAAGAACACATTGAAAAACTGGCAATTATCTACCTGGACAACATCATCATATACAGCCCACACCTCAAAAAGCACTGGGAAGATGTCTTCCTGGTCCTCTGCACTCTTGAAGAAAACCAACTGATTTCAAAACTGTCAAAGTGTGAAATTCTTTTTGACTGAACTTCCATTCCTCGGTCATATTATCAGCAAGGACAGGATCAAACCAGACCCAGACAAGATACGCACCATAACTGAAATGCCAGTCCCAAGAAATAAGAGCAAACTCTGCACGTTCCTTGGGATGATAGCATACTTAAGAAGGCTTATCACTAATTGGGGTGCCCTAACAGCCCCCCTGTCTGCTATTACGGGCAAAACAACCAAGTTTGTCTGGACGCCACTGCAAGACTAGCACTTCTGCCATATAAAAGAATGTATGGTTACTGCTCCTATCCTCCAACACCTGAATTGTGAGGGAATAATGAGTTAGAAACTGGTGCATCTGACTACACCATAGGAGGAGTACTCCATATCCAAACGACATAAAAGAACTTCCTCCCTGTGGCGTACCTGTCAAGTAAACTATCTGACGGCAAAAAAAGATATCCTATACACAATAAAGAATTGGTAGCCATCATACATTGACTCGTAAAATGACAATGCTATCTGGAAGGGGCTCAAAATTCAAAGTGCTTACCAACCACAAGTCCCTATTGCTCTTCAAAACACAACAGCACCTATCAAGGAGACAAGCCAAATGGATGAGTCTCATACAAAGATACCCCATGCAAATTGAATACAAGCCAGGCAAGGAAATGCTTACTGCAGATGCTCTGTCAAGGCTATACAGCAAACATATCCTTTGCGCTGATGGTGACCCTTACTGGCCCATGTTAATTATGGGGAATCTCCAGGAAGAGTTCCCACCTGGTACACCAATGTACATCCAAGAGAAGGTCCTTAAGAACAAACATCTGTTCAAAAATGTATATGGTACCTTGCACCAATATAATTCTAAATGATGACAATGTACCCTACGTCCCGTCAACGCAAAAGATTGACAAAATCCTCCAATATCACAGAGACCTGAGACACCCCTGTAGTAGGAACTTGCATGAATAACTTAAGACATGCTACTGGTGGCCCAACATGCTAGATGATATCAGAGAGGTACTGGAACAATGTGAATTCTGTGAAAATTATGCCCAGACCAAGGCACCACCCAAGTCAGTGATACCTGTATCCATCACACAAGCCTTAAAGGTATAGTTGTTGGATATTGTGGGACCAATACCTGGCAAAAACCAGGGAAAGAATTACATCATAACAACTATCAACTATTCAACCATATGGCCTGTAGCACAAACTACAAAAGAAAACAAAGGCACTTATGTGAGACAATTTATTGGGAAAGAAATCATAGCCAAGTTTGGGAAACCTGACCTCCTGATCACAGATGAAGGCACCAAACTTAAGGCCATTGACACCAATATCTATCTCGCCAATAATGGGTTAAAACACATCACTGCCAGCCTGTACCATCCTTAAGCAAATGGATGAGTAGAACAACTGAACAGCTTGCTTGTAGAAGCCCTCATTAAGTTATCTACTAACAATCCAAAGGCCTGGGTTGACATGCTGCCAACAGCACTCATGGTCTGTAGAACACAAGTCAACTGCAATACAGGTAAAATTCCTTACAAACTTGTCTATGGGCAAAAGCCTGCCCTTGTTAGTACGGCCACAGGACCATGGTTACCTCTGCCCAAAAAGGTGCCAGACAACAGTGACCCCAACGTACAAGTGCTAGAAAAGACCAATAGAAAATGGAACACAAAAGTGTTGAGAGGAAAGCAATTCCCCTACAGCAGAAAATATTCCAAGTTGGAGACAAAATCTGGGTTGTCAACCACAACCAGCATAAGTTAGATCCAGGGCTGTGTGGATCAGGCATCATCATGGAAGTCAAGCCCAACAACACCTACCTCATCAAGGGAATTGGGGCCCAAACTGAACTAAAACATATGCACCATGACCAACTCTGCCTATGTAAGGCAATAACAGCCCAGCGCAACTCCAGGCTCCCTGTTTGCAACGCCAAACTGGATTGATACATTAGTTTTAAAAGCTATGGCAACAACCAAAAATACCTCAGATTTAAACAAAATTATTTCAGATTTAAATAAAATCCAAGTTGTGTGAGATTCAGGATTCAATTAATTTATAAAATTCAGTTAATAAATGGACTGTCAAAAAAAAACAAAATTTCACTAGTCCATTATACAAAATTATATCAAAACATCAAGCAGAGTAGTTCAAACCACAAAAAAAATGAACTGGCACAACAAGTGAAATGGATGGATGCTGTTCCAGAGTATATTATAATCCAATCAGGATTCATATGAGGCACCAACAGAAGGACTAAATTGAAAAAAATTGAGCAAAATAGAAGATTCAACAAGCATGAAACAAAATGGAGTCACATAAGATGTGTAGTATGATCAGCCTAAAATAGAAAACTATCAATTAAACAGCAATCAACAGCTATCTAATTTAGGAACAGAGGCATTTTATTCATTTTCATGGCACCAGATTTGTATGGAATGGTTTTGAGAACCTTCCAAATATGGAATGGTGATTACAATAAAAATAAATCATTAAATTTTAAAATTTCTACTTTTAGTGATTTTATCCTGGGTTTTAGTTCAATATGGTTTTTACAAGCAATATCTTTGACAGCGCCAGCAGCAGCAGCCAGACCAGCTTCAATGGAGGCAAGGCTCAGAAAGTGGAGGCACCTGTTTACACCCAAGCCTTTGAGGTGGGTAACAAGGAAGCTGACCTGTACCTGACCACCAACCCCTATGGCTTTGAATTTTTCAGTAGTCACATAGTGTCTAGCTCTGCCCCTGCCCCTGCTCCTTTACCCACCCCCGCACAAGCTGCCCATCAACCAACCAATCAGGATGGAAACCTTGATTTGGAACAACTTCCTGCCATCAGCCAACCTGCCCCCCTACAGCCAATTAGGCTTCAGCTCCCCCGACCCAGTACCCCAAGCAACAAATCATCACTGCCCAAATTCTTCAGGAAATTATGGCACTTAACCTGCAGGGTCTGTCCTGGGATCAGATTTCAACCCAATTGCAATTCACCTGAGCCACAATAATGTGAGAATTCAATAACTTAATAATAAGGGGAATCTGATTGGGACGGCCAAGAAGCCCAAGAAGGCTCCCAAGTCACAAATATCTGAGGCATACCCAATTATGCTTGACTTCCTCCAGCGGGATCACAAGCTTCCCTTGACCCAGGTCCAGAAGCAACCTGCGCACCATGGCATTTGGGTGTCTGAGTGCATGGTGCAGCTCTGGATGTATGGGAAGGTGGCTTCCATATGGGTTCTTACCAATTTTGCCGGTGACCAATGGGATGGCGCTGAGGATTCCCTGTATGACACCGCCATTGAATCAACCCTGGTCCAATTCCTGACTAGTCTAGCTGATGATGTCATGTTCATCTCTTATTACAAGCTATCAATAGCTTTTGATGATTTTGGCGAGTTAGGAAGAGCCGACACTCAAAAAGGAAGGAAGAAGGTCAAGAAGGGGACGTTCATTGGTGCATTTCTGACTGTTTCAGCCAAGGGTTTTGTCTACTATTGGACAAAGCCAGATTTCATCAATGGCTACTCATACAGCCACATCCTTGGATGATTACTTGACTCCTGGAATGGCTCAAATTCCAAGTACCAGGTTTTCTTGAGCCACCAGATGAAGGGTAGCTCCACTGCCCTTGAGGCCATCCAGGAACGCAGGCACCAGGCCACAGTCTACCCTGCTGGCCATGCAAACGTCCATCTGGCTGATGTTGTCTTCTTCAACATGGGATCCACATTATGGGAGCGCTGCCCTCAGGCTTTCAACAACCTCTATCTTGGGGTCCTTGACCACAATTTTCTCTTTGGCTGCCAGATGGTGGCTGACTTGTTTGCGCAAATGGTTTTCCATGTGAACATGGGCAACCAATCACTTAAGGATAAGCACCTTCCACCTTGGGCCACTGCCACCTACCAGCCCATCCAGCCAATGACTGGTGAGTAATACAATGAGCGTTATATGGAAGCCATCACGTGAAATCCTCCTGTCTCCACCCCCGCCATCAACACCCCTCACCCGCAAGCCCAACCCACCCAATCCTAGACCCACCAGGCCAGCACTGCCTCTACGTCTTCCTTCCCGCGCTATTCTGCCTCCTAGGCATCACTCTCCCCCGCCCCAATAAACCCCTGTCACCAAACATTTTCTATTTATATTATCTTTTTTTGAATTTCAATTGTTCATGTTCTCTTTGTTTACAGTTGGTTTTATTCTTTATGTTCAGCTTATTTCTATAAAATCATATATTTACTATGCCATGTATCTAGATCCAGAACACAGTTATTTTTAGCACTTAAACACACCCCCTGTGAAAATATTAACAACAATTTAGTTATCAGCTAAATTTGAATTAGAAAATTATAGTGTTAACTGTTTTTAGATAAAGTTGTTACTGATCTGAATTCAAAACCTTAATGATAAAATTTAAGCCAATCAGGAGCCAAGTGATAAAGTGATTGTTGTGATATAAAAGGTCATTCAATAATTCTTTGGTACATGTGCGCTAACTAATATGATTAGCTGTGTTGCAACTGAACCAATGAGGATTCAGTATTTTGAATTGGGGAAGACAACAGTCCAATAGAAAGGACAGAATAATAAGAATAAGGTATTGTTTATTGTAAAATATAGTGGTTAATATACTATATGGGGAAAGCCACAAGGCCACAAGGGGGTGGCACGGTGGGGAGTTCCATGTAAGGTTTGGAGCCAAGGAATAACTTGTGCGGGGATCAGCAAGTCAAATTGGTAGCGCTCCTAATTAGGATGAAGCACCCGCCATTCAATATTGCCATCAGATTAATCCATAATGTTAGACACATCAAGGGGCAACTTGTCAAGCGCCCCCTGTGTATTGTAAGATACGTTAGCAGGCAAGGCTGGAAACTCGGTTGCAACACCCCCCTTGCCCCCTGCTTGTTGTCAGACACCAAGACCAGAGTCTACGGAAGGTCTGGGAAGGTCTGCACAAATAACTTTTGTGTGGGAATGGCGCGGCAGGGGCGCAAGCAATCATGGTGAAGCTTCTTGGTGTTTCCTTGGGCATCTTCAATCTGATAAGTGTGATTGTCATAGACTGTGGCTATCTTGAAGGGCCCTAGGTGGTTAGGTTCCAACTTGGCAGAATTGGGATTGAGGGTGTAGACGGGGTCACCTACAGCATATCTAGCTTTGAGGTGCTTTTTCCCTCCTGCAACCCGCTTGTGTTCAATTTCCCGGGCTTTGGCATGCCATTGGTCTAGGGATGGAGTTGTTACTAGGGGAGGCTTGTTGGTAACCTTGGACTGTAGTTTTCCCTGTTCAATCCCTGCCAGACTGTCAGGTGTTCCAAAGGCCAGGGTGCTAGGGCTGAACCCATTGTCCCATTTGATTCTTGCTTACAGGATAAGTAGCACAGTGGGCAGGTGTTCAGTCCATGCGGTGTTAGGGTGTTCTTGTGAGAGTTTGGCAATCAATTGAACCAGTGAGCCATTTAACTGTTCCACACTTCCATTGTCTTGAGGATGGTAGGGGGTTGTAACTATACGTTGGAGTGTGTTCTTGGCGCAGTATGCCTTCATGAAATGCCCAACAAGTTTGGGGCCGCCATCTGTGATGAGAAGTTTGGATTGCCCAAAGTGAGCCACAATTTCCTTGCCAATAAAGCAGGTGATGGTGGTGGTGGTGTGGTTGGTTGTTGCCCAAGCCACTGGCCAGCAAGTGAAGTAGTCAATGGCAGTGATAATGTACTTCTTTCCCAGTCTGTCCTTGGGGAGTGGTCCCACAATGTTGAGGGCCCACTGCTGGAAGGGTTCCATGGCCTTGATGGGCAGGACAGACTTGGGGGGTGCAGGTTTAGATGTGTTCTTTTTGTACAACATGCACGTTTTGAGGAGGTCCAGGATGTCTTGATGCATGCGCAGCCACCAACCCTTCTGTTTCATGATCTCAAAGAGGTTACGCCCTCTGATGTGACCCAGGGTTTGGTGGTAGTGCAATATTGTGTCCCCTCGTTGCATGGTGGGAATGTAAGGCGTCTTCTCACCTGTCTCTGCCCGGCGGCAGACGTTGCCAGCATTGGTGGTGAACTGGCTTTTGTTGTCCTTCAATTTGGAGATGGTGACCAAGTTAAGGCCCTTGTAGCAAGTTGCCTCAGGGCAGAGGTAGAGCATGGACCAATCTGGGTCCAAGCCATTGTCCCCAGTGATAGACGCTACGTAGAGTTGAGAAAGGGCATCAGCTGTGACAAGCTCCTTTCCAGGATTGTACTCAATGCGCAACTGGTAAGGGGATAGACGCTCAACACATCCTGCTTGGCAGTGTATCAAGTGGGACTGTGTGTTGAAGTACTGGAGCAACTTGTCGTCCGTCAGAACGTGAGGTGGGAAGGTAGTTCCTTCCAAGTAACAGTGCCACTTCTCAATGCAGTGTACAATGGTTGCCAATTTTTTATCATGAATGGGGTAACGTTGTTACAAGTCAGTAAGCTTCCTGGACTTGTATGCCACGGGGAGGAAGACACCATTGTCAGTTTCTACCCTTAGCACGCCCCCTATGGCCCTGTTGGAGGCATCAGTCTCAAGTTTGTACTGTCAGTTTTGATTGGGGAACTGCAGTACTGGTGCTGTTGTGAGCCTTTGCTTCAACGTCTCAAAGGCTCAATCTCTGACAGGGGTCCAATGGAAGCGCTGTTTGGTATTGAGGAGCTCAGTGAGAGGTGTTATTAGTTCCCCAGAATTGGTAATGAACTTGCGTACATAGGCAACCATGCATAGGAATTTCTGCACCTGGTCCACATCAGTGGGGGGTGGCATGCTGGTGATTGCCTTGATTTTGGCAGGGTCAGGCTTTATTCCTTGGGCAGAGATGGTGTGCCCAAGGAATAACAGCTCCAACTTGAGAAACTCGCATTTGGAGGGTTTAGCTTTTAACTGGTTTTTCTGAAGGGTGTTTAGGACAGCATGGAGGTGTTAGAGGTGTGTGATTTGATCTTGACTAAAGACAATAATGTTGTCAAGGTACACAATCACACACTTTCCAATCAGTTCCTCAAAGGCTTTGTTCATCAACATGGCAAAGGTGGAGGGAGCGTTGGTCATTCCAAAGTTCATGACACAACACTCAAACAACCTGTAGCGCGTGCAGAAGGCAGTTTTTGCCTTGTCCCCTGGTGCAATGCAGACCTGGTTGTACCCTGCAGTGAGATCAATCTTGCTAAAGACCTTTGCACCTGCAAGTGTATCAAACAGGTTGTTAATCATCGGCAGGGTGTACTTTTTATTAACCGTCACTTCATTTAGGGTGTGGTAGTCTGTGACTAGGCAAAGGGGCCTGTCCTTCTTAGCTACAAAGAAGACCGTTGCCCCATATGGAGAGAGAGAGGGGCAAATGAAGCCCTTATTGCGCGTGTCCACAAGGTGTTGGCAGAGGGTCTCATCTTCTTTTGGTGTAAGACAGTATAATGGTTGTGCTTTAGGTAATAACCCTTGAAGTTGTACAGTGTGCTGGATCTCCCAGGGAGGAGGTAGTTGTTCAAGTGTCTCACTGAATACATCCTTGTACTCCTTGAGGAGTGCAGCAAGCACTGGTGGAGGTGAGGAGGTCAAGGGAGGGACCACAGATGGTTCAGCACAGATAACTTTGACTGAGCATTGGTTAAAGTCTAGTTTCCCCCCTTGAAATTGTACAAGCCTGTCTCTGTTATTCTGACAAACACAGTATTGTGGAGTAACTTTCTCATTTCTACAGGGTAGATCTAGAGCCCCACCCCATTTCTATTGAGGGTGATGAAAGAAGTATCCCAATCAATGTAGGGACAGTTGTGCTAAAGCCAGTTGAGTCCAGCAATTACGTCGTGGCTGAGCCCTGCCATGATGGGCCCAGAGAGCTTAACCTGGACGTTCCCCATTCTCACAGAGAAGGGTACCATCTTGTGGGTGATTGCAACTCTGCGGAAGTCAGCTACTTGTACTGCTTTGAACCTGCTGGGCACTTGGTCTAATTGCTGAGAGTTGGCAAACGCCTGGTCCACCATAGTGTGGTTGGCCCCGGTATCTACCAGTAATTTGTGGGTGTTCCCGCAAAAATGGAAGGGATAGGACAAGTGTGTTACTTTATTTGAGGAGTGGCTTGCTTGCAATACGGGGTTGTCACTCTGGACCTGAAAGACGTCCAGGGTTTCAACTTTGTGGATGTTGTAGTCACAGGGATTTTTTGCGAGCAGGGATGGAGAGGATGGGTTGGGTGGGGTTGTAAGGCCTCTTGTTTCTACAACCCCCAGGCTTTTCCCGGATCCTCAATCTGCGCTAGCTGAAGCTCCCCCCTTGCAGGGGCATCTAGTCCCATTATCCTGTTGACGGAGCTGGCAGCGGCCTACTTGATTGTGGCCATTGCCAGGTGTGGTGCGTGGTTGAGATGGAGTGTTACTGGTACGGCGGAAGCCCATTGAGGCCTGGTTGTTAGCCTCCACAATGGCCTTATAGCAGTTGTCAATGGAGGTGCAGCAACCTACGGTGACCCACTTACAGATATGGGGTTTTAACCCATTGATGATGAGAGTGAGTAGCATTGCATTTCTGTTGGTCACGGCTTTGGGGGTGGCAGCAAGAGCTTGTTACCAGGCGGCAAGGTACTCAGGAATGGAACCAGTTTGTTTGATTACTAGAAGAGGAGTTCCCACAACAATGGGGGAGAAGGTTTTGCTATAGCAGGACTTGGCGGCGTCTTGGAATGCCGCCCAGGTAATGTCAAGTCCCTGGCTGGCCCAGTTGGTGAACCACACAGTGGCAGGCCCTGTGAGGCAGCCTGACGCAGTGGCAACCCACATGGGCTCAGGAACCTGACAGATGCAAAGGCAGTTTTAAGTAGATTGGAGCCAACTGAGGATGTTGGCCCCCTCTATACCACCAGTGAAGGATTCTAGCTGAAGGTTGAGCATGCGCTGGGACAGATCTGACTGGGGCAGGGTGACGCTGGCGTCACGCTGCCTGAGGCGGAGCCAATTGTACACGCTGGTGAGAACTAGCTGGTTGTGATAGATGACATACCTGTCAGGGATGTCCCCCTTGGGGATTGGCAGGAAGGTCTCTGGTTGGGGAGTAACCATACAGCCCGTACTCTGTCCTTTCTTGGGGGGAATTTTGTTTTAGGTAGGTTGTAAACCTACCGCTGCTACCACTGTTGCAACTGAACCAATGAGGATTCAGTTTTTGGAATTGGGGAAGACAACAGTCCAATAGAAAGGACAGAATAATAAGAATAAGGTATTGTTTATTATAGAATATAGTGGTTAATATACTATATGGGGAAGGCCACAAGGGGGGTGGCACAGTGGGGAGTTCCATGTAAGGTTTGGAGCCAAGGAATAACTTGTGCGGGGATCAGCAAGTCAAATTGGTAGCGCTCCTAATTAGGATAAAGTACCCACCATTTGATATTGCCATCATATTAATTCATAACGTTAGACACATCAAGGGGCGACTTGTTGAGCGCCCCCTGTGTATTGTAAGATATGTTAGCAGGCAAGGCTGGAGACTTGGTTGCAACAGCGTGGATGTTTTGCCATTGTACGCCATTGCCGCTGTGGCAATTTGTTGATGGACTAGTGCTAACCCAGCAGCTAATTGGGCCTTAGTCCATCAACAACTTGCCACAGCGGCAATGGCGTACAATGGCAAAACATCCAGCCAATCATATTAATTAGTGCACATGCACCAAAGAATTATTGAATGACCCTTTATGTCACAACAATCACTTTATCACTTGGCTCCTTATTGGCTTAAAGTTTACATTAAGGTTTTGAATTCAGATCAGTAACAACTTTATCTAAAAACAGTTAACACTATAATTTTCTAATTCAAATTTAGCTGATCACCAAATTGTTGTTAATATTTTCACAAGGGGCTATGTCAAGTGCCAAAAATAATATGGTAATCAAGGAAACAATGCCAACACAAAGCAAATGACACATATTGATATGAGTGTAAAACATATACACAATGGGTAAAAAGATGGGATAGTGTAGTAGATGGGAAAACAAAAAGTAATAAACAAAGAGGCAACAGTATCAAAATAATACAGAATTTATTTGGGAAAAAGCTATAAAAACATATGAAAAGGTTAGTAAAAAAATCAAATGAGAGAACTTGAAAAACTACTCAAAGACCTTGACTTGGTGATTGCCAAAATAAAAGATATTGACTGCAAGGTCAAAGCCAAAGTTAAGTCTGCCGTCCTCACTGGGGACAAAATTGACAAGGTTTCCGCAAAGGCACTAATAACAAAAATGCCAGACACCCCTGAGAAGACCATTGAGTGTCTTCTCAACATCCAGAAGACAGTGGTTGAGGTCCTCCAGTTTAAGGCATACAATCTTTCTGCGCCATCTGTTTGGGTTGACGACCCAGAGATGTATGAACATCTCAAATCCACCAAGCGTGCCAGAGAAGAGGATACTGAATTGCCAGCGCAATTGCTTGCGCCAAGAATGGCCAAGCCGGCCAAGGCTGCGGGCAAGGAAGAAACACAAGAAGGTAGCCTAAATAACAAAATTAATAAAATTTCAAAATACTTACCTTTTTTTATTAGAAAATGTAGACGGTGAACTCCGCCAAGTCCTGGTCCCCTTTGTCCCAGCCACCATTCTACGCCAACTACACCACTCATGTGGCCAAGCAGTTGTATCTGTCCACCCCTGTCTTGCGGGAGCTGGAGGACCGCATCCATGGGTCCTTTCCTATGTCCAGGGAGGCATTGGCTGGGCTGACGCATGGCAAGAGGGCATCTGAGTGGGCATTTACTGCCTACAAGGATGCCCAACTGGTCTCCCTGGACCCAGTTAACCTCAGTGGAGTTTACTGTGTAAACTCCATTGAGCTTGTTTGGGACGTCCTGGCAACGCTCCCATTCAAGAATGTACCAAAGATGGACCGGACTCATGCAGCTGCTTGCTTCTGCTTCCCGTTGAAGCATATCCTATCTTACCTTCTGGATAACTTCAGGTGCGCGGTGGGGAAATTGGCTGTTGCAGACACAAAAGCCATAAAGAAGACAAAAGTCCTCCGGCAGACTTTGGGTTAGCCTGGAATGCAGATGAGACAGGGCTCCCCTTGGCAATGGATCTTACCTTTGCAAAGACCAGGCACAATAAGAAGATCAGTGTGGTCTATAATAAATTATGTGAGTTCAAGGAAGCCTTTGCTGGGCAAAGGCTTCACTTGGTGGTTTACCTTGGGTATCTTTTCTTCTTTGGGATGAGCGCCAGCATAGAGGATCTAGACAGGGTCCTTCTGGGAATTGATGATGCCCAGCTTGCACTTGACGGGAAGAAGGTCCCCCCCAGATATGACTTGGTGGACCATGTGATACAAGACACCCTGGTCCTGGCAGGGATTTACAGGTTTGCAGCCCCGCCCAAAAAGCTGCTCCTCAGTTTGCACCTAACCCTACTTCCCTTTGCCAGCAGGCGGGAGTTTTTTAATAAGGGTGTATCCACTGTCCACAATGTGGCGGTGGAGGTTGTGCGCCACCTCCATTGCGGGGTGGGTACATACCAAAGAACTCACTACAGGTGTTTGCAATAAATTCTCTCTTCTAATAAATTTCATTAAAATTCATATTATTTTTATTATAATAAAATTTTATAATTTTTTTCAGCAAACCATTTCTGCAAAATATATTGCAGAAACGGGCTTCATAAAAGCATAAAATAATATGTTAATAAAATAAATTCCAACTTGTACATTTTATGTTTAATTTTTACAAGACTATTTTATATTTATTTGACAAAAGTGGTATAAATCTATTTGTGTAATCCAGTATCAAGCATTTGGGATTACCTCAAATGACATAATAAAATAATATATAATAAAATAAATAAATTACTTACATCTATTGATGGTCCTTCTGAATGTGATTGCAGGCGTGGAAACATATAAATATAAAATGATAATTAATAAATCTTGAATAGTAAATTAGAGAATATAAAAAAATTGAACACACTAAGCCTTTAATTGATTGGCTGTTTGGCTAGGCACGCGAGGATGAACAAATCAGCATGGCCATAGAATTTAGCCACAGTCTCAGCTGGGAGGGTGTGGATCCCGGCCTGCAGCAAATTAAAGAGCTCCTTGGTCCCAGTTGAGGTTCCTCGCTTGACGACTTGCTTGAGCCACCCAAAGACTTCCTTGATGGGATTTAGGAAGGGCAAATAGACAGGGAGGAAGAGAAGGCCTAAATTTACCGTGGCCGATTGCTGGGGGCCCACAGCAATGCTGGTGTCAATTGATGGAAATTCTTCAAGAATGTCAGCCACTTTGTAGAGACCAACATTGTCCAACACAATGGCATTGGTAAAGCCAGGGCTCGTGCACCTCAGGTGCTCCTGGACCAATTAGAGAAATGATAGAAAGGTCCTGCTGTTATGTGAACCCAATATCATTTGGTAGAGCTTGACCCCCTTTGGACCAAGGAGAGCCACCATCAAGTAGGCTGTGGCGCAGACTGCAGCACGCCAAGCCATCTCGTCATTGGAGCCTTTGGGGACATAGCCCTATAAATTGTGCATAGACAAGGCAAATGCCAATTCATCAATATAGTAAAATTTGACTGTCCCCTTGGCTTTGAGGGCAGTGTACGCCTCTGCGTAGTTTTTCCGGGTCTCAATGTTGGTTAAGCTGTTTCTATTATAGGGAGATACCCCAAGCTTTTTCCAGGAAAAGTGCATTCCCTTCACCAGATGATAGTAAAAGGAAATTGAAGCCTCAACCCCAAAAGCCAACTTGATCATGGCCTGTATATTTTCCAGTTCAAGATGGCAATCCTGGGTTATCCACTGGTGGATTGCCTATTTGTGCTCCTTGGTGAGCATGGTTGACAAGCGCAAGGATTTCTCCGCAACAAGGACTTGGCCAGTATTGATGAACTTGTTAAATGTCTTGGAAGCAAACTTGGGATCCACCCCAACAATGGCCGCAGCCGCCCTGTAATTGCCTGATTTGCGCATCAGCTTAAGCAGGATGATGTGTTTGATATCAGGAATACACTTCTGGGCAGGATTTGTGGGTTCAGACAAGACAGGATCCTGATTGGCAACAGGCTTGCAAGGCATGGGCACCTTGGTGTAAAACGCAGCAACTTTCTTCAACACTAACTGCCCCTCATTGGTTTAATAGAACTCAGGCTCCTTGTCATTCTCCTGATTGCCATCACTGATGTAGGGCTTGTAGCTAGTATCAAGTACAGGCTTCACCTTCTCCAGCATGGCTGACGTGACCAACTCTTGCCAGTACACAATGTTGAACACATACAAAGTAAGTTCTACCTCCTTGTTTCTAACTTTCTTTGTGGTGGTGACCTTGATTGGCTTCCGGGTCAGCTTGGGAACCCAAGGGTTTATGCTCTGCACCCTAGCAGCTTGTGTTCCTTGAACCGGCTGTGTCAGTGCAGCATCACTATGGAACTCTCCTCTCCCGTCTCCTCCCTGAGTAGGCACTTGGGTTGCACTAACTCTATTCTTTGACCCGTGGGGGTGGCCGCAACCGCGGCGCACAATGGGTGTATTGGTACTCTGGTGTTGTGTTCCTTCCATTTTAAAATTTAATAAAATATTAAATAAAATTCAATTAAGTTACTCCCTAATTTTATTTTTTGCTTTTATCTGAATATGGATATTTAATTAGAGTTTTCCCCACCCAATATCCCAATTATAGATTTTTATTTCTTGATTAGTTGTTTTTGGTTTTACAACACCCATTTTAGAATACTCAAAAAAAAATCCACCCATTTTCCTAGATTTTACTGCCAAATTCAAACACCCAACACAGTATTTTTAAAATTTATGTTTCAGATCTTGTGTCTTATTTTAGATACCTTGGTATCATTCATGATTAAAATCCATTGCACACATTGTGTGAGTGATTTTGTTTACGTGTGAGTTACTATCGTGTTTCGTTTTTGGTTTGAGTTTTGACTCACCTTGCTTGGGTGTATTTTTTCATCAATTCATATAGTAAACATATGTACACCAAAAGTCAACTCACATCATTTTGTTTATGAATCAATGTATTTCAGATTGTATTTTGAATGGTTTTGCTTTGCGTGTGAGCCCTTTGTTGCTGTGTTGACTCATTTTGCCCATTAACGCCAATAAACCCTGTTAACAGAGTGTATATTTTAACCTGATAGTTGGATTTTGTTTGAATCTGAAATCATTTAGTTTAAATTTTAGGTATTTTTGGTTGTTGCCATAGCTTTTAAAACTACTGTACCAAGCTTCTGTCCCTGACACACCCAAGAAAATCCCCAGGGCTCTGTGTTGCGCTTTTTGCATTACAGCACCACAATTATTTGAGATTATAGGGCACATGACATTTTCTTGAATACAGTCATATGTGAGGATATGAGTAGTACCGTATCAGAAGAGCCAGGATTGAATGAAACCAGGATTATTGTCCAGCCATGGCTTCTGATTGTGCAGAAGCACTTAAAGATTAGGATAAAGGTAAATCAGATTAAGGATAAAATAAAGATGCTTCCAAGATCATTTTATTATAAATGATTAATTCTTCTTATACCTTCTACAAGGTTAATCTCTGGGCTGCTAGCAATGTCTTTTAGGACATTCTAACACGCCTCTAATTTGGGTAATTATTAATCTAGGTTTGGCGCTTATCACACATAAACCAATAGAATATCTTCATCTTCACCCAGCACAGGTGATCCTTGCTGGCATGGAATAATTTAGTACTTCAGGATCACTTCTTACTTCTCTGGCATCCTGCAAGCTTAATGCTTATTAATGTGATAAATATGGGAATTTGAGATTATAGGGAATCAAACCCAGCGCCTTGGCACTCAATGTAAAAGTAAGGTGGCGCCTGCAATAATTTTCAGTTGGCGCGGCAGCACTTGGCGTAAAAGTAGTTCAGCGCTTTGGCGCCTAATCTAGTTGCTAGGCAGTGCTGCAGCGCTTGTGTATTTTTAAAGTGCTGCGGCAGCAAATTATGTATCATTTAATTGCCATAGTGGCACTTATCATTAGCTAGTTTAAGGCTCAGGTCAGCAGACTACTGCTGATCCAATATGCATATAATTTACACTACCAATTTATGTTATTTGATAGCTGCAATTCATATCCACAAGCTCTGTCATAATTAGTATAATTGTATTTTGTACTACTAATTTATGAATTTGGTTGTAACAATCCCAATCCGTGGGCTCTGTCATAATTGGCATCATTGCTTGGTCAAAATTACCAACACTCCTCATTTCAGCACCCTAGGGAGAGATGTCACAACATCTTCAATTACCCCCTCTTGAGTAATTGACGCCCTGAGTAGTTCACTGAATGAGTCACTGAATGGCCCACCAACTAATCATTAAGATGGTGGCACCACTATCATTTAACCATCTATTATGAGGATCACACAATCCAGCTCCTAAGCAGAACACAACTTGAGTAAGCCACGTGACTTAAGAGGAACATTACTCAGATAAGCCCCATGGCCATCACAACATACATGGACGGCATGTGACTTTCCATGATACTATATATATTATCCTATATTCATATCCAATAAAGTATCATTCTCTTCTTAATATTCCCCTTTATTTTTGTTTATCATACTTTCCAGAAGTATATACTCAACACAATATTGTTAGACTCTGCATTTATGCCACTCTAAAATCCTGGAAGTCTGCCACCCCTTCTGAAATGATTCCTGGAGCTTGCAAAATTGAGTAAGCATCCATTATGCTGCTGACTCCTTGACACTGAATCAAATCAAAGACTTCCTCCTTTACCTGTGCATTATAATATGCTGCACTTTGCATACTCTTTCTTTAAAGGATATTATCTACAAGTAAATACATACTGTCTCCTCATTTATAATATCATCTTTATTTGGGTGTATATTCCCCATTTGATTGATTATGACAAGCTTTCTCTTAACTTCACCATGACAAAAAGTGCGTTCATAATTGCACTGTCCTCCCGATTCTGTGATCATCTGAATAGCCCTAATATTGACAAAAACTCAAGTCTCTTATGGAAATTCATCTGCTTTGTTAAATATATGGGGTTGAAATATCAATTAGGACGCTTAACAAACATTAGAGGTTTGTACAACGGGCAAAGTTTAATTTAGCTGGTGGTTGAAGGTCATGGTATGCAAGCTTGATGCAAGCAAGAATAAAGCTATTTACACTTTTAGTTTTATTGAATCTTGGAATCCAGTAAGACTGGGGCTGCTTCGGATTTCGGACGGGTGGCTCCTTTTAAGAAAAGAAGCACCCGTCCGAAATCCGGAGACAATTACGAGAGAATCTTCTTTGAGAAGATCTCTCATAATTGTTCCCTTCTATACCCTCAAAAGGGTATTCAATTTTGGATTTTTTTAAATAAAATTTATGTTTTTTTTACTTTTCTTTTTTAAAAATTTCAAACTTAAATTCAAAATTAAAAAGATCTACAAAAAATAAATTTTATTATACTTTTTTTAATTAAATAAATTGAAATCTGGAAAGCAAAAAGCCTTCCACCACCTTCTATTTTTTAGGTGATTTCGGATTCCCCCAACGTAGGGGAATCCGAAAGAAGGTTATGGGGAAGGGTGGACGGGACAATTACGGCATTTGCCGTAATCGTCCCTTTTTTGGTCCGCCGCAACCCTAAGTAAGACATATTGTAATTAAATTCTGGAATTAAAGGATTAGGTTGAGACTTGGGCTCCACGATTTTTACGCTATCGAATATAAATACTAAACCAAAATCACTTTTTGAATCAATATGATTAAGACTATGGAGCTCTAGCGAGTCACTGCTATAAAAGCTGCCCGAATGTTTCATAAATATTCATTTTAAACTCATTTCCCACTGTTTGTGATGGTGCTCATCAGAACTGCTGGATCATCTTGCTCTGCTATCTGTGTTGATTCTTAATCAATTGCCAGAACCCCCATTGCATAATTCATCGATACACAGTTATTTAGATCATATAAATTGGATCTCAATAAAAGGCTTCTTTAATCAAATAAACTATTTTGCCTGATCTCATCTGGATGTTCCATCATGACTGTATCACATAAACATGTATTCTGACCATTTCCATAACATGGCTGTTATGATAAGCATTTATGAATTAATGCATATGCGCCACTGCTTAGGTCCAATTATTATTGGGATAACCCTTGCGGCACAGCACTATTCAGAGCCAATGAGTATCATGATGCTCCCTCAGCTGCACCACTATATGCTGTGATAGTATAGTGTCCTCTGGGTTATAAAATATTTAAAAACTTGTGAAACCAAGTGGAATTATTTATTGTTTACCTTTGAGATTTCCAGTCTCGTGTTTAAAATATTACAATTGCGTATAACGCAAGTTACTGTTTTTGAGGCGAGATTACCCGTTTCATTAAGCTCAGTTGACATCATTCTCCACCACTGCAAGTATGGAATTATATTTGTTTATAAGAATGGCTGAGGTGCATAGTACATATGAAATTAAGTGAAACAGGGGTGTATATAGCTAAAATAGGATAAGTCTGCGGCTACATATTGCGGTTGTATACAAGTATCTAAAAAGATACTCAAGAATTTATTCCTGCTCACTCATCTTCAAATTTTGAACTCCTCATAACTTCAACCAGAAGCAACGGTAAGAGCTCGATTGATTTAATTTTGAGTCATGTATCCATACGCCAATGTTAACTTCAATATTTTTTAGATGCGGATTCATGCAAGAGATCCTTGGGAAACCTTCCCCCTCCTTATAGGTGGTTTTATTGTAACATTTTCATTGGTTTCTATGATCATCAAGGAATGGCTATTTCTGAGCGAAGCAAGTAAGTTTTTCTTGATTTACATCCTTAGGACTGAAAAATGTACCAATAGTTTAACCTCCATTTTTGCTGCTCCGGTTTTTTCGAGCTAATATTAGTTTAAAGTCACTTTTTGTGGTTCTTTTCTGCCTGCAGAGTACAAATTAATATTTTTTAGTGGTGGCTACCCTGTTTGGAATCGCGGTTGGTCCAGAAGGATTTGCTTTTGTCAACCCACTACAATGGGACAATATAGATAAACTCACTTTGGAGTTTGCTCGTATTGTCATTGCCTTGCAAGTCTTTGCTGCTGGAGTCACACTCCCCAAGGCATACCTTATGAAAGAGCTCACTTCACTCACTATCCTCCTATTGCCAGTCATGTTTTTCATGTGGCTTGTATCTGCTGCCACCATATATTATATTCTTGGCCTTTCGTTGGTAATGCTAATATCTATTTTAAGCTGACCATTTTTAGTTGGAGTCCTTACTGATCTCGGCCTGCATCACTCCTACCGATCCAGTTCTAGCTAATTCGATTGTCAAGGGCCGCTTTGCAGAAAATCATGTTCCTTTGCATGTTCGTAATATTATATCAGCTGAGTCTGGTGCCAATGATGGGCTTGGGTTTCCATATGTTTTCTTCCCTCTTTTGATCATCCGCTCTGCTAGTTTTGGGGAAGCCTTTGAAGAATGGATGTGGTCCATCTGGGTCTATCAAATCTTTTATTCCATTGTGCTGGGAGGTGTGATTGGTTATGTTGGAAGAAAACTTCTATTCTATTCTCAGTCTCGTGAACTAATTGACAAGGAATCCTTCTTGGTCTTTGGGATCGCCCTTTCTCTCTTTATTATGGGGCTGGTTGGTTTAATGGAAAGTGATGACCTTCTAGCTTGCTTCATCGCTGGTAACTCCTTTACCTGGGATGATTGGTTCCGCAAGGAAATTGAAACAACGCACATGCAGGAGGTGGTGGATATGTTTTTCAATCTATCCTTTTTTATTTTCTTGGGGACCGTTCTTCCTTGGAAGTCATTCAGTGAAATAGGATACAGTCAACTCATTGGGATGGGCACTCTAATTCTATTATTCCGCAGAGTTCCCATAGTGATGGCACTGAAACCGTTTACTCCTGCATTGCATACCTACGGCGAAGCCTTTTTCGCTGGGTGGTTCGGACCTATTGGCGTTGGAGCAGTATTTTATTCGATGGTAGCAAAAATGGAACTTGCTAAAATGGGTCCAGATCAAGCAACAGTTCAACACTTAGTCTTTCCTGTTTCAGCCTTTATGATTTTGTTCTCTGTTATTGTCCATGGTATGACCGTTCCCTTGTTCAAAATGACATCTCGGATCGATACCCGGACCTTCACCAATACAAACGCCATTACAAATTTGGTAGCACGCCTGCCTCTTCTTAAGCCAGGCCAGACGGTTGTGATTGAACGCAACTCTGATATGACCACAGGTGTCATCATTTCACAGAGTACCCCTCCAGAAGCGCGCCCTATAACTCCATTGTCAGTGCATAATGATTCACCTCATAGCCACGAGCATGACAATTTGACATCTCCTAATGGCCGTCCTCGCTCAATTGCTGTGTTATTAACCCCCGACGGGAAAGTGATGTCCCGACATGAAGACTATTTTGAAAGTTTTGGCCCTTCTTCACGCTGCTCGTCTCGTCAACATTTAAATGATCCTGCTACACTTCATAGCCATAATGGGAATACCATGTCCCGCCAGGAGGAGTATTTAGACACATTTGGTTCTTCTTCGCGCTCTTCATCTCGCCAGCAGTTAAGTGAGGCAGCCCCTCTTCTCCAGAATCGCAACTCCTCTTCTAGAGTTTATGGTACAGAAGAGCCATGACATTAGGTTGAGAAAAGTCTTGATCTAAACATTATTAAAGAATCAAATGTTCTTAAGCATTTCAAAGGCTTACACAGGCTACCTGTTTGTTAATTTTATCTTCTGTCAACTTCCTGAGCCATCAATTCAAACTATGTTCTAAGCTCTAAAAAATGTTTGATCATGTGGATTTTATAGTACTATCTTCTATGATTGCTCTCTCTTGGCACAAAGCTCCCCTGAGGATTAATATGGAAGTCGTCAAGGATTATGCCTTTAAATACAATCAGTATCAGAAGCTCAGTAGGATAAAAGCTTGGTTTCCTACATACTTTTACAAAAACTGCTCATCCAGATGAATACCTGTGGTACATAATACAGCTATTATCAGGAATCCGTGTCTCTTGACTTGACTTGACTGCTGGCAAGGACAAGAGAAGGCCTTGTACTGCAGATGATGGACCTAACTTTATCAAATAGGATAAGGATTTACCTTAATTTACCAGGATACTGTGGTGATTAAGACAGAGTCTATTATTCCAGTGTATGCCAGATATAGCACACCTAAGAACTGTTTACTCTTCCTTTAGTTTACTGGTGTAGACGGGGTAAAGCTGTAGGGCTTGGGTATCAGGAGGCTCCATCGAGACCAGGTGATCAGAGAGATAGTTATACTTGACCTTGCATATGAGCGAGTTGGTAGTTACAGCTTTTGTGCCTCTGACAGCTTGATAGGGTTTCTCTTTCCTGTTGGGCTTGATGTACTGTAGCAAGTCCTCTAAGGTCCACTTTTTGTGATTCAGGTTATGTATATGATCTGTAAAAGTACTGAACTAAAGAGAGCTCCTGATAGATAGTAATAGTCTAGGGTGTGTTGTGTTTATACTTCTGGGAAGTATAATAAACAAAATAAAGGGAAAGATTAAGAAGAGAATGATACTTTATTGAATATGAATATCGAATATTATATAGTATCATGACAAGCCACATGTCGTTCATGTACGTCATGGAGGTCATGGGGCTTATCTGAGTAATGTTCCTCTTGAGTCACAAGGCCTAATCAAGTTGTGTTCCATTTAGGACCTGGATTGAGTGATCTCTGTCATAGATGGTTAACTGATAATGGTGCCACCAGTTTATTGACTGGACAGTGAACCATTCAGTGAGCCGCTCGGTGATTTACTTGGGGTGTTAATTCCCCGAGAGGGAGTAATTGAAGATGTTGCGACATCTCCCCCTGGGGTGCTGGAAGGCGGAGCCTTGGGAATCTTCTTGAGAGTATCTGGTATATGGGCTTGGTATTGATCCAGTTTGGTGTTGGTTACAGGGAGCCTTGAATTTTGTTGGGCTGTTCTTGCTTTACACAGTGAAGTCGGTTGTGGTGCAATTTTTCAGGTCAGTCCAAGCTCCAATCCCTTTGATGAGGTAGGTGTTATTGGGCTTAACTTCTATGACAATGCCTTGTCTGTGTAGTCCTGGGTCTAGTTTGTGTTGGTTGTGATTGACAACCCAGATCTTGTCTCCGACTTGGAACCTTTCTTGTTGCAATGGAATTGCTTCCTGCTGAACCCTTTGTTGTTCCATCACTATTAGGTCATTTCTGGCTTGTAGTACTTTTGGGTCATTGCTGTCTGGTATCTTCTTTGGAAGTGGCAGTTGTGGCCCTGTGGTTGTACTGACAAGTGAGGGTTTCTGACCATAGACAAGCTCATAAGGGCTTTTGCCCGTATTATAGTTGACTTGTGTTCTGCAGACCATAAGGGCGGTTGGTAGCATGTCAACCCAGGCTTTTGGATTTTTGGCAGATAACTTACTGAGGGCTTTCACTAGAGAGCCGTTTAGTTGTTATATGCGTTCATTTGCTTGTGGGTGATATGGGCTGGCTGTGACGTGTTTTATTCCATTTTTGGTAAGATAGCTGTTGGTATCAATAGCTTTGAGTTCAGTGCCTCCATCTGTGATTAAGAGGTCAGGCTTTCCGAACTTTGTTATGATCTCTTTGCCAATGAATTGTCTCATGTTGTTGCCTTTGTGTTCTTTTGTGGCTTGTGCTACGGGTCATCTGGTTGCATAGTTGATGGCTGTGATGATGTACTTCTTGCCTTTGCTTTCACCAGGCATAGGCCCCACAATATCCAATGACCATACCTTGAAGGGTTGTGTGATAGACACAGGTACTACTGACTTGGGTGGAGCTTTGGTTTGGGCGTACTTCTCACAGACCTCACATTGTTCCAGTACCTCTCTGATATCATCTAGCATGTTGGGCTCCAGTAGCATTCCTTGAGGTGTTCATGCAAGTTTCTTCTACGGGTGTGTCCCAAGTCTCTGTGATATCGGAGGATTGTCTCAATCTTTTGTGTTGACGGGACGTAGGGTACATTTCACCATTTGGAAGTATTCAGTGAAGGGTACCATATACGTTTTTGAACAGATGTTTGTTCTTGAGGACTTTCTCTTGGATGTCCATTGGTGTGCCAGGTGGTAACCCTTCCTGGAGATTCCCCATGATTAACATGGGCCAGTTGGGGCTGCCATCAGTGCAAAGGATGTGTTTATTGTATAGCCTTGATAGGGCATCTGCATTAAGCATCTTCTTGCCTGGCTTGTATTCAATTTGCATGGGGTATCTCTGTATGAGACTCATCCATTTGGCTTGTCTTCTTGACAGGTGTTGTTGTGTTTTAAAGAATATCAACAACTTGTGGTTGGTAAGTACTTTGAACGTCTGGGCTCCTTTCAGATAGCACCACCATTTCATGAGGCAATGTGTGATGGCAACCAATTCCTTATCATGTATGAAGTATCTTTGTTTGCCATCTGATAGCTTCCTTGATTCATATGCCACGGGAAGGAAGTCCTTTTGGGCTGTTTGGATACAGAGGACTCCTCCTATGCCATAGTCAGAGGCATCAGTTTCTAGCTCGTAGATACCCTCACGGTTTGGGTATTTTAGGATTGGGGCAGTAACCATACGTTCCTTCAGCTGGCGGAAATGTTGGTCTTGTAAGGGTGTCCAGACAAATTTGGTTGTTTTCCCAGTGATGGCTGACAAGGGGGCTGTTAGGGCGCCCCAGTCAGGGATGAACCTGCGCACATAAGCTACCATTCCAAGGAAAGTGCAGAGTTTGCTCTTATTCCTTGGGGCTGGCATCTCTGTTATAGCGCATATTTTGTCTGGATATGGTTTGATACCGTCCTTGCTGATGATATGGCCAAGGAATGGAAGTTCAGTCAAGAAGAACTCACATTTGGACGGTTTGGCAATTAGTTGGTTTTCCTGCATGGTAGAGAGGATGGTGCAGACGTCTTCCCAGTGTTGTTGTAGGTTGGGACTATAAATGATGATGTCGTCCAGGTAGATGATTGCTCTTTTTCCAATATGTTCCTTAAATACTTTATTCATGTAGGTTACAAAGGTACTGGGAGTTTTTGTCATGCCAAAATTGAGGACAACACATTCAAAGGATCTGTATTTAGTCCAAAACGCGGTCTTTGGGATGTCTTCAGGTTTCACGCAAATTTGGTGATATAATGCTGTCAAATCAATTTTTGTGAAGATTTGGGACCCCCCAGGGCATCAAAAAGGTCATCAATTAGGGCCAGGGGATACCTGTTCTTTATTGTGACATTGTTGAGGGCCCTGTAGTCTGTGATCAGGCAGAGGCCCCCATCTTTCTTTGCCACAAAGAAGACAGCAGCACCAAAGGGTGATTTTGAGGGTCTGATGAGGCCTTTCTCGAGTGCTTTGTCAAGGTAAGCCTTCAGGGCGTTGTCTTCTTGTGGTATGAGGCAGTAGATAGGTGTTGCTTTAGGCACGCTACCTTTTAGGTCAATCTCGTGTTGTATACCCCAATCAGGGGGCAACCCAGGTAGTGTTTCTTGGAATACAGAGGGAAATTCATTGACTAGATGGTTTCTAATTGGGTTCTGTTTGTGTTGAGTTTCTGTGCTCTTGAAGTAGATGACCTCATACATACATGTTCTCCAATTGATCTTGCTGATGTCTGTTTCTTTCTCTGTTTCCATGATCTTTATAAATACGTGGTCCCTCATGAGGGTGTCAAGATGTGTTGGATACACATGATGGTGGACTTCCCCTTACTGAATGGTGAGGGTGGCACTGTCCCAGTCAATGTGAGGCTTTGTCTTTCTCATCCAATCCAATCCAAGTATGACATTGTATTTGGGGATTGGTATGATGGGGTTGCTAATTGTTGTTTGTACATATCCAATTTGGGCACAGAAAGGTTTTGTCTCGTGAGTAACTGGTGTGCTACAGTTGTCTGCCATGATGACTTTCTTGATGCTACTTCAAGTGGTAGGTAACTTCATGAGGTCTGCAAAACTCTTGTTGATGAGAAATTGATTGGCTCCAGTGTTGAATAGTGCTGTGCCCTGGTATCTGCAAAAACAGAAATGATAGGTAAAGAGTTTATTTCCAGTTTGGGCAGTAAACAGTAGAGGATCACTGGAGGGAACCTGGATCATGGTGATTGAGTCCACATCCTGTTCTCTGTACAAGTCTTGTGAAGTGGGGGAGGGCGGCTTGCCTAAGCACTCCCCTGAGCTTTTCCCTCCTTGTTGTTATCTTTGGTGCTGGCCTGGTTAGCTTGTGCAGTGAAATTCCCGTTTCAAGGCTGGGTACTGTGAGCTTGGTTGTTTTGCTTATTGGGGCAAGGCTCTCTTCTTGCTGCAGGGTTTTCCTTACACTTGTTGGTGGTGTGTAGGTTGTCATACTTCTGAGCTGCGTGCTTTCCTTCTAGGAATACATCCTTGAGATTCTTGCAGCAGGTCATGTTGAACTGACATCTAATGTGTGTGGGAAGGCCATTGTAGAAGTCCAGACATGGCCCAGGTTCATCAAAGTTGATGGTGTTGGGCGTACAGTCACATAGTCCTTCATATGCAACAATATATTCTTTGATGGTTCCTGTCATTTTGAAGGTTTGAATCTTGGTCATGATCACCACGTCTGAGTCCTTCATGGAGAACTTTTTGAGGAATGAGGCCTTGAACACTTCCCAATTTTCCTTTTGGTCAGGGTGTTGGGCTATCCATTTGGTTACAAAACGTGAAGCAGTACCTGTGATGCGGAGGGCAATCTTGCTGACCCAGAGTCTTTGGGGGTACTCCACTTGTTCAAACTTGCTCTCAGTGCTGTTGATCCAAAGAGAGGCGTTTTCATGGCGTAGTCCTGTGAAGGCGCCAATTTTAGCAGTACATAAGCATTGAAACACAATATTGAGTATCTCAGGTTGTGTAGGCGCTGTTGTGGTTGGCATGGTAGGAAACAGTATGCAGGCTTTGAGAGCGTTGCACTGGTCAATGGGTACAAGGACATTATTCTAGATAACAAGGCCTGGGGGAACGTCTTGTCCTACTTCATAATCTCTCCAGCCATTAGGGAGTGACATTGTTTGGGTTCTTTTCTTGGGAGGAATTTTTCCTTTGAGTTGGGTAGGTATGGATAACCTACCTGTGCTACCACTTTTGTGTTTATACTTCTTGGAAGTATAATAAACAAAATAAAGGGGAAGATTAAGAAGAGAATGATACTTTATTGAATATGAATATAGAATATTATATATTATCATGACAAGCCACATGACATCTATGTACGTCATGGAGGTCATGGGGCTTATCTGAGTAATGTTCCTCTTGAGTCACAAGGCCTAATCAAGTTGTGTTTCATTTAGGACCTGGATTGAGTGATTCCCATCATAGATGGTTAACTGATAATGGTGCCACCAGTTTATTGACTGGACAGTGAACCATTTGGTGAGACGCTTGATGATTTACTTGGGGCGTTAATTCCCCGAGAGGGAGTAATCAAAGATGTTGCGACAGGTGCCTTTCTTAATTTCTTGGAAAGCAGTTTGGGAGCCCCTGAGAGATGGTTTGGCGTGTGAAAGCTGGTGGTTTAAAAGAACAAGCACAATACATGTGAGTTATTGTGTGAACCTAGAATTTATAACAAACTACTTTTTTGATAAGAATGATGATAAGTAAATCACTTGGTGTTTGCAACTTATATAGAAGTTGTTTTCAATAGTTCCTCTCCAGTGGTTCTATTCAGAGTTCTACAGCACTTCTGATGCCATCACAGTAACATGTTTATGTAGCAAACAAAAATCATAAAGTTGAGTATCATCTTCCTTTGGTTAAATAAAGAAAACTCCCAACTCATATTCACTATTGACTTTCTTAATTATTATTGGAAATTTTGACCAAGCAATGGTGCTAATTATGACAGAGCTCATGGATTAGGGTTTCAGCAACCAAATCCATAAATTAGCAGTATAAAAATCAATGATGCCAATTATGACAGAGCTCGTGGATATGAATTACAGCTGCCAAAAAACATAAATTGGTAGTATAAAACATATGCATATTGGATCAGCAGTAGTCTTCTGACCTGAACCATAAATCAGCCAATGGTAAGCGCCGCTGCGGCACTTAGTGATACATGATTTGCTGCCACACCACTTTGGAAAGATACAGGCGCTGCCTAGCAATTGGATTAGGCGCCAAAACGCTGAACTACTTTTATGTCAAGTGCCAACTAAAAATTATTACAGGTGCCAATTTTACATCAAGCACCCAGGCCCTGGGTTTGATTCCCCATAATCTCATATCTCCTAAATTGACTGTATTTCTAAGCAGTTGATATGAAGACGCAAAACTAAGCAGTATGAGTGATCCTAAAATATACCAAACCCCTACACCAGCAAGGGCCACCTGTGCTGGGTAAAGCAATTAAATCTCATTGGTTGATGTGTTAGAAATGGCCAAATCCAGATCACTAATTACCCAAAATAAGAGTGTGTTGGAATGCCCTAGAAGATATTTCCAACAGCTCAGAAAGACGCTCCCCCAGGGGATATAAATACATTGCCCATGATAATAATAAAACACCTTTGACTTATCAAAAAGTGCTTCTACGTGATCAGAAGCCATTTTACAAAAGTAATTACAGTGGTTTTAAAAGCTATGGCAACAACCAAAAATACCTCAGATTTAAACATAATGGTTTCAGATTCAAACAAAATGCAACTATCAGGTTAAAATATAAACTCTGTTAACAGGGATTTTTGGCATTAATGGACAAAATGGGTCAACACAGCAAAGAAGTGCTCACGCGCAAAGCAAAAACATTCAAAATATAATCCAAAATACATTGATTCACAAACAAAATGGTGTGAGTTGACTTTTGGTGTACATATGTTTACTATGTAAATTGGTGAAAAAATACACCTAAGCGCAGTGTGTCAAAACTCAATCCAAAAACAAAACACAATAGCAACTCACTATGTAAACAAAATCACTCAAATGTTGTGTGCAATTGGTTGTAATCAAGAATGATACCAAGGTAACTAAAATAGGGCCCACAATCTGAAACAAAATTTTTAAAAATATTGTGTTGGGTGTTTGAATTTGGCAGTAAAATCTTGGAAAATGGGTGGAATTTTTTTGAGTATTCTAAAATGGGCGTTGTAAAACCAAAAACAACTAATTAAGAAACAAAAAAATCTATAATTGGGATATTGGGGGGAAATATTAATTAAATATCCATATTCAGATAAAAGCAAAAATTAAAATTAGGGAGTAGCTTAATTGAATTTTATTTAATATTTTATTAAATTTTAAAATGGAAGGAACACAACAACAGAGTACCAATACACCCGTTGTGCGCCGCAGTTGCGGTTGCCCCCGCGGGTCAAAGAATAGAGTTAGTGCAACACAAGTGCCTACTCAGGAAAGAGATGTGAGAGGAGAGTTCAATAGTAAGGTTGCACTGACACAACCAGTTCAAGGAGCACAGCATGCAAGGGTGCAGAGCATCAACCCTCAGGTCCCCAAGCTGACCTGGAAGCCCATCAAGGTTACCACCACCAAGAAAGTTAGAACCAAGGAGATTGGGCTTACTTTGTTTGTGTTTGGCCCCGTCTACTGCCAGGAGTTGGTCCCGTCAGCCATGCTGGAGAAGGTGAAGCCTGTACTTGATACTAGATACAAGCCTTATGTCAGTGATGATAATCAGGAAGAGAAAGAGGAGCCTGAGTTCTATAGAACCACAGAGGAGCAGTTAGTGCTAAAGAAAGTTGCTGTGTTCTACACCAAGGTACTTATGCCCTGTGTTGTGCCCAATGCCAATGAGTCAATCCCCACTGTCAAAACGCTTGCCCAGAAGTGCATCCCCAATATCAAACACATCATCCTGCTTGAGCTAATGCAGGAATCTGGTGATTACAAGGCTGATGCGGCTCTTGTTGGGGTGGATCCCAAGTACAACTTGAAGACATTCAACATCTTTGTCAATACTGGCCAAGTCCTTGCCATGGAGAAATCCTTGTGTGTTTGCACTATGCTCACCAAGGAGCACAAATGGGCAATCTGCCAGTGGATAAACCGAGACTGTCATCTTGAACTGGCAAATATACAGGCCATGGTAAATCAACATTTGGGGTTGAGGCCTCAATTTCCTTTTATTATCATTTGGTCAAGGAAATGCGCTTTTCCTGGAAAAAGCTCGGAGTATTCTCCTACAATTGTAATAGTTCAGCCAACATTGACATCCGGAAAAAATACGCAGAGGCATACACTGCCCTCAAAGCCAAGGGGACGGTCAAATTCTATTACATTTACGAATCAGCATTTGCCTTGTCTATATGGAATGCATATGGGTATGTCCCAAAAGGCTCCAATAAGGGGATGGCTTGGTGTGCTGCAGTCTGCGCCATAGCCTATTTGATAGTGGATCTCCTTGGTCCAAAGGGGGTCAAGCCATATCAAATGATATTGGGTTCTCACAATAGACGTACCTTTCTATCATTTCTCTAATTGGTCCAGGAGCACCTGAGGTGCACAAGCCCAGGCTTCACCAACGTCATTGTGCTTGACAATGTTGGTCTCCATAAGGTGGCTGATATTATTGAGGAATTCCCAATGATTGACACTAGCATCACAGTGGGCCCCCAGCAATTGGCTGCGGCAAATATGTGCCTTCTCTTCCTCCCTGCTTATTTGCCCTTCCTAAATTCCATCAAGGAAGTCTTTGGGTGGCTCAAGTGAGTTTTCAAGTAAGGGACCCCACATGGGACCAAGGAGCTGTTTGATTTGCTCCAGGCTGGGATCCACACCCTCCCAGCTGAGACTGTGGCCAAATTCTATGGCCATGCTGATTTGTTCATCCTTGTGTGCCTAGCCAAACAGCCAATCAATTAAAGGCTTAGTGTGTCCAACTTTTTTATATTCTCTAATCTACTATTTAATATTTATTAATTATCATTTTAAATTTTGATGCTTCTAAGCCCACAATCACATTTGGCAGTACCATCAATGGAGGTGAGTAATTTATTTATTTTATATTAATTTTTTATTATGCCATCTGAGGCTATCCCAAACACTTGATACTAATTACGCAAATATATTTATATCACTTTTGTCAAATAAATATAAAAATCAAATTAAAAAAGTTAAATGTATAAGGTACAAAGTAGAATTGTATTTTATCAACATATATTATTATGCTTTTATAAATACCTTCTCTGGGATTTATTTTACAAAAATTGTTTGCTAAAATAAGCTTTTATTAAAATTATTTATAATGAAAATAATCTAAAGTGTAAAGATATTTATTAGAAAAGAGAGTTTTAAGTGCACCTGCAATGGGTTTGGCGGTATGTACCCACCCTGTAATGGAGGTGTCACACAACCTCCACTGCCACACTGTGAACAGTGGATACACCCTTATTGAAATACTCCCACCTGTAGTTGAAAGGCAGTAGGGTCAGGTGGGAGTAAAGAAGCAGCTTTTCAGGCAGGGTTGCAAACTGGTATATCCCAGCCAGGACCAGGGCGTCCTGGATCACATGGTCAACCAAGTTGTATCCAGGGGGACCTTCTTCTCATCCAGGGAGAGCTGGGCCTTGTTAATCCCCAGAAGGACCCTGTCTAGGTCTTCCACGCTGGCGCCCATTCCAAAGTAGAAGAGATACCCAAGGTTAACAACGAGATGAAGCCTTTGTCTAGAAAAGGCTTCAGTAAACTCACACAATTTATTAAACACTGTGCTTATTTTTTCTCATGTTTTGTTTTAGAAAAGGTGAGATCCATTGCCAGAGGGACCCCCATCTTGTTGGCACTCCAGGCCAGCCTGAAGTACGCCAGGAGGGTCTTAGTCTTCTTTACAGCTGTTGGTCTACAACAGCCAATTTACTCACTTGCGCCCAAAGTTCTCCAACAGGTAAGATATGGTGTGCTCCACCGGGAAGCAGAAGCAAGCAGCCACATGTGCCTGGCCTAACTCTGGTATATTATTGAATGGGAGAATTTCCAGGACGTCCCAAACAAGCTCAATGGAGTTTATACAGTAAACTTCACTGAGAACCACCTGGTCCAGGCAGACCAGTTGGGCATCCTTGTAGGCAGTGACTGCCCACTCAGATGCTCCCTTGTCATGTGTCAGCCCAGCCAATGCCTCCTGCAACATTGGAAAGGACATGTGGATGCAGTACTTCAGCTCCTGCAAGACAGGGGGGGAAAGATACAGCTGCTTGGCCACATGAGTGGCGTAGTTGGCGTAGAATGTGGCAGGGACAAAGGGGACCAGGACTTGGCGGAGTTCAATGTCAATGTTTTCTAACAAAAAAAGGTAAGTATTTGGAAATTTTTATTAATTTTATTTTTTAGGTTACCTTCACGGGTTTTCTCCTTGCCTGCGGCTTTGGAAGGCTTGGCCATTCTTGGTACAAGAAGTTGAGCGGGCAATTCAGTATCATCTTTCCTTGCGCGCTTTGCAGGTTTCAGGTGGGATACATTTCAGGGTTATCAGCCCAGAAAGACAGTGCAGAAAGATTGTACGCCTTAAACTGGAGGCCCTCAACCACTGTCTTCTGAATGTTTAATAAGCACATGATTGTCTTCTCAGGGGTGTCTGGTATTTTAGTCATAAGGGCCTTTGCAGACACCTTGTCTATTTTGTCTCTGTCAAGGACGGCGGACTTAACTCTTGCTTTGACCTTGTGGCCAATTTCTTTGATCTCTGCAATTGCAGAGTCAAGGTCCTTCAAAAGCTTCTCCAATTCTCTCATTGATTTTTACTAACATTTCCTTATGTTTTTATAGCTTTACCCCCAATAAAATCTGTATTATTCTGGTAATATTGCCTCTTTGTCTATCCCTGTTTGTTTTCACATTACTCCAATATCCCATTTTTTACCCATTGTGTATATGTTTTACGCTCAACTCAATATGTGTTGTTTGCTTTTTGTCAACATTGTCCCTTAATTGCCATATTATTTTTAGCACTTTGCACAGCCCCTTGTGAAAATATTAACAATGCTTTGGTGATCAGCTAAATTTTAATTATAAAATTATAGATTAATTGTGTTTAGATAAAGTTGTTACTGATCCAAATTCAAAACCTTAATGATAAAATTTAAGCCAATAAGGAGCCAAGTGATAAAGTGATTGTTGTGACTAAAAGATCATTCAATAATTCTATAACTTGGCTCCTGATTGGCTTAAAGTTTACTATTAAGGTTTTGAATTTGGATCAGTAACAACTTTACCTAAACACAATTAACCTATAATTTTATATTTCAAATTTAGTTGATCACCAAAGCATTGTTAATATTTTCAAAAGAGGCAGTGTTTGGTTACTAAAAATAACTGTGTTATGGATCTAGATACATGGCATAGTAAATATATGATTTTATAGAAATAAGCTGAAGATAAAAATAAAATCAACTATAAACAAAGAGAACATGAACAATTGAAATTCAATATAAAGATAATATAAATAGAAAATATTTTGCAACAGGGGGTTTATTGGGGCAGCAAGAGTAATCCCTAGTAGGCAGAATAGCACAGGAAGGAATATGTAGAGGAAGTGCTGGCCTGGGGGGTCTGGGATTGGGTGGGTGAGGCTGGAAGATGGGGGGTAGTGGTGGCGGGGGTAGGGGTAGGAGGATTTTGCGTGATGGCTGCCATATACCACTTGTCATATTCCTCATCTCTCATTACCTTGATTGGCTGGTAAGTGGCTGTGGCATGGGGTGGGAGTCACTTATCCTTACATGATTGATTGCCCATGTTCACATGAAAGACAATTTGGACAAACAAGTTAGCTACTATTTGGTGACCAAAGAGAGAATTGTGGTCAAGGGCCCCAAGATAGAGGACGTTGAAAGCCTGAAGGTGGTGCTACTGTACTGTGTCTCCAATGTTGAAGAAGACAACATCACCCAGATAGATTTCTGCATGGCTGGCAGGGTAACCGAGGCCTGGTGCCTGGGTTGCTGGATGGCCTCAAGGGCAGTGGAGCTACCCTCCATCTGGTGGCTCAAGAAAACCTGGTGCTTGGAATTCAAGCCATCCCAGGAATCAAGTAATCTACTGAGGATGTTGCTGTACTTGTAGCCATTGGTGAAATCTGAGTTTGTTCAATAATAGACAGAACTCTTGGATGAAACAGCCAGAAACGCACCAATGAAGGTCCCCTTCTTAACCTTTTTCCTTCCTTTTTAAGTGGCGGCTCTTCCTTGCTTACCAAAATCATCAAAAGCTATTGATAGCTTGTAATAAGCAATGAACATGATGTCATTGGACAAAATTGACAAGCATTGGACAAGAGTGGGTCCAATGGCATGATCATATGGGGAATCCTCAGCGCCATCCCATTGGTTGCCGGCAAAATTGATAAGAACCTGTATCAAAGTCACCTTCCCATACATTCAGAGATGCACCATGCGCTCAGACACCCAAATGCCATGGTGTGCAAGTTGCTTCTGGACCTGGGTCAAGGGAAGCTTGGGGTCCTGCTGCAGAAGGTCAAGCATAATTGGGTATACTTCATTAGTTTGGGACTTGGGGCCTTCTTGGGCTTCTTGGCTGTCCCAATCAGATTCCCCTTATTCATTAAGTTATTGAATTCCTGCATTATTGTGGCTCGGTTGAATTGCAATTGGGTTGTAATCTGATCCCAGGACAGACCCAGCAGGTCCAGAGCCATAATTTCCTGGAAAATTTGGGCAGTAATGATTCTGCGTTTGGGGCACTGGGCCGGGGGAGCTGAAGCCTGATTGGCTGTAGGGGGGCAGGTTGGCTGGTGGCAGGAAGTTGTTCTAAATCAAGGTTGCCATCCTGATTGGTTGGTTGACGGGCAGCTTGTGCAGGGTGGGTATGGGAGCAGGGGCAGAGCTAGACACCAAGTGACTACTGAACAAGTCAAAGCCATAGGGATTGGGGGTCAGGTATAGATCAGTTTCCTTGTTACCTGCCTCAAAGGCTTGGGTGTAGACGGGTGTATCCATGTCCTGAGCCTCCATTGAAGCTGGCTTGGCTGCTGACGCCGTCAAAGATAATGCTGTTAAAAATCATTTTAAAAAACCTAGGATAAAATCACTAAAAGTAAAAGTTTAAAATTTTATGATTTGTTTTTATTATAATCTCAAGTCCACATTTGGAAGGTTCTCAAAACCAATTCATACAAATCAGGATCCATAAAAATGAATAAAATGCCTCTGTCCCTAAATTGAATAGCTGTTGATTGGCTATAAAACTGTTGCCCTCCTATTTTAGGCTGCTCATACTATACATCTTGTGTGACTTCATTTTGTTTCATGCTTGTTGAATCTTGCTTCTATATTGCCCAAATTTTGTTTCATTTTAGTCCTTCTGTTGGTGCCTCATATGAATCCTGATTGGATTATAATATACTCTGGAATAGCATCCATCCATCTCACTTGTTGTGTCAGTTCATTTTGTTTGTGGTTTGAACTACACCACTTGATGTTTGATGTAATTTCATATAATGGGCTAGTGAAATTTTGTTTTTTATTTGATAATTAGTTTATTAACTGAATTTTTTTAAATTAATTGAATCCTGAATCTTGCGCAACTTGAATTTTATTCAAATATGAAATCATTTTGTTTAAATCTGAGGTATTTTTGATTGTTGCCATAGCTTTTAAAACTACTGTATCAATTATTCTTCTTATATGTTCTTCTGCCACAATACTAATCATATCCTCACATATGACAGTATTCAAGACAAGTACTTTGCGCCCTATTACCATTTTAACTTAAATGAGTTGCCCTGATATCCCAAATATGACAATTATTGTTTTTGATAACTAAGATCCTTCTTTCTTCTGCTTTCTACAGACTGGGGCATATATCCCCAGGGTAAGTCATTTTGAAACCCCAACTTTGTTTTCTTATTCCTAATAAAAAATCTTAACAGCAAAAAATAATTTTACTTGTCTCAGGCAACACAAATTGACAAACCCCATAAAAATAATGAAAACATTACATTTTTGAAATTAATTAAATCAACTGGTTTTTAAAAAGTTCTGAAAAAATACTTTATGCTGCTAATGAAATGCTGAGCTTAAATATTTTTTAATTTTCATTTTTTCAGTTGCCCTTTTACTAACCATTTAAAATAGGTTTTCAGGATTTTGAATGCTCTCTTGGCAACAATTCCTGTGCTTTCTGTTGGTATCTTTGGTGTGGACTCTGGCATGAGCATTTCTGCCCAAAACATTTGTTGCAGCATAGAGTGCCCACTGTCTGCCACAGTTTAAAAAATTTGAGCATCCATGAATCTGGCTGGGGGATGATCAGGTCTTTTTTGGTCATCAGAAATAGAAGTTTGTCTTTTAGGTGGCTTATCTCCAACCAATATTACATTGTATGCCTTTTTTAGCCTAAAAGTTCTGCTGTAGCTACTTAGATAGCTGGTAAAACCGGATTTTTAGAAGGCTTTTTCAGGGGATGGTCTCTTTATTTGATCTGGAGTCTTTAATTTAGTTATGATTCCCATATAATTTTTTTCATGCCCAGGAAGTTCATTTGAGTTATCAAATATCAATTAGGATTCACTGTTAGGCTTGACTGGTTTGTTGGCTGAAGTAGTAAATTAACCTAATTTGGCTCCTGTTGCTTCTTCATATGCTGTTGGATTCTGAGTTGGGCTTGATTCCTTATTTTAACATAGTTTATAAATCAGGTTTAGACCAGACCTGTCTTTTCTATCAATTATATATATATGCTGGTTTGTGTGTCATTAAGTGATGTCAACTCCCACAGTGAGCATTTTAAACTTTTTTTCAATTGTTGGTCTTGACATATATAAAAAACCTATTCATATTCTAAAAACCAACATTTTATTATAAATTTTATTCATTGTTTTTAAGTCTCTACTAAGCTTTCTGTTTAAAATACTTCTAAGAAGAGTATGATGACAGCTGAAAAGACAATTTCAAAGATTAACATGTGATAATATTGTTTTTGTTGTAGTTCTCAGATAAATAAAAGTTCATAAAAGGTAACAATAAAATTATTTTTATCAATCAATCATTTAATCAAGCTAGATGCTAAATACTTCACAATAAAAGGTGATATTAAGTCATGTCACAATAGTTTTCATAATGTCAGGGATTCCATGGTTAGGGAGCCTTTTCCCAAAAATCTATAGAAAGCCCCACAAGTTAAATTTCACCAGAAAAGATCCTAATGGTATCCCTATCATCAACATCTTGACCAGGTGTCTAAAAAGGAAAAATCTCTTCAGAAAAAGAGAGAATTGGCTGATGAGATAATCTATACTTGTGTAAGCCAAGACATTTCACATATCATGAGGATGTACAATAGGAGGGATTCAGTTGTATTTGATATTGGGGAATGCAAACACTGTGGGAAAATCTATACCAAGCAGAGTCTTGAGATGGATTGGTGAAGTAGTACCAGCATTATCAAAACATAAATTAGATCTAGCAGAGATTAAAAGGAGGCAAAATAATAAAAATTGGATAATTTTATGAGGTTTTGTGTTTACTGAATCATTTACAATAAGTTAACTAATAATCCTTAAGAAAGTATAGAGCTTATTGTTGAAAATAGAAGAGAGAAATTAAGAGAGCATTTTCTCTCAAAAAAGGGAAGCATACTAATTACTGATAAAGGAAATTGGGATGCACATTTCATTTACCAGCAATTTTGCAGCTCTTGTTAGACATTAGGTGGATGTGGAGCTCCTGCTCTTAGTAGATCACCAAGGTGTGTCCTGGGTCAAAGCCAGGGTCTGAATGGGTTGGGGTGACATTATCAGGGATACTTGTTCTATGGAAAGGACAAAAGTGAATTATCTGAAAACTTTAAAAGGGACTCATCATGCCCCCAATCAGCATTGAAAATTGATAACTAAGTTAAAGCATATTTCACAGCAGTTTATGATCTACAAAACCAGCTCCATGATCTATGGGACTGTTTGAATTATAATCTTTGGTACAAAAAAACCACAAATCTCATAGCTATTTGCATCATTTTTACTCATTCTTCAGCCAGAAGTTGTCCATAAGTAAACAGACTAAAGTTCTTTCTCTTTTAATCCTCTTAACCAGCTCCAAAATCACTAATGCTAGGAGGGTTCTCTTTCATAAAAAGAGATAATAAGGATCAAGATAGTATTCTTAACAATAGGAAGATCCCCCTTAGAAACCTTCTATTTTGCCACCATTTTGGGGTTCTTTTGGCCAGCTAATCTTTTGTTGAGGGTCTGGATATACAAGCATTCTGGCTACTGCCAACTTAATTAACATCCAGTCATTGCCCAATTTGGTGCCTTCCAATATACAGTTCAACATACCAATAATGGCAACCAATCAATATGACATAACTGTCCAAGTATCCAGTGTCTTGAACCCATCCCACACATGACCAACCCCTAGGTTTGATCCAACTAAACCTCCGCCACAGACAAATCTATATAATTCTAAATATTATCCAATAAAAGATACTTCTCTTCTTCTTAATTTGATACTCAAAGCTTCCCCACAAGTCACTCCTCATCACTGTTAGCAGCTACGGGTTTTTGACAACGCCCATGAAAGAGAAAATGACTGACCAAAACCCACCCACCTTTGCTAACATACTCAACCAGGCCACATCCCAGGAGACCTGAAAACGTACTTCTGCGCCCACAACATTGAAGTAGATTTACCTAGTGGATGCACCATATTTGAAGGACTGGTCATGCCCAAAGCATGCGCTAAGATAATTCAATACAGTTGCTCTATTTAACCACAAACAAACGCACAACCACCTATCACAGGTTAAGTTACCAACACTAAATACATTGGTATCAACAAGTTCTTTGGTAAAAACAAAGAAAACATCATCAACTGGCTATAACACTCAGCTGCTAAACTCTGCGCCAGCTGCATCCCCCACAAAAAATGGGTCCAGGAAGTCAGCAAGCGCCTGTACGAGGCTGCAGCTAACTGGTTTGCCACCTGGGTCAGCTCACAAACTGACAATCAGCTTGACAACTGGGAAGAGTTCAAAGCAGGCATCATGCACAATTTCTGCGTCACTGAATCCCTCTAAGACATTGCAATACAGCTCAGCAATCTTCCTCAGAAGACCACTATCACAGCTAACGCCAACAAATTCAAGGAAATACATCGCAAAATCCAGAACCCAGTGCAAGCTGACAATGTACATACCAGAGCATCATTCATCAACAGAATGAAACCCTCTGTTGCTTCCCTCATCTTCCCAGAGGCTAATACCTCCATACCTGCGCTCATTGCAGAAGCCAAGCATGCAGAAAAACGTGCAAACATGAAATATGCTGCACGCAACAGCAACCACACCTCAAACGGCAATGGCAGAGAAAACTCCAATGGCAATAAACACCAGAAAACCAACCATAAAAACAGCAACTCCAGTCACAACAATGGCAATCACAGCCAAAGCGCAAACTGCTCCTGTCCCAAGATAGAGGATGCCGCCAAAGTAAACAATGCTGAAACAGCAATAAACTATGAATCTGACCCCACATTCTCTGACCTCAAAGGTCTCAAACTAGAGGAACAGGGAAAAGAGGGGGGATCAGGATGAAAATGCTCCTGTCACCCCCAAACTTGACAAGAAACTGTACCAAGGCACAAACCTTGCTGCTTGCATCCCACGTGTCCTGCAATCCTCCATTTTTATGAACTTAAAAATTGAAGATTGCTCATAACTTCTTGTCTATCCATGCACTTATAAATCTCATACACATAAAATCCTATTTGACTCTGGTGAACAACACACTATAGTTAGCAAACCATTTGTAACCAAATCCAAAATAACAGTTGTCAAATTCAACTTCAAATACGCCAGAATGGCAGATAAATCAAAGGTTCTACTCAAAGGCAAAATAACTCCCTTAAGAATTGACCCCCAAGGTATACAAACGTCCATCAAAGGACTTTTCATAGAAATATAAACTACAACATTGTAGCAGGTATGGACTGGTTCACCTGAGTGAACCCCAGTGTATGTTAGAAAACAAAAACCATGACCATCAAAAGCAACAGAGTCAATTTTAATATCCTCAAAAAACCAAACAACCTCATTCTAAGAGACACAGGAGTTGTCCAGGTCATAAACCAAGACAACTCAGAACGTCTAACCAAAGATAGTACCCTCCAAATAATAAGGTACACCAAATTCAATAATATACAAACAACCAAAATCTAATGCCCAGAACTTGTGGCACTCCTAAAAAAATATGCTCATGTATTCAGGGAAGAACTCACAGAGTTACCACCCAAACAAGAGGTCAAACATGACATTGACTTATGTAAAGCCATGCCTAAACCTGCACCCCTCTACAGACTTTCTCCCATGTAGACCCAAACCATCAAAACCCATATTGAGGACAAAATAGTCAAGGGCTTCATCCGCTGGTCTGAATCCCCATGGGGGGCAGCAGTGTTCTTTGTAAAGAAAAAGGAAGGCACTCTTTGTCTAGTAATAGACTACAGAGCACTAAATGCAAGCACAGTAAAGAATAAATATCCCCTACCACTCATAGATGATCTGTTTTCAAGACTCTCTGGAACCAAATTTTTCTCCAAAATTGACCTCACCTCAGGTTGTAACCAGGTTGAAGTGAAGGAAACAGACATATCAAAGTCTGCGTTCCGTACGCAATTGGGATCCTTTGAATGTAGGGTAATGAACTTTGGGATGACCAACGCTCCCACAATGTTTGTCACCATAATGAACCAAGCACATATGGTCTCTCAAATACATTATGCTACCTCAACAATATCATCATATTCTCAAAAACAAAAGAGAAATACCTCACCCATTTCTGTAAGACACTCAATTGACTCACAAAGCACAAACTTTATGCAAAACCAAGTAAGTGCCAATTTATGGGAAAGGAACTCCTGTTCTTGGGCCAAATTGTCTCTGACAGTGGCATCAAAGCAGATCCAGACAAAATAAAATCCATAAATAACATGCAACGCCCCACCTTTGTTAAACAAGTTAGATGCTTTCTTGGAATGGTAGCTTACCTAAGGAAACACATCAAAGACTGCGGAAAACTCATACATCATCAATGACTTAACCAAGAGTAAAGCCAAAAATAAATTCATCTGGACACCAGAATGCAACAAGAATTTACAACTATTAAAACAATCTTTGATCAAAGCACCAATCTTGCAATACCCTAAAATTGGGTGCTACAAGCTTGAGTCAGATGCTAGTGATACTACCATTGGCACAGTCCTGCGCATCTGCCAGCCAGGGCAGCAAGACTTCCTGCCATTATGTTATGAAAGCAGAAAACCAACCAACACTAAGCAGTGGTACCCAATACACAACAAGGAATTGCTTGCAATATATCACACATGCAAGAAATGGAGATGTTACTTAGAAGGACATTTAAACGTCTGAGTACTAACTGACCACAAATCCTTAATCTATTTCAAAACTCAGAATGCACTTGCACGACAACAAGCCAAATGGATGTCCCTGCTAGAGCAGCTCAATTTGGACATCTAATACAAAAAGGGGGCAGAGCTGGTCACGGCTGATGCTCTCTCTAGGCTATGTCAGTCAAGAGAGGATCACCCTGACCACCTAGACCCTGACTGGCCAAACCTATACAATACTGAGTATAAAACCAAAGGGAAAGACCCCTCAACACACCAACTAACCCATGATACATTAGTAAGGAACAAAAAGTATTTTGATGTATCAAATGGCACTGTATACCAAATTGTCAATGACAAATATGTTCTGTACATCCCACTTGCACAAAGAGTTGACACCATACTAAGACATCACTGCCTACTAGGACATACAAAGGCTAACAACCTATACCTCACGTTAAAAGAGATAGTATGGTGGCCCAATCTCAAACAAGATATAATTGATGTTCTGAAAAAGTGCACAGTGTGCAAGAAATACACTAGCACAAAGGCTCCCCAGCCAACAGTCAACCCAGTACCTGACCCTGAACCATTCAAGGTTTGGGGGCTAGATGTAGTGGGCCCCTTCCAAGAAACAAAGACAAACCAATGTTTCCTAATTGTAGCCATCAACTTCACCACACTCTGGCCCATCTGCTGGGCAACAAAGGACCAAAAAGCAGAAACTGTAAACCAATTCATTAACAAAGCAATCATAGCCAACTACAGCACCCCAGACTACATCATAACTGATGGAGCAACCAAGTTATAAGGTCACGTAGTAAATGACAACTTAAAATCCAAAAACATTAAACACTCCACAACCTCTCCATATAGGCCAACAGCAGAGTTGAACGCCTCAACAGCAGCCTTATCAGGACCTTAGAGAAAATAATGGATGGCAAAGCCAAGGACACATGGCCACTATATGTAAAACATGCATTACTAGTATCCCAGGTCTGCACCAATCAAGGGACAGGCTATTCACTGTTTGAGCTAACCTACAGGTACAAACCAGAAATAATTACCTGCAATAAGCAGCCATACATAAAGATTCCCCCAGGGAAATCCCCCCACAGTAGATCAAGTACCAAATCTACAACACATACACCTCAAATCTAAAATAGCAGAAATAAAAAGGCTCAAAACACAAAAGGTAATCTCCACAGAGGAACCACTTCTAATCAACTCCCCTGTCTGGGTCCTAGCTGTAAACATAAAGAAGCTAGACTCAGTACACAGAGGACCAGGAAGAATCATCAAGTACAGACCAGACTGAAACACCTATCTAGTGAAATTCCAAGGTTCCAAAACCCCCTTTGTCAAGAAATACCACAGAACTTGTCTCTGCCTTTGCAAAGGAGAACACTTGACCAGACTGGTACCAACTAGTAAACAACTCCAGGAACATCAGGTGGCAGCGTTAAGACAAAGCCCCCTCCTTATGTACCAGAGTAACCCCTTAAGGGGGTGTCAAGGATCTGGATGTACAAGCATTCTGGCTACTGCCAAATTACTTAACATCCAGCCATTGCCCAATTTAGTGCCCTTCCAATATACTGTTTGACATACCAAGAATGGCCACTAAGCAATATCACATGACTGTCCAAGTATCCAGTGGCTTGAACTATCCTGCACATGACCAACCCCTAGGTTTGATCCAACTAAGTCTCCGCCACAGCTAAATCTATATAAGTCTAAAATATTATCCAATAAAAGATACTTCTCTTCTTTCCTAATTCCATATTTGAAGCTTCCCCAAAAGGCGCTCCTTATCACTTTCTTAAAAAACTTATTAACACTTCAGAAGACATCTGGTTAATTTAATCCAACCATACATGTAACCATCAAGATGCAGATCAAGCACTCAACAAAGTTCTTGCTTGCAACCCAAAGATTTCCAAGAGACCCTTCAACTTTTTGGCCAGTCTCCTACTTACAGTATGTTGTTCCCAATGTTTAAGCCTTTATAATGGCTTTCTTCAAAAGCTTAAACTATTGGCGCTCACTTTTTTCTATAATAAAATAAGCTTACACACTTACTTTCTCAAAATCTTAAAGTATTGATTCACTGTTTTCTCACTTATACTTTAAGCTTTTGGCTTCCAACTAATCATATTCATCAGGAAACATGACCTCAACTCAATCAATGATTGCAGTGTTGAAAACTATATCATTTATGAAGATTCATCATGATCCAACTAGGAAATCCATTTCCACTTCTCAAGCTGCTCAAAGCATTAACACTTTGTGCACCAAAGCGTTAACTGGTTCCCTGTTTCAGCATCAGTCTCTCCTGTATTCAACCTTAGCCAATTTAAATAGTAGATTACTATTTAAATTGTTATTTTTGATATTTTTCAACTTTTTGCCCAGATCTTTACTCTCATAGTAAAACCCAGGGAAACGTCCCACTAAAACAGTTTTGTATCCTGCTCTCATAGCATAACACCTTCATATACCATATGAATCTACTAAGAAAACCTCTTACCTGAAGTTTCCTCAACTATCTCCTTGATCTTTTTACTGCAACAAACCCAAGGCAAATCATTTTACTTCCTGCTACCTCTGCAAATCTATTTGGATAAATGTTAGAAAATTTTCCCAAGCCACTTTGCTCTATTCCTTCTCTACCAAATTACTTTGAAGAAATGTTGAAGCATTTTCTGTTCCTTTCCAAACTTCTTCTCTTATTAAAGAGCTGTACATATTTATTGAACAGCTTCTGAAGACTTTATATATAGCTTCCATCCTAGCTTTCCTATAGTAGTCCCTATTAGTCAACACCTCAGACTCAGTTCAGGGTATTCCTGACACTTATAGCTGTGCAATCACCGTACAGACGTCTGTTGTCACTGAGCAGACATCTGCTGCCACCAAGCAAATATCTGCTGCCCCTGTGCAGGCCCCTGCCACCATCAAGCAGATACACACCGCCACCACCAAGCTGCTACCTGCTGCTAACGTGCAGACACACACCATCATTGAACAGATGCACACAGCCACTGCGCAGGCACCCACCACTCTTGCCAGCCCCACCTGCAATTCATCTGCAAACCAGGCACCCATGAGCTAGCCTGCCAGCCACCTGCCATCCTTTGCCCTCTCATGCCAAAAGGCCAATCATCATCCATTCTTTTGGTAAATAGCCAAGTTGGGAAACCAGGAAAGGCAATTTCCCTAAAGCCAAACTTGAGAGGAACTGCTACCAAAGCTGGGAGCCTGCCAAATAGGGAGTAGACTGACAGACTCTTCAACAATAAAAAGCAAGCACTAAATTCAGTAAATGAATTTGGATGCATGAAGAAGGCCCAATTTTCACTATGCTAGTGCAAACTGGGATCCAGCCAAACTTTCTCAATTGCCAGCCACGCAAGCCAATTCAGAAAAGGGAATAACAGATGCAACTCAGACTCTTGGTTCCCCAATGCTATGCCTTCCAATAATCATGCCTTACAGGTCCACTAGTATAAATAAAGAAAAACCCCTTGATGATAGTTTGTGTTATTATTGAGTGAATATCATTGTCAAGAATAACAATTTAGATGCTCCTAAATATCAAAATATGGAATCAGAGTTGAACCCTGGACAAAACCCTTTGCAGACCTCCAGACTCATAGGCTGGGAATGCAATAATCCACTACTAATTGATGAAGTTGCTGCCACCCCGCCAGGACCCAAACCCTTAGCTGCCCTGCAGGATTCTTCAAGCAAACTGCTAGTGCAAGATGTCAGAAATTTCCCTGAAGTGCCAACGCCCAATACTGGCAATTCACCCAGTGAAATAGACAAATTTCTTCCTGAAAGTTATTCCAAATTCCCCCAAAGTCCCATGGAAGGCACTGAACCCAAAGAGGCACCCAATACCTAAATCAATAAACAGAAGGATTTGAAGTCTTCTCACCCCAAAGCAGCCAGTGGCAAACCGCCAGTGCTGAGCGCCACACTGCCATCTAAGACACCCAATGCCAACCTGCCTGAGCCCAGAAAACCCAAACAGGTAGTGAAGCCTGACAGCGTGATATAAATACCTGCCAGGCCAATATCAACCCCCATTGTCATTTTTAAATAAAGGTTATGAGATATTGGTTTCCCCAACTATTGCTGTATTTTATTCTTGCCATCTTTCAGTTAACCCCAAGATTGTCTGTCTCCCCTGCCAGCCTTCCAGCTACGTACTGCCCACCAGGTGCCCCCTTTGATCCTGTCCATTTCACAGAGTACCACTTAAAGCCTGAGTACAAGGACTACACTGCTGATAACATACTAGCCCAGGATCCCTTGGCCAGAACTACTGAGTTAACCAGATACAATCAATAAGGCCCTTGGTACATTACCAAACCCTGCCTGTTCAGAGATAAATACAACTTTCTTCCTGCCTACCAAATGGACATGGAACCACCTGTCACCCCCAAACCAATGCCTGCCTCCGCCGCCAAGCTCCCACTGGACATTACCAACAAGCTTTTTGGAACTGTATATATCACTCTCACAGGAGTAATAGATACTATCATCCCAGCCGCCGGTCTGTGGTCGTGGGTGGGCAAGTCAATGTCCTACCTCATTAAGTTAGCACCAATCCTCTGGTGGGCTCTGCCCACCCAGCCTGCCAGTTCCCAAACACTAGCAAGCCAGCCAATCAGGGTTGGTTCCCTGACATTATGATAATCTATTTTAAACCTGGTACCCTGAGCCCCAAGATGTTGATTATTCTTGGGGCATCTTGTATGTTTTTTTGTAATGATAATCACTTATTACACATTTATGAGGACCAAGCACCTGATCTCTTCCATGTAGAAGAATACAAACATGACCCCAGACAGCCCCAAGAACTCTGACCCTGCCGCCAAAACCTCCAAAGGACCCTCCTCTCAGGTTCAGAATGTGATAGTCAACCAATCCCTCACCAAAGTAGAGATGCCCCAGATGGGAAAACTCACTCTCAAAGAGGCCTGCCGCGCCATGCCAGTGCTCTGACTACATTTCCAAGCCAATGCCCCATTCTATTCCAGTGACACCAAGAAGGTACTTGGAGTAGCTACCATGCTATCAGGAGACGCCCTTGATTGTTTTGACAAAGCCACTGCTGAAGACGTGGAATTTTGCCTAGACTATGCCAAGTTTGAAGCCAAACTGATGGCCACAGGGGAAGACCGCAGCACCAGATACTACGCCATGAACTCCTTGTTTGAAATCTGGCAGGGCACCTGTTCCATCCAAGCTTACATTGACAAATTCCTCAAACTAAAGACTTGCACCCAACTGGAAGACAAACTGGCAGCCATCATCTTCCAAAAGGGAGTCAATCTAGCAATGAAGGACTTGTTGAAGCACCATCTGCTCACCCTCAGCCTAGACAATCTGGTTCCCCTGTGCAAGGGCCTTAGCATAAACCAAGAGAATGCTGGCCCCTCCCAGACCTGCCAAACCCAAGAAACAACCCCCAACAGAACAGGAATGTCACCCAAAGAGCTCCAACAACACTATTGCAAAGGACTCTGTTTCCACTGCCACAAGGTGGGCCACTTGACCAGAGCCTGCCCTAAGAAGAACACTGCCCCAGTCTCACTGGCGCAAATAAACACTTCTTCCCAGTCTTACAAATTCATTCAAGTGACCATAGAACTATTGGGAAACAAGCGCCAGATCAAAGCTTTTATTGATACAGAAGCTGATGAAAGCTTCATTGACGCCAGCCTGGAAAAGAAACTAGGCATGACAGCTTCAGAGCGTAGCCTACAAGTTGTTATGGGAAACAGCTCTCTGGACACTGGCTATGAGTGTGAACAAGAACTCCTGTTGACAATTGTACATAATGTGTACCTGTTGTCCCTGATCCTCTTACCCGGCCTGCCCCACCCCCTTATACTGGGCAACTCCTGGTCCGACAAACATGGCCTGATCCTGAACTATTGCAAACAAACTGCCACATTGGGCTGACCTGAATCTTGCAACACCATGCCCTTTTGCATGAGCCATGGCCAAACCCCTACCAAAAAACTCTTAACCATAAGGATAGAACCTAGTGTTGAAATACTACCTACCCCCCTACAGAAATTGACCATGTGTTTAGTGAAGAAGAAGCCACAAAATTACCCAGCCATTCAATATACAACCACGCCATAGACCTGATACCGGGAACCCAACCTCACCACAGCCCCATTGTTGTGTTCTGAGGCGCAGCACAGACACACAACAGGAAATCCTAACCTTAGGATTAGAATTGTACTAAGTCTCGTTTAGATGACAGGGAAGACAAATGTGTTTACCTTGCAGCCCTGGAAGAATAATCTCTACTAGTTGTGGCTAGAGAGAGGCGTGTAATTACAGAAGACACAAAGACAAAAATATAATTAATAGAACTTAACTTTTATTGGTGAATATGAAATGGAATATATAGTGGTTAGGAATACCACAAAACACTACCAGGACGGTAGGATCACTTGCCACCAACATTAGTGAGGAAAGTGAGTTGTGCAGGATCAAGAAACCAAAAAATTGAACTTCCTGATTCAGTCATTAACTTGTTATGAGAGGCAAAAGCAAAAGCAAGGTATTTGTCCTCAAAATGGCCCACCAAAGGCAAAATCAAAGCATGGTGAATAGTGGTATTCACGACATTGCCCTCCTCTAGATTGGCCTTAGGGGGGTAATATTTACAAAGGAACCTTGCGTGCACTCAAGCAAAAAGACAGCCACTGGAGAGGAGCTTTACAGTGTACTTGGGCCCTTGCTTAAAAGTCACTTCTAAAGGGCCAATCCATAGAGAGTCTAAATTATGTGTGCAACCACCTACTTGGTGTGGGTAGTAAAGTACATGGTCACCAACATCAAACTCAGGCAGGGGGGGCGTCCAGTATTATTGGGAGAGAGTTCAAGCATCTTGGTCTTGTATGCAGAAGTTTAAGCAATGGTCTGTATATCAATTATGTGGTTGACTAGATCCTTGATGTGGTTGTCAGGCTTCATGGCTTTGTCAGAGGTAAGCAAGGGGGCCCCAAGAGCAAAGGGGTAGTAGCCTCTTGCCCATATAACATAGCAAAAAGGGAGTATCCAGTGACACAATGTTTGCTAAGGCAGTATGCAAAGAGAGCGGCAGGTAAGTATAGGTCCCAGTTGGCAGCGTCAGAGTAGGTGAGCTTCCTCATGATAGAGACCAGTGTCAAGTTAGCACGCTCAACTGCCCCATTGATAGAAGAATTTTAGGGGGCAGAGAAAGACTGATGAGACCCCAAAGCTTCAACAACAGAGGTTACCAGCTTGGCGTTGAAGTTAGTCCCATTATTGGAGAGCAACACTTGAGGACAGCCATGGCGGTAGAAAACATCTTGTAGCAGGAAGGCAGCAGTTGTCTTAGATATGATATCTTTTGTTAGACAAGCCTTTACCCACTTGCTGAAATGATCAACTGCAATCAGAATAAAGCAACACCCAGAACGTGAGCGGGGGAGAGGACCTACCGCGTCAATGCTGACAGTGTGGAAGGCATGTTGCAGGGGGACTAATTTAAACTTGTGGGCAGCAGCTCAAGGACTTTGCAGCTGGCAATTGTGGCAGCTAGCTACAATGTCTGAGATCAGCAGGCAAAGGTTCTCCCAAAAGTAATTCTTTTGAAGCCATTCAAAGGTCTTGGCAATGCCTCCATGCCCAGTCTCTTTATGAGCTTGCAACACCACCAAGAGGCAAATACTGGGTTGTACATAAGGCAGATACTGATCTTGTACCTTCTTGAAGAGCTGATTGTTGCGTATGAGGGTATCTTTGGATAGCTTGGACAAGGCCAGTTGTACTTCTTCTGTCTCACTTTCCCACAAAGACGGGTACCCAATATGTTTGTATAACCAGTCAGCCTCTGAAGGGTGCAAAGCAAGAATGGGCATTCTGGAGAGCCCATCAGTGTTCTGGTGTTGAATCCCAGGGCAGTGGATCACTGTGAAGTTGTATCCCTGCAGACAGAGAGCCCATCTAGCTAGGCGCCCTTCAGGCTCCTTAAGCTGTTGTAATCACTTAAGAGAAGTGTGGTCAGTGACAACAGTGAAGTGGGTGCCATATATGTAGTGACAAAACTGCTTGACTGCATGTAATACGGCAAGTCACTCCTTCTCTGTGACACTATAGTTCTTCTCATGCTTGTTAAGTACACAGGAAGTGTAAGCCACAGGATGGTCTACACCCTTGTCATCCATTTGGGCCAGGATATCTCCAATAGCAAGATTGCTAGCGTCAGTGTATAGGATGAACTCCTTATCATAGTCAGGATACACAAGGATTGGCGCCTCTTTGAGTTTTTGCTTAAGGGTCTCAAAGGCTTGCTGTTGACTGGTGATCCATTCAAAAGGGACATTATGTAATAGCTGGACTGGAGGTTCTTTAGTATTGGCAAAGTCAGGGATAAACTGTCTGTAGTAGCCCATCATCCCCAGAAAGACTTGTACTTCTTGTAGGTTGGTGGACAGAAGCATTTTGTCTATGGCTTCAACCTTCTTAGTCATTGGGTGAATCCCAGTCTGGGTTACTTCATGGCCTAAGAATTCAAGACACTCTTTGAAGAAGGTGCACTTGGAAGGCTTTAGTTTGAAGCCTGCTTCTTGAATCTTTATAAACACCTCTTTGAGATGAGCCAGGTGGTTGATGAAGGTAGCACTGAAAACCTTTATATCATTCAAGTATACTAAGACACACAACAACTTCAAATCACAGAGGATGGAGTCCATGGCCCTTTGGAAGGTGGCCGGGGCATTGCAGAGTCCCTGCAGCATGCAAGTAGGCTCAAAAAGCCCTTCAGATGTTATGAGTGCGGCTTTCTGAAAATCCTTGGGCAATAAGTCAACTTGCCAGTATCCAGATGCCAGATCCATTGCAGAGAAGAATTTAGAGCCTCCAAGGCTTCAGAGGGCATCATTAATACGTGGCAAGGGGTATGAGTCCTTCTTGGTCAAAGAGTTCAATTGGCAATAGTTCATCACAATACAATGACCCCCATCTTTCTTCTTTAGGATGAGTAGCGGGGATGCCCAAGGACTTTGGGAAGGTGTCAGCAGCCCAGCGTCTAACAATTGCTTGAGCTCTTTAGATACCTGGGCGTCCTCTACACAACTGCGGCAATATGGTTTAGCACAGAAGGGAGGAGCGTTACCAGTGTCAATCTGATGAATAACGCCTTTGGCTAACCCATAATTGGTACTGTCCTTAGCAAAGATGTTGTAAAATTGGTCTAGTAAATCCAGCACCTCTTTCTGTTGAACCAGGGACAGCTGTGGGAAGTCTTGCGCAGTGAACAAGGATAAGACTTGAGGCTCATCCTCAGGTAGGTTAAAATCCTGGAATGTGCCAAAGGGATGAAGAGACAGTACATCAGGAGCGCTCAACAACTTGCCATATTCAACAACCTGCCCCCTAGACACAGTCATGGAGATTGCAGTCAGGTTAGCTACCAAAAATTGAACAGGGTCCTTATGAGAGACATCTAGGATTCCAGGACAGAGATAAGGTTTGTTGCTCCCTATTGAGGGGGGAGAGTACAACTCCAAGAGGGTTTGTTCAGGTAGTTCATATGATATCTTGGATTCCAAGATGGCCTGGGAGCCAGGTGATATGGTGATAGCAGACATGGCTGGGAGAGGGATCCCCTCAGATGCAGGACAAGCCATGGGTAGACATCTCATGTTGGAGGAGTGAGTGCAATATTTGAGGTTGAAAACCCCAGTGGGATACTCCAAGGCACATGTCTTGAGCCATTTCCTGGGAAATTTAACTGGCTCTTCAAAGACCAGAGGGACTTTGTATCTCAGAATAGAGAGTTAACCATATTTCAAGTTGATTAACCCATTATATTCCCTAAGGAACTGGGTGCCAACTAAGAGATTGTAACTCTCATTTTCCAAGACAACTGCTGGCGCAGCTAGAAGAAGTTTGCCAAACTGCATGGGTAGAGCAGAGTAAGCCCCTATGGCGCGGGTCATAGACAGTCCAGCTGTGCCATACGTCTGGTGATAGTTAAGATCAGGGGCAAATCTGAGTTTCTTCACAAGCTTGGAGGAGACAACGTTGACTGGCAAGCCAGTATCTAGAACGGCCTTGATCTTCACTTTTTGAATGGAGATCTCTACTTGAGTGGTAGTGCAACCAAAGGGGAGAAGGACAGCCAAGATATCTTGAGCCTCTGCTAGTTCCTTATCCCACTTCTCAATCATGCCTCTTAATCCCAGGAACTCCTTATAAACAGTCTGGAGGGGGAGAAAAACATATACATTCTTGAAGACAGCATCAGCAACCTTGGCTGCTTCTTCTGATGACTCCACTAGCACAGAAGACCTCTTAGCCTGAGTGAGTTAAGGGCAAGAGACAACTTATTTGGCTTCAGGCAAAGACTTAGCAGTAGTTTTAGTCTTTCCTGAGCGTAGTTTATAGGGGACTGTAATGGTTTTGGGAACAGCCAGAACAGAGTATCCATATGCATCAGTGTAGTCAGTATCAGAGCCATCCAGGTCAGAGTCATCAGAGATATTGTGAAACAAGAGGAGGTTAGGAGGATCCTCATTGTCAGCAGGCTCAGAGTCAGCTATAGAGGGAGGGATTGAAAGAGACTGGGAAGAATTGTCAACCAAGAGCGTCTCTGCATCTAGGTTGACTTTTCTTTTCCCGCCTGCTTTTTTGGATCAGCTCCTTCAACCTCCAGGTTGGTGCAGACTCGAGAATGATGACCTATCTGACCACAGTTGTGGCAACCTTGGCGTCAAGGAGGATTTTGCAAGTTCATGGTAAGAATGCAAGGACCACAGGAAGATGAACCAGAGTTAGAAGTAGCTCAAACTTCTCTAACAACTGCACCAGAGTGGGTAAGGTGCATATCCTGCAACAACGTCTTTATGCTCTTCATGGAGTAAAGCATAGCCTTGTAGGCTTTGAAGTGAAGGCATAGAAGTTGGTTAACCTTGAGGGCTTGAGCGCAAGCCATGTAGGCTTCATGGGCTGTCAACTGTCTGCTCGTGATCATTTGCTGTCCTTCCATGTAGAATTGGTCTGCAAACTCAGCTAGTGTCTCTTTAGGCTTGAAAGCAATATGCATGAAGGCGCCCTTCTTTACTTCCAGGCTAAGGTCACCACCAAAATCATCAATCAGAAGCTGCTTCATATCTTCCCAAGTCTCAATGGAGGACAACTCAGGCACCACCACCTCCTGGCAAGTTGGATGTAGACAGGTCAGAATATGTTATTTCTTAACTTTGTCTGAATCCTGTCTTATGGCAGTTTTGTAGATAGCTAGGAATACTGCAATGGTTGAGGTTTTAGGATCAAAGACTTGCTTAAAAGTAGGCTTGAAGTGTGCTTTGGGGGTTGGGCCACCATTGTTGCTATTGAGTACAGTTATAGCAGGAGAAAACTCTGCTTTGGATTCAGAGAGGGGCTGTCTAGCCCATAGCTAACAAACACTTTCTTCAAGGGTAGTAAGAGTCTCAACTGCGCAGGCTCCTGTATTGACAGCTTGAGTGGCTTGTTGTGAAGTAGTATCTAAGCGTTGACCTTGGTTGGTCACTGTTGTGGAGAGTTCAGCCAGTTGCAAAGTAAGGGATGGCTCCACTGAGAGGTAAGGGGTGAACCTATCATTCACAGAGTCAATCACATCATTCATCTCTTGTACATCTCTATCCAGTTTAGTATGGTCTTGCTTCAATTGATCCACTTTGTTAGCTAGAGCAATTATTTCTCTAGCGCATTTGATTTGAGGAGCTCCTAATAAGCCAGGGCAGCAACCATCTTCATTGACAACCCCAACTGGACTAGCAGCAGTTTCCATCATTTCATGTAGTGCGGTAAGTTCTTGCTGTAGCTCTGCAACTTGAGCAGTTAATTCAAGCACTTGGGGATCAGGTTGAGGGGCTTCAGCAGGACGTCCCTGATTGCAGGTAGTTATACGTAGCTCACAAATGGCATCCCATATTCTCTGCTCTCTATCTGTCAAGTCATCAGAAGGGGGAGAGGGTGGAACATCTGGCTGGGTTTAGATAGCTCATTCACTTGACTCTGGAGTTTAGCTATAGTAGCAGTGATGGCAGCTCTCTCTTTTTCAAATGCTGTACTGAATTCATTAAGGCCACTAGCAGCAAATTCCGCTACCTGCTGTAGTTGCTCAAAGGAATACGTGCTTAATGCATTGAGTTTTTGCACAAGTTGTTTGAAGTCAGTGAGATAAGCATTTAAGGTGGAATCTACTTGAGTTTGCTTGGGTTGTTCTAGCTGGTGAAACTTGTGTAGGCATTCTCTCACGTATTTGGGATGGACTGGCGCATTTGTTCAATAGAATTGACCAAACAGGTCTGGGAAGTGACAGAGTTGTGTTGGTTGTCAGATACCAAGGAAAACAGGGAATGAATACACTGTTGGTAAGCAGCAAACTGGTCCCAGTGATGAGTAACTGCTGCTTGAAGAGATGATATTTCTTGGGCATGGAGTCCCAACACCATGTGATGGTGGGCTAAAGCAGGCTGCACAAAGGACAATAGTAAGTGCTCAGCAGAGCCAGCTGCTGAGAAGAGATGTTGTGGAAATTAAGAGCCACAATTAACTTGTAGTGTTCAGCCCAACTGAGCTGCAACTGAAGGCAAAGAATGGCTCCTTCATGGGCTATCCCAAGGGCTACCAACATGACTTGCTCCAAGTCAGGGGTACCCATGGGGTAAGCAACTAGGCAGGGACCATTCCTGAGGTTCAGTATAGTGGGAGTAATAGGCTGGTCAGCAATATCTTCCTCAATAGGAGGACTGGTTATTTCAGGTGAAGTCAACTCTTGTATTGGCGGAGGCAAAGGACCTGAAAACGTGGATGCAAAAGGGATAACCAAAGGGCTTACAGCCCCTGTAGTGAGCACCATTTTTGTTGTGTTCTGAGGCGCAGCACAGACACACAACAGGAAATCCTAACCTTTGGATTGGATTTGTACTAAGTCTTGGTTAGATGACAGGGAATGCAAATGTGTTTACCTTGCGGCCCTGGAAGAATAATCTCTATTAGTTGTGGCTAGAGAGAGGCGCGGAATTACAGAAGACACAAAGACAAAAATGTGAATAAAACTTAATTTTTATTGGTGAATATGAAAAAGGAATATATAGTGGTTAGAAATACCACAAAACACTACCAGGACAGTGGATCACTTGCCACCAGCATTAGTGGGGCAAGTGAGTTGCACAGGATTAAGAAACTGAACAATTGAACTTCCTGATTCAGTCATTAACTTGTTTTGAGAGGCAAAAGCAAAAGCAAGAGATTCTACTCAAAATGGCCCACCAAAGGCTCAATCAAAACATGGGGAATAGCAGTATTCACAACACCTATCTACATCTGCAACCACCGCAAAAAAGTAGCCTTGAAAGCATACCTGGAAGATATGACAAAAAAGGGTTTCATCCAAGTGTCAAAGGCCCCCTGCTTGTCACCTATGCTGTTTGTAGGAAAAAAGATGGTGGGATGCGCCCATGCGTGAATTACAAAAAACTGCACAACATCACAGTGAAGAACTGCTACCCCATCCCCAATGCCAACAACCTCTGTGATGTACTGACTGGAGCCCAGGTGTACTCAAAAATTGACCTTAGAGATGTGTTCAACCAAATCCAAATCAAGGATGGAGACAAGTACAAGACCACCTTCAAAAGATGATATGGGCTGTATGAGTATCTGGTGATGCCCTTTGGCCTCTGCAATGCCCCCAGCACCTTCCAAAGGATGATTAACACCATCCTAGGGGAATACCTTGACCGCTTCTGTGTGGCATATCTGGACAACATCCTCATCTACAGCAAGTCTCACAAGGAACACCTGCGCCACCTGGACCTCATATTGGAGAAACTCTCCCAAGCCAGTTTACACGCTAAGCTTAAGAAGTGTGAATTCTTTCAGTCTGAGGTTGAATTCCTGGGATACTTAGTGAAGAATGGCGGGTTTGAAATGGCACAGGACAAAGTAGAAGCAATAACGTCTTGGCCAATGCCCAAATGTAGGAAAGATGTGAGAAGTTTTTTGGGCCTGGCAAACTATTGCAGGGATTTCATCCAAAAAATTTCTCTCATCACCCTGCCCCTGACCCGCCTGTGCTCTGACAAGGTCACCTTTGTCTGGACTCCATAATGTACCACCGCTTTTGAGACCCTGAAACTTGCCTTCACTTCTTCCCCCGTCCTGGCCATGCCTGACCCATCCAAGCCTTTTATGTTGGAAACCAACACGTCCAACTTTGCGGTGGGAGGAGTCCTTCTTCAGGAGATTGGGGATAGTATTCTACATCCTGTAGCATATTACTCCAAGAAGATGCTGCCTGCCAAAGGAAACTACCCAATCTACAACAAGGAGATGCTTGCTATAATAAAGACCTTGAAACATTGGCGCCAGTACTTATGTGGCGCTGAGTTTCCAGTAAAAGTTCTAACCAACCACAAGAACCTGGTTTACTTTTTTAAACCCAGACAGCTGAACCAAAGGCAGTCCAGATGGGCCTTAGAACTGGCCAACTACACCTTGACCATTGACTGCAAACCCAGAAAGGTGAATGTGGTACCTGACGCCCTGAGTAGAAGAGCGGATATGATTCCCACCACAGCTGAGACCAAGGACTACAACACCCAAGTACTCCTCAATTTTGCCAGCCTAGGCATCCAACTGATGTTCATGAAGATCATGGACTGCAAGCCTGATATAATTGAGGTGCAGAAATTAGACAAGTATTTAGCAGAACTCATTGCCAACTTGACCTCAGACCCAGATAGCTGACACTACAAGAAGGGATTCTCAATGAAAGGAACCACCCTGCTATTACACAACCAGATCTACATACCAGAAGGTGAAACAAGGACCAAAGTACTCATAGACTATCACAACTCAGAGATGGCCAGGCACCCTGGCAGGTTCAAGACAATCCAAGGAATCAAGAAGAATTATGCTTTGCCCCAACTGGACAAAGATGTGGCTGCCTACATCAAAGGCTGTGAGACATGTGGAAGAATCAAACCCTGTAGATCCAAACCTGAAGGCTTGCTAAGACCACTAGATATACTAGCGGGACCCTGGAAGTCCATTTCAATGGATTATATTGTGAAACTTCCCCCTTCTAATTTGTTCAATGCAATCCTAGTCATGGTAGATAGATTCACTAAAATAACCTATTTTGTCCCTACCACCACCCACTGCACTGCTTCAGAGACAGCTAGACATTTCCACAACTGCATCCTAACCCAACATGGCACTCTGGAAGAAATTATCACTGATAGAGGACCACAATTCACCTCCAACTACTGGGCTCAGGTGATGAAGGATTTGGGGGTAAAGCACTGCATATCAACCTCCTACCACCCACAGACCGATGGCCAGACTGAACAAGTGAACCAAATACTTGAACAGTACCTACAATGCTATGCCAACGCCAACCAAGATAAATGGGCCAAGATGATACCCATGGCACAGTACACCTAAAACAGCAAAGACCATACATCTACTGTAATGTCCCCTTTCAAAGCCAACTACAGGGTTGACCCCACATGGGACCCAAGCATTAGAAACAAGGAAACCAACCTGTCTGGACGCGCCTGGATTGAACAGATCCACGACACCCAAACTATATGCCTAGCAAACCTGAACCAAGCAGTACAGATATACAAGACCTTTGCTGATCAAAAACAGACCCCTGGTAAACCCCCCAAGTTGGAGACAAGGTCTATTTGTATTCCTGTAACGTGCCCCTACATGTGCTTTGCAGAAAACTAGCTCACAGAAGAAGCAGACCACACAAGATCACCAAGCTCATTGGAGAAGTTGCCTTCAAGTTAGACCTAACCCCCACGTGGAAGATCCATAACATGTTTCACCGTGCCCTGCTGTTCAAAAAAGATGGAAACTCCCTTCCCCACCAGAAGATCAAGTCAAGCCCCCTGCCAATCTGGAAGGACCACTCAATTGAGTACAAAGTTGAGTACATCCATGGCAACCAAGTCCACTACAAGACCCCCCAGTACTACATCAAGTGGGCAGATTATCCCCCAGAAGAAAGCACTTGGGAACCCTTGAGCAACCTAACCAATTCCAAACAGGCCATCCAACAATACCTTGAGAAGAAGGCACTTAAAGGGAAAACTTTGGGGGAAGAAGGGGATGATATCAGGAATGACAATTTAGATGCTCCTAAATCTCAAAATATGGAATCAGAGTCAAACCCTGGACAAAACCCTTTGCAGACTGCCAGACTCATAGGCTGGGAACACAATAATCCACTAATAATTGATGAAGTTGCTGCCACCCCGCCAGGACCCAAACCCTTATCTGCCCTACAGGATTCTGCAAGCAAACTGCCAGTGCAAGATGCCAGGAATTTCCCTGAAGTGCCAACACCTGATACTGGCAGTTTTCCTGGTGAAATAGATGAATTTCTCCCTGAAAGTTATTCCAAACTCCCCCAAAGTCCCAGGGAAGGCACTGAACCCAAAGAGGCACCCAATACCCAAATCAATAAACAGAAGGATTTGAAGTCTTCTCACCCCAAAGTGGCCAGTGGTAAACCGCCAGTGCCGAGCGCCACACTGCCATCTGAGACACCCAATGCCAACCCGCCTGAGCCCAGAAAACCCAATCAGGTAGTGAAGCCTGACAGCATGGTATAAATACCTGCCAGGCCAAGATCAACCCCATTGTCATTTTTAAAAAAAGTTTATGAGATATTGGTTTCCCCAACTATTGTCGTATTTTATTCTTACCATCTTTCAGTTAACCCCAAGATTGTCTGTCCCCCCTGCCAGCCTGCCAGCTATGTACTGCCCACCAGGTTCCCCCTTTGGTCCTGTCCATTTCACAGAGTACTCCTTAAATCCTGAGTACAAGGACTACACCGCCGACAACATACTAGCCCGGGATCCCTTGGCCAGAACTACCGAGTTAACCAGATACAACCAAGAAGGCCCTTGGTACGTTACCAAACCCTGCCTGTTCAGAGATAAATACAACTTTCTTCCTGCCTACCAAATGGACATGGAACCACCTGTCACCCCCAAACCAATTCCTGCCTCCGCCGCCAAGCTCCCACTGGACCATACCACCAAGCTTTTTGTAATTGTATATATTACTCTCACGGGAGTAATAGATACTATCATCCCAGCCGCCAGTCTGTGGTTGTGGGTGGGCAAGTCAATGTCCTACCTCATTAAGTTAGCACCAATCCTCTGGTGGGCTCTGCCCACCCAGTCTGCAACCTGCCAGTTCCTAAACACTAGCAAGCCGGCTAATCAGGGTTGGTTCCCTGACAATCATCCTCAATATTATCACATTATCAATCATTTACCCAGGCTAAGCAAGTAACCTCACTAAACCCATTACTCCTCCCCAAGTCAGAAGATGAACTACATCATCTTCACAGCTGTCTTGACAGCTTACCTTGGGATAGCGGGCCACCAGCCAACCAATGCTCAGTTTGGTCCTGAATCACAGAGACCAAAAGGAATATTGCACAATGATCCAACTCACCTCAACTCAATGGTTTTGAACCCGTGGACACCTCTGGTGTCATCTCGCCCAAATCCCAACTTGGCTACTTATGTGATCCTCACAGCTACGCTACTGTACCTTGCTGTCAGCCTTAGACAATGCAACATACTTGCCAAAGCCTTCCATCAGGCAGTAAACTTCTATCCAATTGTCTACGCCTTGAATGGCTTTGAGCTGCCTAACCTGTCATATTTTGTTACTAAAGTTCTACCCTCAATATTTGGGTATTACACTCAGGCAATAAGTCTCTGCAAGTGAATCAACCTAGACTTAATCCCCATCTGTGACCTACACCTAGGTCATCAGAAACAAGCATAACTCATGAACTACTGCTATTTTAATCACCCAAGTGGTTAGCTTGAGCTTTCAGAAGCAAAGTAACCAACTTTAATTCCCAGAAACCTCTAAATAATTAAGTTCTGCATCTTTTTCTCTGAACATCCACCCTAATGATGGTTCTGAGCTATCTATGCTTGCCCAGCAACTTTAAGACCTTCTTAGAGCTACCCTAAAGTCATATAAAGAGAAAATTTACTCCCATCTTATTCAAAGTCACTCAGCTGTATTTGAACCCCAGTTGGTATCAGAATTCCAGTGCTACCTCAGCGCATCCATCCCAGGGAAGACCCCTAGCTGTATTCTCATCCCAGCTAGCCTCAGGACGCATATAACCCTTGGCATAACAATCACAGGGTAATCAAATTCTCTATATTTTCTAAGAACTAGTAAGGGGGCACATTACTACTTCCCCAAGGTATAAATCAAACCTCAACCACCTTGGCTGAGCAAAACCACAGCTACCACAGCTGTTCAAACAAACAAAACAACAAATATTTATCTCTCTCAGGCAGCCGTTCTCTTCTTGGACAACATAAGCTCATACCTGAAAAGTAGCTCCACATGTGGATCATCACAGTGGCTCTTGACAGGACTGCAGAAATCTATATCCTCAAATAAGGCAGAGAAGAAGGGATGCTGTATTAGAGGTGCTCTGTAATTTATTGCTTTAATTGAACAGTAGTTTTAAAGGCCATGATGACAACCAAAAGTACTTCAGAGTTAAACAAAATTAGCTCAGATTTAAGTGAACCCCAAGGCAGGCAAGATTCAGGAATCAAATAATCTAAGTATTTTTGGTGAACTGGCAAAATATCAAACAATAAACAAAATATCACTAACTCAAAATGCCACGGCCCATACCAGAGTCTGACTGGACTCCCACAGGGGAGGCAGGCCGGGCCTGGAAGGCCATGTACACAATAGGTGCAATACAGAACAGATAGTTAATAGCAGTAGCAAGGGGGCACCAACTCCCAGTATGGGGCACAACCTGGTTGGCCAGCCCCAATACTGTGATGTAGACAACCCCCAACTTACTGAAGTCCTGGACAGGAGGCGCATTAGGTAGGGGGAACAGCAGGAATCTCCTTCATTTTAGGCAGAAGATCCAGGTGATGAGGGTGGTAATACTCCACGTCAAGGGTGTGGGGAGGACTGACAGAGGTAGCAGGAGTATAGCCAGGGGGATATGGGTAGGCAAGTTTGTATTGTGTTGTAGATTCACAAATAGATGCAAAGAGATTAATTAAATTGGAGCAAAAATAAACAATTCATGCAATAAGATAATGATTTCTGGGCATAAACTTGCTTTATTAAGATGTCAACAGAGGAGGGCTTCTCCTCCTCACTATTTACTATAAATTCAGAACCTAAATGTAAAAATGCAGGATTGTCAAATCCTTGGTCCAAATTTTAAATCACTTTTGCGGGCTACTCAGCTGAGTGAAAACTAAAATATTAAATAAAATTAACCATTTAATTTGACTTATTTGGTTTATTTAAATTGGCAAATTTCAAATCCCTCAAGCAGATAACTCAACTAAAAAAAGACAAAAATCAGCTCAAAAATACAGGATACATGAATCAGAAATGCAGGATTCTAATTTATAGTTTAATGTTTCCTTATGTCAAATGAATTGTAGACATCATGTAAAAATTAAAAAATCTGAAATTGCGGGATTGTCAAATCCAAGAACCAAGTTTCAAATCATAATTGCAAGGAATTTGAAATAATATAATTTATGGATGTCTCAAAAAGGATGTTAAAGGATTTATAGTGGATTTGTGCTGATTCTTTTAGAAAGCACAGGCATTCTCAAAAATCACCCTATTCCATTTTAGGGCGGCTAAAGTTTAGATCCTACTATTCACAAAATTAACATATTTAACAATAAAATTGACTAAAATATACACTCCTCTTTTTGAGTTTTAGTTTTTTAATAAAATTTTATTATGTCTTCTTCCAGTAACAACCAAGTCAACAAGCTGTTCCCTGGCCTTGAAAAAATCATGCAGGGCTACACTGGGTCTTCTAATAGTGAATCCTCCCTCTATGAATACTCCCAACCCGCAGGCCCCTCCGCAAGCACCACCCAGAAGTGTGTTCTTTCTCCTGCATCCTCAAGCATGGCCCTGTTTGCCCATCACACACAGGCAGCTGCCACCCCAGATCATACAGCAACACTAGCATCTGGAATTGACCAAGTGAGCCATGGGGCCACCAATGGAAGCCAGAATCCAGAAACAGCCAATCAGATGGCACTGTCTGGTTCTTAATGCAGACACACCCTGCCTCTAGCCAATCAGCCTGCAAGACACAGAAGAAAATTAATCACTCCAGAGATTGTTCTTGAAATGGTTGAAAAGCAAGAGATGCTTATATCCCTCAGGGAAATTGCAGCCGCAATGGGTTTTGCAAAGTCCACTGTGGCTGCAACCCTGCGAGCCCACACCAACTGTGGCCCCCCTACCAAGAAGACCTCAACTGAAGCCTGTACTTTGACCAAAGGTGACACATCCCATCCACTTATGATGGCCATTAAGGAATGTGACCTGCAGATGCCCCTGGTCCAGGTACGTCTCCAGTTGGGACTCCACAGCATCTTCACCAACAAAAGAACGGTGAATTTGTGGATGCACAGAGTTGTGGTTGCTGCTAGAATCTTGTCCAATCAAGTTCTCAGTGGCCCCATTTTGGTGGATACCAATTCCTACAATTCAACCATTATTAATTTTATCAAAGGAAGGGCAATGAGGGCCCATAATTACGTAATCTTTCTGTTGTATGCTAAGATATCTGCAAGTATCCAAGACTTTGGAGAAAAGCGCATCCAGCTGACGTATTCAAGCGCAGGCCAATCTTGTATTGTTTTGTTGGGGTTTTGTTGGCAGTTTCCCCATTGGGAGTCACTTACTACTCTGCAATATTGAACACATAAGATGGGTATGCCTACCAGACGGAGCTCAAGGCCATGCTGGAGGAGTGGGCCACACAAAACGCCGTGCACACAGTTGTACTGAGTGCAGAGATGGAGCAGCAGGAATGGGTAACCCAAGAAATCAGGGCTGTGGGGCATACCTGTTGGTCCTACCCCACCAACCACGTCAACATGCATCTTGCAGATGTATGTCTCTACAATTTTGGTTCTGCTCTCAGGCGCTCAAAGCCTGCCATCTACAATGAACTGTGTTCCCAAATTGAGAAGGGGTATGAGCTTCCCACTTCTGTGTTTGTCCAGGACCTATCAGATCTCATCATCTTCTATGCAAGTGATAGTGACAAGTCCAGAAAGGACCCCTGCCTCCCCCCACGCCAGTCCATCTGTTTTGTCAAGCCAGTATACGTGACAGATGAAGAATTTGAGCAATTGAAGCAACCCGCTCTTGCCACCCCTTACCAGTCAGCAAAACCTGCCTCCCCAACTCCCCCCCCATCAAGCCACCTGCCTTCCAACCCTGAGTCCCAAGCTGCTACCAATCCCCCCTACTATCTCTGATGCTGTCTCTTTCACAGGCGCAGATGAAGGCAATGTTCATTCCACCCATTCCCTCCCCTTCCCGTCCTTTGATTAGTAAATAAATCTTTTCTTTGTGACAACTTATTAAAATTAATATCTCTCTTTTGATTCATAATTAATAATATTTTCTTTTTACATCATCAACATTTCCCATAATTAATACAATGTTGTAAATTTTAAGAATAACTTAAAATTATTAGCATACATATTTTTCATCATTATTAATAAATTAAAGACCATAAATGTAAATATTGCATTGGAATATTGCAATTAGATGTCAACTCTTGATATTTAGAAATTATGTGCATAACTCAATGCATTTTGATTAATAAAATTTATTGTAAACAAAGCCTTTTTCACTGTAATTTATCTAAATTGACTGTGTTTATTTAGAGAGCCATTAACGCTTAGTATAATATTGATACTTAGTGCATTTTACAGACTGTATATTTACATATTGGTAACAATTCTGTAAACTTTTCAGTCAGATTTTGCAAGGTAATGATAATGTGATGGATTAATAAATTACTGTTTTTTATCATTAATTGGCTGATTTTCTTTGCTGAGGCAATAGTGCATTTCTGATATTTATGCACTAGTATACAATTGGTTGGCTTCACATCAAATTGCACAGGCAATAGGAAAACAAGCCGCCACCCCAACCACATCTGGTCTCAGGGTGGCAGCTTAATTTCCTATTGTCTGTGCAATTGGATGGTTTCACATCCAATTGGAAACTAGTGCATAAATATTAGAAATGCACTATTGCCTCAGCAAAGAAAATCAGCCAATTAATGATAACAAACAGTAATTTATTAATCCATCACATTATCATTACCTTGCAAAATCTGACTGGAAAGTTTACATAATTGTTACCAATATGTAAATATACAGGCTGTAAAATGCACTATGTATCAATATTATACTAAGCGTTAATGGCTCTCTAAATAAACACAGTCAATTTAAATAAATTACAATGAAAAAGGCTTTGTTTACAATAAATTTTATTAATCAAAATGCATTGAGTTATGCACATAATTTCTAAATATCAAGAGTTGACATCTAATTGCAATATTCCAATGCAATATTTACATTTATGGTCTTTAATTTATTAATAATAATGAAAAATATTCATGCGTTGAGGATAGTACTATAAAAACAAGTTTTTTGATGTGATTCAAACAAAATGTCAAATATATACAGCCCAATCAATAAATTAGAGTCAGCCCTCCAAAAGTTTGTTGAAATAGAAAAAAATATCAGGGAAATAGTAACAGGAAAGATGGGTAACAAGGGCCAACCACTAATCCAGTCAAAAGAAGATACTCTGAATAAACTAGGAAATATTATAGATAAAAAGAACAAAGAAGTGTTGCTCAATCTACAGGGAACAATCCTATCAAGTCTGAAGTTCAATGATGCAGCCTACAATTTGTGGGAGTTCTGGTAGGGGGCCAAAGAAAAAATAAGAAGATCAAACTGATTGAAGGAACTGAAATCCCACATGAAATAAACACCAACAAAGAAGGAAATAATCAAATGGAAACAGATGAAAACAAAACACAGTCAAGAAGCAGGAGCGCCTCAAAAAACAAAGAAAGTTCAACTAATGAAAATCAAGAGGAAACATAAGTAACACAGAAAATAAGGAAAATCAAACCCAGAAAAACAAATGAAGAGCATCCAACGCTCATGAAGTTCACTGAAGGGGCGCCTGTGGCTGAGGAGGCCACAGGGGGAACAATCAGTAAGTCTTTTTATGTTTTATTTGTATTTACTTTAGTTATAACTAGGGATAGGGACAAGGTCGTGGAAATGGCAGCTTTTACACTGAGTTGGTTCTATGGTGATTACCAATCACTGGTAGCCCCTGTAAAACAAATAAATAAAAATCAAATAGTACAAGATAACATCAATCAATACGCAACAAAAGATGCAATGAATAGGGAATTCAAAGTGCCAAAAGGAAGCTCAACCTGTTTCAAAGAAGCCTATGAAGTAGGCGCAAGTATCAACTTCAAAAGAATGATGGGTATCCAAATAAATGTCAGCATGAATTTTGACAAATATATATTAATGCCTTGAACGTCTTCCATTTTCAACTATAAACGCATATGAAATAAACCTGAAAAAAAGTCAATTTCACGTTCCACAAGAAAACATCAAAGCCGCAATATTCAATAATTTAATAAAATCAATATAAAATCAATATAAAATCAAACAGACAATGCATTTTTAGTCAATAAGATGAAACCTTTATTCATATTGTTTGCAGTGGTGTGGGTTGCAGATTGTCATGAATGACATTTCAATACTTGTATTGAAAACCCAAGAGTCAAACCCCAGTCCCCTGAAGGCAGATCAGACCCCCCAGGACGGTCCAGGACCCGCTAATCCGTTAAGTCACAGATTTGAATTGTTAAGTTGCTCCACAACCTGCCGGCCTAATACTGAGGATTCCCCAAATGGTTGCCAGATTGCTTCCAAACTGGTGCCACTGGAGACCCATACTGTCAGGAACCCATCTGCTCAGAAACATACCACCCAAAAGGTGTATGGCCGTGGATGGGTTCAACTTTGTGACAAGAGAATCAATTGGAACAGAGACCATTCCCATATGAAATAATTCTCCAATCAGGCGGTATCAACCCAAAAGAGGATTGAATCTTCCCAAAAGGAAGTAAGCTCTAAGATAACTGAGAAAGAAAACAGAAGCCAAAGGATGGAATAAGGAAGGAGCAGGCATACTGGCCCCCATGACCTGTGGTTCCTCTGTAATGGGGGGGGGTTTGGTGACAATGGAGTGGCGGTGTACCATACGCCTGGTATCACTTGGCGCCATGATTTGTCAAGGTAATCAGGAGGAGATGAACCAGAATTGGCTCTGGTTCCAAGGGATATGCTAGCAGTAAAGGACTGGACAAGGAGCAACCAAACCAACCATTTATACCCAAATGGTCCCCATTGGGAAGACTTGGTTAGTATCATGGTATTGGATTTCAAGACTGGAGAGCAAGCAAGAATAAATCAACTAGGTAAAGGAAATTGACTTTATTAACTGAACAATCAAACACCCTGACAAATGGAGCCTTTTATAGGCTGTTAAGAGGTGTTTTAAATTGTAGTTCAAGGGGAATTGGAGCAATATTGTGGAAGTTGGGGCAATTGGGGAGGGAAACTTGGCAGGGGGAGCTTTGACTTGAATTTAAAAAGATTATTTTTAAAAATAGAAACATTGGCCCCTGCTGCCCCTTCTCAAACAGCTAGGTGTCATTTATCCCAGCTGTTAGAGAAGCAACAGTTTGGGGAACAACTGCTGTTGCAATTTGGCCCCCAGAAGAAGGTAAATCACTGTTAATTGTTTCATTATTAAGTACAGATCCTATACGTCTTTTAACATCATTTGAGTTTGAAGCAAAAGCAAGTTCAAAAGCTCCTAGTGCACTTGTAACATCTGATTGGCTGCAGGAAACCATCTTGTGTAGTGGCAAATGTAAGTTTGAATTTGACATACTAACTTTGTTTAGGTGATCACCTGGTGAGCGTGAGGACCTGGGTTTAATCCCCATATTGGAACAAAAGATGGCATCTGGGCTTGAATAAAGGCTTTTTAAATATAATATAGAACTGTTACTATATATTAATAAACCATTTCTAGGTCCTGGAGGGAACTCCAAATTAGGAGAAGAGTTCCTAGGCCCAGGAAGTATTAAAATTTCTTTGTTGTTGTCAAGAAGAATAGAAAAGGCATTCCTGACACATACCTACGCAGGAAATGTGGTCTGCCTAAAGGAGGTTGGGAAAAGACCTGCTACTAGCCCTGCCAACAAACACCAACTGTTGCCAGTCTCCAGTCCAGAAAAGGTATTGCAATTGGCCAACTCAGGTGACATGGTGAACAACGGCGGCAAAATAAAGCACTGTCACTTCTGTTCCCCAGAGCCAGTCCAGCCAAGAACTGCTGAACCAGTGCCACTGAGGGCCCAGACCTACGCAGAAGCTATGGCTTGAGCAAGTTCCACTACTAGCCCTGCCAATAAGCACCAACTGCTGCCAGTCCCCAGTCCAGAAAGAGGAATGTAATTAGCCCACTCAGGTGACATGGTGAACCAAAGCGGCAAAATTAAACATTGTCACTTCTGTTTGCCAGAGTGTACCCAACCAGAACCTGATGCCCTCCAGACCCTAATCCAATATCCATGCCCTACCAATAAACCGCCCATGGACCCAAAGCCTGCAAAAAGCAAAGAAGCAAAATTACATGGTATAAGAACGCTGGCAGTGTGGTGATGACCGTATTGTCAATTTTTGATAATAAAGTTTATGAACATTTGATTCAAACAAATTCTACCCTATCTAGTCTTAGTGATCTTCCATCTTAATTCTTGCCAAGTAGACAACCAGGCCGCTGCCCCCTCCAGAGACCAACCTGCCAAACTGCCCCAGGCATTATACTGTCCCCCAGGAGTCCCCTTTGGACCTGTGCACTTTACCAAATACCCGCCCAACCTGGCCTATTTGGAATACAACTTGGAAACCATCCTCATTGCTGACCTATTGGAAAGAACTAGAAGTACCAAATACATAGGACACAAAGGAAAGAGGATTGAGATACTGCCCTTATTGTTCAAGGACAAGTACAACTACCTACCAGCGTACTTTGTTCCCATGACTCTGCCATTAACCCCAAGACCAGACTTCCCACTGGAACCTACCACCGCAGCTGAGACCACCTCTACCCAACTGTTTGGAGTACTCTACATTACTTTGACATGATTGGTGGATTCCATGATCCCCAACTCTGGATCCTGGTCCTTGCTCGGGCAATCTGTATCTTACATTATCAAGTTAGCACCCATTCTATGGTGGGCCTTACCCGCTGGCTCAGCCGCATCTCACCCCAAGCCGCCCAATGCCTCTATGACTGGCTTCCTGACATGGATGCCTCCAAAATTCCCGACTCTCCTTTACTCAATTTTTCAAGCACAGCCTATACAAATCAATTAGTTATAATCTACAATAAATTCTGTTTATTTGCAGAAATCTATACCTCACAGCAACTGCATCTTGCTGTTTACCTTGGGGTAGTACTACACTGCATTATGAAGGCCAACATGAAGAAGCTGGAGGATGTCCCCCTTCAAATGGACGTCTGCCGGCTGGCACTGGATAAAATGAAGACACTGCAGGGCTACCAAACCGTAGAACATATCCTATACAACTGTTTTACATTGGCTTTGTTGTACGGGTACATAATACCTCCAGAGAACCAACTCCTTGTTAATTTGCTTTCAATATTGCCTTTTATAAGACGCTCAGCCACCACCAGGATGTTGAGCGCCACCCCTCTAGCAATCACATCCAGGGTTGTCCACCACGTACAGAAGAGTATGTGGATCTAATTAGATGCTTTAGCTGAAAACTTAATTTTGGGGTATAATTCCCCAGAATAATTGTATTCCCTTTGCAATCAACATCCCCCAATAAATATTTTCCCCTTGCAAAGTAAATTTTTTTTTACCTTTTTATATTTTAATACAAAAATTTTAATACTGAAATATGTACTATTAAAATTTTACTATAAAAATTTCAATATTACATATTTAAATATTAAAAATATTTAGTATCTAAAATTTAATATTAAAATTTTAATAATACATATTATAATATTAAAATTTTTAATATCAAATATTTTGATATTGAGTAAATCTTGATTTAATAAAAATAGTTAAATTTCAAATATTTAAACTTTAATATTTAACTTTTACAATTTATAATTATAATTTAACTTTTAATATTTTAATTTTTATTTTAAATTTTAGTATGTAAATTATAATATTAATATATCTAAATATATTACAAGACATTAGTTAAAGTTGCAACCACGTCAAATATTAAAAATAAGTTAAAAATGGTTTTATTTACTAGCTTGTTGAGTACAGGTTCATTTATTACATAGACAAACAACAAGAATTGAATTTATCTGCATCATATGGCCCGGTCCACTATTGTTCTAAACAAGTGATTGTTGAGAACTCAAATTACCTTTCCTTTGTAATATGATTTGATAAATATATTTGATATGCTTGACCTGCGTCCTAAGTACTAATTAGTAAGCAATACATGAAAATCATTGGTTTTTGTGTTGTGTGGCTATAGTGGCATTGAAATATTAAGGATCAGATGATGACTTGTGAGGTCCAATTTTTGGCTTAAAAAAGCCAAAGTACAAATAATGATTCACAATTATTTAAATAGAACTAATCTATTTCTATCATTTTTTAATTTTTTTATTTGTTAACCCTACAGTCAGTACACTATTTGGTGGATTATAATAAAAAATACATAACTCTATATCTAGAATGATTAATTTTAATCACATTTTTTTACTAATTCTTATATTTCTATAATACAATCAAACATCACGTCATTATATATAAATAATAATTTTTGAGTCCTAATAAAACCAAAATAAATAAAAATAAAAACAAATAAAACCCAGAGCAACCATTTATCTGATTGGCTCAGAGGCCAGGGCTTTGGGGAGGAAGGATTCTGAGTGCTTGTAAACAGCCGCCACCACATCAGGTGGCATCTCAAATTGACTGACCTCAAGGATGTCAAAGAGATCCTCAGTGTCTTGGGGGAGGCCTTTCTTCACCTTATTCTTGATCCACCTGAAAACCTCCCCAATTGGATTCAGGAATGGGGAATATGGCGGAAGAAAGAGAAGCCTTATTGGACAATCAGCAAGGCGGTGGCTGGAGGTGTGACTGTTTTTGTTGATGGGGGAACTTGAATACAACCAAATCCACTTTGTGGAGCCTGACATTATCCAATAAAACAATGTTGGTTGTACTATGGTAATTGATTTGGAGATACTCCTTGACAGTTTGGAGAAAACCAAGAAATTTCCTGCTGTTATGGGAGCCTTTAATCATCTGGTATTGATCTGAACCATGAGGACCAATAAGCGCAATCATTCAATAGGTCTGGGAACAGACAGCTGCACAATGGGCTACACCGTCCTTGGACCCCTTCTCAACCCACCCATGCCTAGACCTGAGTGAGGAGGAAAACAACAATTTGTTGATGTTGAAGAAATGGACATTCCCAGTCTCCTTTAGTGCCAGATATGTCTCAGCATAAATGCATCAATCCTTGATGGTCTTTTCACTGTTCCTATTGTACAGAGAAACTCTGAGCACCTTCCACAAGAAGCCCAATTTGACTATTGCTTTGTATACAAGGGTTTTAGAAACAGAAAGCCTGAACTCTGTGGCAAGCATTGATTGGACAGCAAATGAGTCCAGGTGGCAATCCTTGGTAACCCACTGCTTTATTGCATTGATATGAATGGGCTGAAGTAGGCTGGGCTGCTGCTTAGCCTTGGCAGATTTTGCAATTTTCCCGGTGTTGCCATACTTGGTGTTGATGTCGGCAATGTATCTGGCTGTGACACCAAATCAGGACGCAATATCCCAAACCGCTATTCCCCTGTTCAAACTAGTTGAGGAGAGCCTCACACTCACTATCCATCAACTGACACCAGCCCTTGGCAGGTACCGCGGCATCCTGGCTAGCAGGCTCAACACAGGGGATGGGGAACTTTGTGTAGAAGGTGGGATCACACTTGGTTGCTCTGGTGCCGTCAATGGTGGCATACAATACAGGCACAGATGGCTCTTTGGTGGTGGCCAATGGCTCATAGGAGGTGTCAAAGACGTGGGGGCAGGAAATAGCAACTCTTTGATCAAGAGTGCAGATCCAGGTGACAACTGGGTACACAGTGGAGGTGTATGTAACCTCATTATTCCCAAAGACCTTTGTATAGGAGACTTTTGTTGCAGGCCTTGAGAGCAGCTTCTGTCTTGGATTCAGGCTACTGTTCCTGGATTGAGATGCAGGAGGTGGTTGGCTGGCGCTGACACCTTGGGAGGCCTGTGTGTTGGCATGACTCCCCTCAATTTGGGTTCTGGGTCTGTTCTTGGACCCTCTGGGACGCACTTGTGGACAGGCTGCTTTGCAGGCTGGTGCAGGAGCGGTTGGGAATGTGATTGTCTGTCCATAAAAATAAAATAAAAAATATATTTTATATTAAATATGTATTTATTTGGATTTATTGATTTAGTTGTGAGTAGTTGTCTTCTCTTGATTTAGCCTTTAATAGTAACAGAATTTCTATATCTGTAATTTGAAGTATATAATATTGTATCCTTTCCAGTTTTGGATGATTTTGAAGTTTAATCACTTTTTATGTCTAAACATGGTTATTGAGGTTGAATTTTTAGTTTGATTTTAGTCATAATGGAGCTTCTTGATTTGGGTTGATGTTTCCTAGTATGCTTACTGTACATTCAATTTGGATTCCAGTTCCTGTAATTAATATCTGAGTTTACTAGTGGTATTCAAAAGTGATTTGAAATTTGGTTCATGGATTTGACAATCCCAAAATTTCAAAAAACATAGTAAACTTAATGAAAATGGCTGATGGATTTGAACACTTCAAATTTGATTCCAGTTAATTCATTTTGTCCATTTAAAATATGCAGTTCAACTTGAACTTTGCAAAGTGTCTATGAGTTCCTGCATTTTCAAATATTCAAACAAATTCTCAAAAAAAACAATTTAATTAAAAAAAGGCCATCCCGCAAAAGTGATTCAAAATTTGGACCAAGGATTTGACAATCCTGCATTTTTATGTTTAGGTTCTGAATTTACAGTATGCTTACTGGTAATTTTGAGGCTTTTAGTGCCACCAGAGAACTGATGGCATCAATTGCAGTTAAACTTACAATTTTCACTGGAATTTGCATACTTGGACCAGGGGGTGGGGCTCATTGGTTGGTATAACATGAACCTTTCTTGAACTGCAACATGTCAAGGTGCCACAGTTAGATATAGATCCCTGAGTGATTGAGCGCCCAATTGCGCAATCAAACAATCACGGTACCAATGTACCATTTCCCAATAAATAAGTGGCCCAAATTTGATAATAGGCTCAAAGCCAGGGATTTGAGGCTTGTGTGCCTTTCAAATCCTGGGCCATTTGTTAGTCAAAAGATGGGTTTTCTGGCTCTGGGAGATATTTGGTAGGGGTTCCCAAGCTGTGTGGGTTTTTGCCTCTAGGATGGCCAGCTGATTGTCCAGGTCTTTCTGGGCCCTGGCACAAAATAAGAAATTACATAAAACAGCAAACAGCGTAGCTCAAACTACAAACAAAATAAACTGACACAGCAAGTGAGATGGATAGATGCTGTTCCAGAGTATATTATAATCCAATCAGGATTCATATGAGTCACCAACAGAAGGACTAAAATGAAACAAAATTTGAACAATATAGAAGTGAGATTCCACAATCACAAAAAAATAAAGTCACACAAGATGTGTAGTATCTGCAGCCTAAAAGAGAAAAATAACAGTTTAACAGCCAATTAACAGCTGTTCAATTTAAGGACAGAGGCATTTCATTCATTTTCATGGCTCCTAATCTTTATAAAATTGTTTTGAGAACTTTACAAATATGGACTCATGATTACAATAAAAATAAATCATAAAATTTTAAACTTCTACTTTTAGTGATTTTATCCTAGGATTTATTTTATTATAGTTTTTAACAACAATAACATTTTTGATGATGCTAGCAAAAAATCCAGCAGCAGCCAAGCCAGCTTCTTTGAAGGTGAGGCTCAGAAAATGGAGGCCCCTGTTTACACCCAGGTATTTGATGTGGGTAACAAGGAAGCCGACCTGAACTTGAACCCTAACCCCTATGGCTTTGACTTTTTTGAGAGTCACCTAGCGTCCAGCTCTTCCCCCACCTCCTTTTCCACCCCCATACAAGCTACCAACCAACCAGCCAATCATAATGGCAACTCTGGTTTGGAACAACTGCCTGCTAACACTCAACCTGCCCCCCTACAGCCAATCAGGCTACAGCTCCTGTGGCCCAGCGCACCAAGCGCCAAATCATTACTACCCAAATTCTCCAAGAAATTGTGGTGCTCAATCAGCGTGGCCCAACCTGGGATCAGATTTCCACCCAATTGAAATTTAACTGGGCCACCATCATGCGGGAATCCAACAACCATATGAAGAAGGGGAACCTGATTGGGACAGCCAAAAAGCCAAAGAAGGCCCCAGAGTCCCAGATCAATAAGGAATACTCAATTATGCTTGATCTCATGCAGAAGGACCCTGAGCTTCCTCTGAGCCAGGTCCAGAAGCAATTTGTGCACCATGACATTTGGGTGTCTGAGCGCATGGCGCAGCTCTGGATGTACAGAAAAGTGGCTTCAGTCTTGGTATTGACCAATTTTGGCAGCAACCAATTGGATGGAAGTGAGGATTCCCCATATGATCATGCCATTGAACCCACTCTTGTCCAATGCTTATCAAGTTTGTCTAATGACATCATGTTCATTGCCTATTACAAATTGTCCATTGTTTTCAACAATTTTGGCGAGCAGAGAAAAGCCACCAAGAAAAATGAAAGGAAGAAGGTCAGGAAGGGAACATTTATTGATGCATTTCTGGATGTTTCAGAAAAGGGTTTTGTCTATTATTGGACAAACCCTGATTACACCAATGGCTATGAGTATAGCCATATCCTTGGTGAATTGCTGGACTCCTGGAATAGCTTAAATTCTATCTATTGGGTTTTCTTGAGCCACCAGATGGAGGATAGCACCACCACCCTCAAGATCATACAAGGACATGAAAACCAGGCCTTATTCTACCCAGACAGCCATGCTGATATTCATCTGGCGGATGCTGTGTTCTTTAATATTAGAGACTGTGACCATATGATAGTCACTTTTAGTATTTAGCCAAATAAATGCTCCAAGATATATAAAGCTGTTCTGTTTTTGTTGTTTATTTAATGTAGATAGGTTTGACTGGAATTCTTTAGATAAAGATTCCTGGAAACTTGGTACCTATATTTAATAAAAGAATATAATATGGTGTGTTAGTTAGGCAGTACTAACTGGCAAAATTAAGGCAAGATTGGCTGAATCAATCTTGGGGACTAGGTGTCTTGCAAACGGTTTAATTAATCCTGAAGGTTGATTAAAATACACCCATGGGTATGATAAATGAGGATTTAATTATATCAATTGCCTTGACTGTTTCAAGAAGTTTGATTAAGGTTAACCAAAAGTAACCTCCTGAACTGTGGTTTAAAAGCACCGGTCTGGCAAATTTATTGGGTTAAAAGTGCCGCCTAATTGATTTGTAAGGTGCTGCCCAGCAAATGTTTCAGGCGCTAGGGCGCCGTGACGCCACATGGGGAAATTCTTGGGTGCCATAGTGGCACCTGGTTCAAGTTTCAAAGTGTTTTAGTGGGTTTTTAACACAAAAAACCAGTTAATGCAAAAAACAGCTAAATGTAGACAATGGTGTCTAGGTTTTTAGAATTGATCAGCTGGTTCCCAGTTAAAACAATGATAGCTTGGATCTGGAATACGTAGATTCCACCAGGATTTGGCACCAGGAGCATAGGAAGTTACATGTCAAATAAATACATTGAAACAACAGGTATCATGTGGTTCCTTTGCATTGTAGGTACATTCTCATAGGTTGAAAAAGGCAGAGATTCTTTAGGTAAAGATCCAGATTGGATGACATCAGTATGTCATAGACCACATGATATGAATCAAGGGTTGATTCCTGAACTGGAGAGGTTTTCAGCCAAATATTTCACAAATAGTGTATAAGTAAAAACAGCAACATTTTAATAAGGGATACATATTGTCAATTTTGATGCTTTCCCCTCATTTACTTTTCAATTGCCATGTCTTCTTTACTGTCCTTTGAAAGAGCTAAGTTTGGAGTTCTCCATGTGGAAGCTGCTGCTGCTAGGAAGGAAGTTCCTGGAGTCTCTCTCAATGAGGCCTGTAAAAGCCTGAAGGTTAAAAAAAACTGTGCCTGAGGAGTCATTATTGGAGATCAAAGCAGCTTTTGATGAATTGTATATGGACTATTTTGCCAAGGAAGCCTTACCTGTGATGACATTGACATGTTTGCCCCTGAACGGGCACAGGAGATGCCCACTCATGTAATCCCCCATGCTATCATGCTTCCTGAAAAGAAGTTCCCAGCTATCTCCCAAGACATACCTGTGTTCTCTGAGCCCACCCCAAGCATACCTCCTGGGTACTCAGTGGGATGGCGCTGATGGCGCTGAATGTCTACCCCCGGCTATCTCCTATGTCCTTCCTATGAACACCTGTTTGAGCGGCCTTGCCAGTCTTGCACTGGATGTCGTCCTGGTGGTTCATCCCACCTGGTTGAGAGCTGAACTTAGTTAGTTTGGTCCCTCTCTTAAAGTTCCAGAAAAGAACAAAATAATGCTGAAGTGGATAACATCTTTATCTTATAATAAGAGACTCTATAATCTCAATTGTGAGATTCAGAGATAGATAGGTATTCCTAGTAAATAGGGTGCTACTCTTGAGAAATGACTTGCACCCCGTATGTGAACCTGCCTACCTGTGATATCTCAACTGACAAGCTTGGCTTGATTTGTCCTGGCATTGGATAAGAGTAGATAAAGTCGAGCAATAGGTCATATTTTTGGACTTGAAACCTTGCTAAGGGTTCACCCTGCAGCTTCAACATAAGTATGGTTTTTAACTAGCCTGGTTAGGTTTAGGAGGTGAGAGAAGTTGCACTGCCTCGTCTGAGTTAAGTGAAGTAATGTGATATCATAAGCTAAGTTTGGTTCCTGAAAGCACCAAATTACTCGGGTTCAACTGTTTTGAGGGGTTTGCAGCTTCTGGCTATCCTTCGCTTGATTTTTTGCATGCTTGACAGTAACCCACTTCTTACCAATAGCTTTGGTGAGGTCAACCTAAGGTTTCAGCGGCTTGGAAATTAAGTTTAGCTTTTCAGCCTTTTGGTTTCGAAGATGGTTGGTACCAGCTAATATGGAATTTCTATGATAGCTATGGAGCAGGTGATGGAATCCAGGTTGATCTTGCATCATCTGATTGTTATGGGGATATGAGGTCATTCCTGAGGCAACCAAAGTGAATCTGCATCCCAATCAACCCCTTGGCAAGAATAGATCGACTCGTTCTCCAATCATGGATTGATTCTGTTCTATATTTCTTACTGGAGCTGCGACATACAGATTTCTTATACAGGCATGGAATTTATGCTGGGTTGGAATATGATGCGTCACTTCACTTCCGTGAAATGGAGCTTGAAGGGATGGAATCATGCTATCCTAGCAGGCTCCGAGTTGGGGCTGTCAATTAATTGGTAGGCTTAAAGGAGAGTTAATTTTGCTGGCATTGACAAGCCTTTGTAATTCCGAGTTCTGAGTCTGTTGGGCAATTGGCATAGGAAATTAAATCCGATGTTGCTGTGAACCTTGGAACTTCTTGTGTGAGTTGACGGGAATTGGTTTGGAAACAGTGGTGGCTGGGTTGGATGTAAAATAGGTAGTGGATTGTGGTGATGGGTATACAATTGAGGGTTTTATTTATCAGTTTAATTTCAAAGGTCGAGGTAAATGAGTTTTATTATGGAGGGTATTGATTGGTTGTGGATGAAGGCAGTGATTTGAAATTAAGGCAGAGGCTGCTACAGACTATTTTAATTAATTTAATGGTTTGAGGTTCAGCTTGGCTTCGATGTCAGAAAGAGCAGCACTTTGAAGATAGAGCAAGGCATAGAAAACAAGGATGCCAACAAGAGCAAATATGTTGGTGTGACTTTTCGGAGGGGTTGGTTTGGAAGAGGGGATAGGATCAGGGGTACCGCATCTGGTCGGAGTAAGTTCAGAAAAGGCTATGGGACAGGGCAGAGTGGTTAGCTTTGGACTAAATAGCTGTTGTGGAATTCGAGCCTTGATAATGGCACGGGCATATTCTAAAGAGCACGTGAGGGGGAAGGAGGGTTGGGAAGTTGCTTTGACTGTTAGGTGACTTTGGTTATTGGGGAGGGGGTTGATGATGAAATGGGCCCCAAGATGAGAATGGCCGCATCCGGGACATGAGAGTATTTTGGGTTTCAACTTGGATGGTGATATCATTTTGAATATCTCTTTCTTCGCGGCACGAGAAATAGATTGGGCCCTCAGGGCCAAGCACTCGAAGGGCGAAAAGATGCATGGATGAAGCAGCAGATTCACCTTTGCTCCGAGGTAAGAGTTTCTTGATGGAAAGGCTACGCCTTGGTAAATCACGCGCTAATATTAAGGAACGCTGCTTTAAATCTGGCCTGGTATCAGGGAAAAGGAGGGCTAAAAGTTTCTGTGAAGCAATTGGAAGGATGCCATCGAATAAGATGGGCTCTTCTTCGCCTGTGGCCAGAGCAAGATTAGATTTCGACCGAAAGAAATGTGGAGATGAGCGCCGCTCAAGAAAAAATGTCTTTCGCCTTTCCTTTTCTTTAGGTCTGGCTTCAGGTGGCTCGAAGGACTGGGCACGAGTGATTAAAAAGGACTGTCTCTTGGCTCTTCTCTCATCCTTTTGTAAAGATTTACGTGTGTCCGAAGTAGGGAAGAAATCCATAATTAAAGACTTGTGGTTGTCATTAAACCCCTTCTTGGCCGTAGGCAGGCAATCCAAGCTTTGACCTCGAAGTGTTGGTAAAGTAAAGGTCCGGGGGCGTGGACTGGGGTTGTTGAATATAGATCGAAGGACGGGCTTAGAGCTGCTACAGCGGAGGATGAGTTCCTCGAACACTGCATCGCGGTTTCGCCTAAACGACAGTGTCACCAATTGGTCTTGGCCAATGAGCAGCACAATATTGCTGCGATAAAAGAATCCATTGTTGTCGCGCCGGATATCATGCATTTCTTCATACTTGGAGAAAAAGGTATAAGTATGCTTCAGCTTTGAGAGGCTAGTTGCAAGGCGCTTCCCAACAAACATTAGGTGGGAAGGGCCCAGGATGACCTTGCCCACAATGGACCTGTCAGTGGTGATAAGACAGTCAAAGTGACGCCACGCCGCTACCTTTTCCACGTCCATGCTGCTGAGGAAAGGGAACAAGGCTTGATAGTACTTGCTAAGCACGGCCATTTGTGCAAGGACGAATGGCTCCTCGCAACAACCCCGTTAAATATCACTAGCCTTATTCGCCCGCTACTAATAAAACTGCAACGAAATCGTGATTCATTCATAATATATTAATCGACCTTTTAGGACATATTCCATCTGCAACTGCCCAAACGTTTGATTAAATCGAGCTTCCGCCAAGCCCAAACTTACCTTCTTCCAGAACACCACAACATCCTATCCAAGCGAAAGTCCCATATTTCTGGACGAAAACTAATCTGGAATGATGAACTCTGCATCCCAAGCTATTGACAGCTCACCTTAGCAGACCACTCTAAAATGGCATTGGGCACTCCATCGAACGATTGGAAACCCCTGTAACTCGGACAAACTCCCTCCCCCTTAATCCTTCATTCAATCAGAGTTTCTATTCACCGCAGCATTCTTTTGAGTAAGGAGCTTGAGCTGTTACCATTAGTTTCGCCGACAATCCCTTCCTTGTGATCATCCCTTGCAATTAAACTAATTTCATTCCAATTAAAATACCATTTTATATCCCTCCCTGATTAAAGCTTTGCCATACAAAAGCCATATAATCTTAGCATAAATCAAGCTTAATATTCCAGGGCCACCCACCTAATTGGATCCCACCCTGATCGCTCCGTTTGCCACTGGCCAATTCAACTCCTATTTAAATGCCACTCCAAACCCTAGCCTACTGGGTGCACACCAGCTTATCCCTCTAACCACCCCGTGAACCTTTGTTGGGGCATGTCAAACTTAAATCACCATTCTATACTACTGTTGACCCCACTTCTCTAACCTTTCAATCATGGCCATTGACTCCCACATGCAATGTTAACCCATCCCACGAAGTTGGTCGACACCCTAGTCGATTGATTATCTGTCATCTCGAACAATGCAAAATATCATTCAATGCACCAATCATCGTACAGACATTATTGCAAACCAAAGTTCTGTAAACAAGGCAATCCAAGTTTCCCAATTCAATCTCGGGCCACAATGTCATATTTTAGCCCCTCAGAATTAGGGATGCTTCGGCTCAATCCCCGGCTAGCTTCCGGCTCAGGGCCGCTCCAACCAAAACGGAAACTTTTAAGTTTAAATATTTTTAAATAAATCTTTGAACCAAGTGACCCAGAGCTTGAAGCTGGCCACAACTGTCTGGGGCTTAACCGACGCAGCCCTACTCAGAGTCCCAAATCCATCAAACTTAGAGCTCTTGATTTAATATCATCTACTTTAGAACTGAAAGGATTCAGCCCAGCCAAGTGCTCCTGAACCTCATCTACATTAAAAAATGCAGACCTATCAGGACCTGGCCTAGCAAACTTGTTATCTTAGTTGTCATGGCCCGCCATAATATGGCTACTTCAGGGAAAAGTATTTTAAAACTCTGGTTGATAGAGCAGATCTTTGCCGTCAGAATGCCACCTTGATGACCTCCCTAAGTTACCTAGATCAAAAGGTATATTGATTTGAAGATCCAAGTTTTAAAGGCTCGTCAGCACGTCCCCAAATGGATACGAGATTGGATTTCAAATTCACAACGATAATTAGTGCACGGGCAAATTCGTCCATAACTCAGCTTGCAATGAACGGGTTTGGACGTTCTGCTGCTCAAATGAAAGCCCCAGAGAAGCAGAATCAATCCAAGAGATTTTTAGATGACTCAGGGAAGCAAAGCCTGGATTCCAAATATGGTCAAAGAAATATGATTGGATTTAGTCAGCTGATGTCTCAAACTCTCAACATCTGCTCTCAGATGGAGCCCCAAGGACCTCCAGGAATAATCTGGAAGAATATCAAGACTCAAGGAAAATAGTATAGAGAGAACCTACTCCCCCTCTCCCACATGGTGATCATTCTAAGTTTGACCTGAAATGAACCATCATTGGCTTAAAATTATCAGTGGTTCCTTAATAGTTAGCTTGCACTAATGGCTATCAGTCAAGACCCTCTGGGCCCTAACAGTTAGCACCTTGATCATGATACTTCTTTTAATTCACCTGTTCAGACTTAATCAATTTTTCTTGAAATGAATTCAGATCTTGTAGGATCTCAGGATGTCCTCTCTTACCACTTTCTCTCTCAAAGATATGATATGCATATATAAGGATCTATCCTAATTTTACCCATACTGTTATCTGCAGCCACCCTCTTTTCACGTATCTTGGTGGCAGCTGATCCAAGTACCTGTTTAATATTTATTATTATTCAAAACATTATATATGTTACAGCCAAACTAATTATAGTTCAGTATTTGGTGTCAGGAAGAGAAAATTCCAGGGATGGGTCAGAAATATAGTTTAGAGTCAGGTGATCTTCATCAAGGCAGGTGAGGATTCTTATACTATGAAATAGGCCATTGGAACAGAAGAGGGTGGTGTACATGATAATGATTGTGTCAATTATATACTTCTGGGAAGTATAGTAAATGAGATAAAGGGGGAAATTAAGAAGAGAATGACACTTTATTAGATATAAGTTTAGAGTATTAATAGTATCATGAGAAGCCACATACTGTCCATGTACGTCATGGTAGTCATGAGGCTTATCCAACTGTTGCAACATCTTTGATTACTCCCTCCCGGGGAATTAATGACCCAAGTAGTTCACCAAATAAGTCACCAAATGGCTCACCAACTACTCATTAAGTTGGTGACACTGCTATCATTTGACCATCTATTACAGGGATCAAACAATCCATATCCTAAGCAGAACACAACTTAGATAAGCCCCATGACTTATAAGGAATATTACTCAGATAAGTCCTACAACTCCCATGACGTAAATGGACGGTATGTGGCTTTTTATGATACTATATATTATCTTATATTCATATCCAATAAAGTATCATTCTCTTCTTAATTTTCTCATTTATCTCATTTATTATACTTTCAAGAAGTATATACTCAACTGTGGTAGCACAGGTAGGTTATCCACACCTACACAACTTTAAATAAAAATTCCTCCTAAGAAAAGAATCCAACAAATGGCCCTCCCCGCAGGCTGGAGAGACTACAAATAAGGACAAGATATCCCTACAGGTTTCACCATCTTTGACGTTGTCCTTGTCCCCACCAAACAGTACAACCTTCTTCACACCCATAGACTCCTGAACCCGCCTTCAACCTCTGCAGCCCCGCAGGTGCCTGAGATACCCAGTATCATTTTTCAACACCTATACTCAGCAGAAATTGGGATGTTTGCAGGATTACACCAGAAAAACGCCACCCTCTGGATCAATATCACACAGAAAACTTACACAAGTAGACTACCCCTGCAGACTCTGGGCCAGCAAGATTGCCCTACATGTCACAGGAACTGCCTCATATTTTATAAGCAAATGGCTAGACCAACACCCTGACCAGAAAGAGTTCTGGGATATGTTCAATGCTGTGTTCCTCAAAAAGTTCTCTATGAAAGACTCTGATGTGGTGATCATGACAAGACTTAGAACATTTAAAATGACAGGAACCATTGAGGAGTACATTGCAGCGTACAAAGACCTACATGACCAGGCTCCCAACACCATCAGCTTTGACAAACCTGGACCATGACTGGACTTCTACAATGGCCTCCCCACCCACATTAGACGTCAGTTTGATATGACCCTCAGCAGGAACCTCAAAGATGTTGTCAAGAGTCTGGATGTACAAGTATTCTGGCTACCACCAACTTACTTAACATCCAGCCATTGCCCAATTTGGTGCCCTTCCAATATACAGTTCAACATACCAAGAATGGCAACCAGGCAATATCACATGACTTTCCAAGTATCTAGTGGCTTGAACCCATTCTGCACATGACCAACCCCTAGGTTTGATCTAACTAAATCTCTGCCACAGCTAAATCTATATAAGTCAAAAATATTATCCAATAAAAGATACTTCTCTTATTTTCTAATTCCATATTTGAAGCTTCCCAAAAAGGCGCTCCTCATCACTGGTAGCAGCTACGGTTTTTTTGACCACACCCATGAAAGAGAAAATGACTGACCAAAACCCGCCCACCTTTGCTCATGTACTCAACCAGGCCACATCCCAGGAGACCTGGAAAATGTACTTCTGCGCCCATGACATTGACAAAATATACCTAGTAGATGCACCATATTCAAAGGGCTGGTCATGTCCAAATCATGCACCAAGATAATTCAATACAGTCTCTCTCTTCAACCACAAACAAACGCACAAGCACCTATCACAGGTGAAGTTACCAACACCAAATACATTGGTATTGACAAGTTCTTTGGTAAAAACAAAGAAAAAATCATCAACTGGCTAGACCACTCAGCTGCTAAACTACACACCAGCTGCATCCCCCATGAGAAATGGGCCCAGGAAGCCAGCAAGCGCCTGTACGAGGCCAAAGCTAACTGGTTTGCCACCTGGGTCAGTTCACAAACTGATGACCAGCTTGACAACTGGGAAGAGTTTAAAGCGGATATCACCCACAATTTCTGCATCACTGAATCCCTCCAAGACATTGCAATACAGCTCAGTGATCTTCCGCAGAAGACCACTATTGCCGCTTACACCAACAAATTTGAGGAAATACATTGCAAAATCCAAAACCCAACACAAGCTGACATGTACATACCAGAGCCTCATTCATCAACAGAATGAAACCCTCTGTGCTGCCCTCATCTTCCCAGAGGCTAATACCTCCATGCCTGCGCTCATTGCAGAAGCCAAGCACGCGGAAAAACACACAAACATGGAATATGCTGCACGCAACAGCAATTGCTCCTCAAACAGCAATGGCAGAGAAAACTCCAATGGCAATAAACACCAGAACACCAACCATAACAACAGCAACTCCAATCACAATAATGGCAATTGCAACAAAGTGCAAACCGCCCCCGTCCCAAGAAAGAGGACACCGCCAAAGTTAACAAAGCTGAAGTAGCAACCCGCTATGAATCTGACCCCACATTCTCTGACCTTGAAGGTCTTGAAACAGAGGAACAGGGAAAAGAGGAGGGGGAACAGGCTTAAGTGCCCCTGTCTCCCCCCAACTTGACAAGAAATTGTACCAAGGCACAAAATTTGCTGCTCACATCCCCCATGTCCCGCAATCCTCCATTTTCATGAACGTAAAAATTAAAGATCACTCACAACTTCTTGTCTACCCATGTACTTACAAATCTCATACAAATAAAATTTTATTTGAATCTGGTGCACAACACACCATGGTTAGAAAACCATTTGTAGCCAAGTACAAAATACCAGTTGTCAAATACAACTTCAAATATTCCAGAATGGCAGACAAATCAAAGGTTCTACTCAAAGGCAAAACAAATCCTTTCAGAATTGACCTCCAAGGCTTGCAAACGTCCATCAAAGGACTTGTCATGAACAACATAAACTGTGACATTGTAGTAGGCATAGACTGGTTTACCCAAGTGAACCCCAGTGTATGTTGGAAAACAAAAACCATGACCATTAAACGCAACAGAGTCAATTTTAACATTCTCAAAGAACCCAATGACCTCATTCTAAGAGACACAGTATTTGTCCAGGTCATAAACCAAGATGACTCAGAACGTCTAACAAAAGATAGTACCCTCCACATAATGAGGTACACTGAGTTCAATAACATACAAACACAAAAGAACCAATGCCCAGGACTTGCAGCACTCCTAAATGAATACGCCCATGTATTCAAGGAAGAACTCACCAAGCTACCCCCAAAACAAGAGATCAAACATGGCATCAACCTATATAAAGCCATACCAAAAACTGCACCCCTTTACAGACTCTCCCCCATGAAGACCCAAGCCCTCAAAACCCATATTGAGGACAATCTAGCAAAAGGATACATCCGCCCGTCTGAATCCCCATGGGGGGGCAGCAGTGTTCTTTGTAAAGAAAAAGGAAGGCACTCTGCGTCTAGTAGCTGAATACAGAGCACTAAATGCAAGCACAGTAAAGAATAAATACTCTCTTCCACTTATAAAAGACCTGTTTGCAAGACTCTCAGAAGCCAAATTTTTCTCCAAAATTGATCTCACATCAGGTTACAACCAAGTTGAAGTGAAGGAAACAGACATACCAAAGACTGAATTCTGTACACAATTTAGATCCTTCAAATGTAGAGTAATGAACTTTGGGATGACCAACACTCCCGCAAAATTTGTCATCATGATGAACCAAGCATTAAACGGTCTCTCAAATAAATTATGCTACCTTGACAATATGATCATATTCTCAAAAACAAAAGAGGAACACCTCACACTTGTCTGCAAGACACTCAATTGACTTGCAAAGCACAAACTTTATGCAAAACCAAGTAAGTGCCAATTTATGGAAAAGGAACTCCTGTTCTTGGGCCACATTATCTCTGAAAGTGGCATCAAAGCAGACCCAGACAAAATTAAAGCCATAAATAACATACAACACCCCACCTATGTTAAACAAGTTAGATGCTTTCTTGGAATGGTATCTTACCTAAGGAAATACATCAAAGTCTGCAGAAAACTCACCACACCAATCAATGACTTAACCAAGGGTAATGCCAAAAAGAAATTCATCTTGACTCCAGAATGTGACAAGAATTTTCAATTATTAAAGCAAGCTTTGATCAAAGCACCAATCTTGCAATACCCTAATAATAACAGGTGCTACAAGCTCAAGTCAGATGCCAGCAACACCGCCATTGGCGCAGTCCTGCGCATCTGCCAGCCAGGGCAGCAAGACTTCCTGCCAGTACATTACAAAAGCAGAAAACTAACTAATATTGAACAGAGATACCCAATACACAATAAGGAATTGCTAGCAATATACCACACATGCAAGAAATGAAGATGCTACTTAGAAGGACATTTAAACGTCTGAGTACTAACTGACCATAAATCCTTAATCTATTTCAAAACTCAGAATGCACTCGCACAGTGACAAGCCAAATGGATGTCCCTACCAGAGAAGCTTAATTTGGACATCCAATACAAAAAGGGGCAGAGCTGGTCATGGCTGATGCTCTCTCTAGACTATACCAGCCTAGAGAGAATCACCCAGACCACCTGGACCCTGACAGGCCAAACCTATACAGCACTGAGTATAAAACCAAAGGGAAAGACCCCTAAACACACCAACTAAACCCACAATATATTAGTAAGGAACAAAAAGTATTTCCATGTATCAAATGGCACTGTATACAAAATCATTAACAACAAACATATACCTTACATCCCACTTGCACAAAGATTTGTTACCATATTAAGACATCACCACCTACTAAGCCATACAAAGACTAACAACCTATACCTCACACTAAAAGAGATAGTATGGTGGCCCAACCTCAAACAGGATATAGTTGATGTTCTGAAAAAGTGCACAGTGTGCAAGAAATACACCAGTACAAAGGCTCCTCAGCCAACAGTCAACCCAGTACCAGACCCTGAATCATTCAAGGTTTGGGGACTGGACGTAGTGGGGCCCTTCCCAGAAACAAAAACAAACCAACATTTCTTAATTGTAGCTATCAACTTTGCACTCACTGGCCCATCTGCTGGGCAAAAAAGGACCATAAAGCAGAAACCATCAACTGTTTCATTAACAAAGCAATCATAGACAACTACTGTACTCTAGACTACATCATAACTGATGGAGCAACCGAGTTATCAGGTCACGTAGTAAATGACAACTTAAAATCCAAAAACATTAAACACTCCACAACCTCTCCATAAAGGCCACAGGCCAATGGCAGAGTGGAACACCTCAACAGCAGCCTTATCAGGACCCTAGAGAAAATAATGGATGGCAAAGCCAAAGACACATGGCCACTATACATGAAACATGCATTACTAGTATCCCGAGTCCACACCAACCAAGGGACAGGCTATTCACCGTTTGAGCTAACCTACAGGTACAAACCAGAAATAATCACCCACAACAAACAGCCATACATAAAGATCCCCCTGGGAAACCTCCCACAATAGAACAAGAACCAAATCTACAACACATCTGCCTCAAAGCTAAAATAGCAGAAATGAGGAGGCTCAAGAAACAAAAGGTAACCTCCACAGAGGAGCCACTTCCCATTGACTCCCCTGTCTGGATTCTAGCTGACAACAGAAAGAAAATAGACTCAGTACACCGGGGACCAGGAAGAGTCATCAAATACAGACCAGAACACAACACCTACCTAGTAAAATTCCAAGGTGCCAAAAACCCAATTATCAAGAAATATCACAGAACCCATCTCCGCCTCAGTAAATGAGAGCACTTGACCAGACTGGTTCCAACTAGTAAACAGCTCCAGGAGTATCAGGCAGCAGCTGTGAAAACAAAGCCCCCTCCTTATGCACCAGAGTAACCCCTTAAGGGGGTGTCAAGGGTCTGGATGTACAAGTATTCTGGCTACCGCCAACCTACTTAACATCCAGCCATCGCCCAATTTGGTCCCCTTCCAATATACCGTTTGATATACCAAGAATGGTAACCAAGCAATATCACCTGACTGCCCAAGTATCCAGTGGCTCAAACCCATCTTGCACATGACCAACCCCTAGGTTTGATCCAACTAAATCCCGCCACAGTCAAGTCTATATAAGTCTAAAGTATTATCCAATAAAATATATTTCTCTTCTTTCTTAATTCCATATTTGAAGCTTCCCCAAAAGGCGCTACTTATTAATGTGTTTCTGGAAGAGAAGTGTGCAGCTCAAAAATCTGACAATCTACATGCAACAAATAAATAGAAGGAGTGCCCCACAGCAAGAAAAGACCCTCAATCAAATAAACAAAACAACCAAGCCAATAACACACATCCTCAAAACAGGAATCACACTGCACAAGCCAATCAGGCAGGCACTGAAGATACTAACAAGGAGGGAAAAGCTCAGGGGAGTGCTTAGGCAAGCTGCCCTTCCCCACTTTATAAGACTTGTACAGGGACCAGGAAGTGGATTCAATCACTATGATCTAAGTACCCTCCAGCAATCCTCTACTGTTTGCTGCCCAAACTTGAAATACACACCTCACTTATCTTTTCTGTTTTTGCAACTATCAAGGCACAGCATTATTTGACACCAGAGAAGACCAATCCCTCATTGACAAGAAATTCACCAACTCCATGAAATTACCCACAATCCAAAGCAACATCAAGAAAATTGTCATGGCAGACAACCAGAGCACACCTGTCACCAAAGAAGCAAGGCCTTTCTGTGCTCAAATTGGAGATGTACAAACAACACTCAGTGGCCCAATTATACCAATCCCAAGTATGATATTATACTTGGTTTGGATTGGATGAGAAAGACCAAGCCTCATATTGACTGGAATAGCGCTATCCTCACCATTCAATGAGGTGAGGTACACCACCATGTCTACCCAACTCATCTTGACACGCTTATGAGAGACCACATATTTGTAAAAATAATGAAAACAGAAGAGGAAAAAGACCCTAGCAAAATCAATTGGAGAGCCTGCACATAAGAGGTATGCATTTTAAAAGTATGGAAATCAGACATGAGAACAACTACATTTGAGACCAGCTAGTCAGTGAATTCCCCTCTGTCTTCCAGGAAGCCCTACCAGGCTTACCACCTGACTGTGGCATACAACACAAAATCAATCTCAAAGGAAGTGTACCAAAAGCATGTCCTATCTATCACCATGCACCCCAAGAAGACAACACACTGAAAGCTTTTCTTGACAAAGCCCTCAATAAAGGACTCATACAGCCTTCAAAATCACTCTTTGGTGCCACTGTCTTCTTTGTAGCAAAGAAGAAAAGAGGCCTTTGCTTAGTCACAGACTACAAGGCGCTCAACAAGATCACAATTAATAACAGGTGTCAGGAATGTCTTTCCTGAGATTCCTGACAACAATTTATTCCTTGGCATAGGAGAAGAAATGTTCCCTCCTTTTGTAAAGTTACGCCTCCCCCTTAGGCCTCCACTTCAATTCATGCCAAATGCTTGGGAATTTCTACCAAATTATGTTTGAATATTTATCTGAAAGGTTACTGAAAAAGCCCAAGAAAGGCCATCAATTTAATATTTTAGAATTATTCTGAAGATGCCCCCACCTAACCCACCCAAGAGACACCTCTGGTTAAATATCATGTGCAAGAGAGGCCAGGAGCAGTAGTAATTGAATCCAAAGCATATTCCTGATGTTAGTTGGTTCAGTTTTCCTTTCAACTATGTCCATTCAAAATTTGTCAAGATCTTCCTGCCTCAAGAAATGGATTTGTATCTGCTCATATCATTGGTCAATTGGTTTGTGATATTCAATCTACCACCCTAATCCTATCACATTCATTAAATGAATGCAAGTGTTGTAAAAGACCTTGCTTCATCATTCTCTACTCTAATAAAGCTCAAAATTTGTTAGTTTAATTTGGCCTTCTGGGTTTTCCTGTTGCTTTTGGCGTTCAGTTGATTCCTTCTCCCCTTTGGCCTCCCAGGAATTGTTGGCAGCAATCTTTTGGTTGTTGCTAAAACTGCAATTTTATTGTGGTTGAGAGCTTGGTTTCATTTCCTCTTAACCTGCTCCCCAATTTTCACACCTTTGGGTTCTATTGGGTCTTCTAAAATCAATGGGTTAGTCAGTAGTATTTGCTCCTTATTTGTCAGGATCACTCCTGACATAGCTCTGAATGAGGATCAAAGCAAAAAATAAGCACAGTCTATTGAAAAAGGGGAAGAATTGCAAAATGCCTGATTAAGATGCCATTGCTTCATTAAACATGACATCATGGTTGCATAGATGACGTAATTCATGCAATCATATATCAGCTCTTAATCAACGGATGCCAATGCCCAAACCAGCATTCAAGATCTCTCAACAGCGCCTACAATTTACCTTAATAAATTAAGTCAGGTCAAAAAGCCAATCAAGAGCTAAATCAAGCAAAAGCAATTCCCTTGCATGAATTCCTGTTGCATGAAATGATGTCATCCATGCAAATGTATCTCAGTGAATACAAAAGAAAAATGATTGATCAACCACTCATTTTAAAGCTCTTTGTATTTTGAGCATAATTTAATAATGAATAAGTACCTGTTAAGAGTCCACCTTGCGTGTAAAACCAATTGGAACACAAAACCTTGGGAGGAACCAATCAGATAAGTCCCAGAATTAGGGGATAAAAATAGAAGAGCCATGCAGTCCTTGAAAAATTAAGATATAAAATCTAAACCCTGGCCATCGATCCTGGCACCAACCAATGGGGATCTGGGACCCAGACTACATGGTTTGTTCCAGACTCTTGCCAAACCTTACTACCCAGTCTTTTGAGATTCTCCATTCCCTGCTTGCACTCCCACTTGCAAAACTTTGCACAGTGGGAGATACTATAAATAAACACTGTTTGAATATCTGATAGCTAATCTATCATTGAAGTTCAACCCAATCTTGCTATCTATTTTCCTACATTAATTACAGAAAGTAAGTTCTACTTTGTCTTTACAGCTGGGCTTTACATTATTACCTGTTCAGATGGACTTGGATTTGCTTTCAGAACCAGTATTAATGGCACCAGGATTTAAGCCCAGGTTCTCTTCTCTTCTAGACGCTCTTTTGCTTAAGAGAAAAATTAGTAAAATTTTAAAGAGCAAATTGTTACCTTTTGAACTTAATTCTAGCCAATCAGGGTTTACGCCAATCTTTTCAATTGATTCTTTTAATCACTTTGATGTCACTTACAGCTATTTTGGCCCTGTTCTTGCTCTGGCTTGTCTGTTGGCCTCTGGTTCTGTTGCTGGTTGTCAGGGCCCAGATTTCCCTGGACCGTTAGCAGTCCTCCCTAGAGTTGAGAAAACCCATAGTGTGGGAACCCACACAAAGTATCTTCCAGGGCAAGAAAACACCCCTTTTGACTAGCAAATGGCCCGGGATTTGAGAGGCACACAAGCCTCAAATCCCTGGATTTTAACCTATTACCAAATTTGGGCCACTCACCTATCAGAAAATGGTACATCAGGAGCATAATTGTTTGATTGTGCAATCAGGCGCTTGATTGCTTGCAGGTTCTATAAACAGCAGTGATACCTCAGCATGCTGCAGTTCAAGAAAGATTCATGTTATAGCAACCAATGAGCACTCACCCCCTTGCCCAAGTATACAAATTCCAGTGAAAATTGTAAATTCAACTCAAATTGATGCCATCAGTTCTCTGGTGGCACAAAAGGCCACAGAATCTCCAGTAAGTATAAGTAGTGAGGGGGAGAAGCCCTCCTCACTGTTGACATCTTAATAAAGCAAGTTTATGCCCAAAATTTTTTATCTAATTTCAGGAATTGTCTATTTTTGCTCAAATTTAATTATTCTCTTTGCATCTATTTGGGAATCCACAACAAAATATAAACTTGCATATCCATATCATCCTGGTTACACTCCTGCTGCTCCAGTCAAACCACCTGCGCTCTTGACTTGGAGTATTTCCACCCCCACCATCTGGATCTGCTGCCTGCTATGAAGGAGATTCCTACTACTCCTCCCCCTCCCCAACGCGCCTCCTGCCCAGGACTTCAGTAAGTTGGGATTTGTCTATATCATAGTATTGGGGCTGGTCAACCAAGTTGTTCCCCATACTGGAAGTTGGCGTCCCCTAGCCACTGCTCTAAACTAACTGGTCCATATCACGCCTATTGTGTACATGGCTTTCCAGGCCCGGCCCGCCTCCCCTGTGGGAGTCCAGTCAGACTCTGGTATGGGCTGTGATACTGGTCCTTGTTCTCCTTCCCCAGTTTTAACTAGGGAATAGCTGGGTATTTCCTGTTCTCTTTCTGCCTGAAGGACAATTTTTTTAAAGCAAGAAATGTTTTAATATTGCTGAGGTTGGTTTAATTGCTTCAGTAATGCAAATAACTCTAGTTTAAATTTCAACTGCCTAGGATCTCCTGTTTCCCTTCAAATTCCCCCAATTTTATCCCCATGAGATTTGATCTCCTTTATTTTTATCTCCAGACTAACATTTAGCTTCCATGCTATATAATGCTGATAATTTATGATCTTTTACTTATTCAATCAATAAAGTCTACATTCACCCCAAGTGCATTATTGTCAATTATTAGCTTTAATTAAACCTTTTGTTAATCCTAACCATGAGATTACCCAATACTTATTTTATGAAGTATTTTGGGTATAAATGAATATATTGGATGGTCTTGTTGCCGGCTGTGTTTGCCAGAATTTTGATAGGTTTGTGTGCAGACTCTGGCACTTCTACTAAAACTCAATTACTGGATAGCTCTTGGCACCAGGTAATACCAGGAGTATGGTATACTGCTACTCTCCTGTCCCACAACCCACCTTGGAAGGAAGAGCCTCAGGACTACCAGTCTGTACACAAGACCGTCAAACCACAGATCTTTTGCCCATTGGCATCTGCCCTCCTCTTGTGCTACTTAGGAGCGTACTTCTTCCTTGGTCATTTCAATACACTCTTAGGCTGATATTGCCTAGTTGAGGAACTCTTTCATCTTGGTATGGTGTCCCTGCCCGTGGGTTCATTTATAACTAGTCTAAATACCTCTGCAATCATTCACCATCTTGAGAGATTACTTCCAAGTGAGTGGGTGCCTGACAACAGGTATTCCCTGCCCCTGATTGATGTCCTTTTTGACGCCCTGGGGGGTCCCAAATCTTCACAAAAATTGATCTAACAGTAGGCTATCACCAAATACAAGTAAAGCCTGAAGTTATCCTAAAGACCACATTTAGAACCAAGAACAGGTCCTTTGAGTGTGTTGTCCTCAATTTTGGCATGCCAAACGCTCCCAGTACCTTTGTAACCTTCATGAATAAAGTATTCAAGGAACACATTAGAAAAAGAGCAATTATCTACCTGGACAACATAATCATCTACAGTCAAACCCTAAAATAACACTGGGAAGATGTCCACCTGGTCCTAAACACCCTCAAAACAACCAACTCATTGCCAAACCTTCAAAATGTGACTTCTTTTTGTCTGAACTTCCATTCCTTGGTCACATTATCAGCAAAGACAGGATCAAAATAGATCCAGACAAGTTACATGCCATAACTGAAATGACAGCTCCAAGAAATAAGGTTGAACTCTTCACCTTATTAGGCATGGTAGCCTATGTAAGAAGGTTCATCCCTGACTGAGGTTCTCTAAAAGCCCCCTGTCAGCCATCAAAGACAAAACAACCAAGTTTGTGTGGACACCACTACAAGACCAACATTTCCGACAACTGTAAGAATGTATGGTCACCACCCCTATCCTCTAATATCCAAATTGTGAGGGAGTATATGAACTAGAAACTGGTGCATCTGACTACGCTATAGGAGGAGTGCTTCACATCCAAACAGCAGAAAAGGAATTTCTTCCTGTGGCATAAAAATCAAGAAAACTATCTGATGGTGAACAAAGATATCCCATACATGATAAGGAAATGGTAGCCATCATACATTGTATCATGAAATGACAATGCTATCTTGAAGGTGCCCAAACGTTCTGTCAAGGATCTGGATGTACAAGCATTCTGGCTACCGTCAACTTACTTAACATCCAGCCATTGCCAAATTTGGTGCCCTTCCAATATACAGTTCAACATACCAAGAATGGCAACCAGGCAATATCACATGACTTTCCAAGTATCTAGTGGCTTGAACACATTCTGCACATGACCAACCCCTAGGTTTGATCCAACTAAATCTCTGCCACAGCTAAATCTATATAAGTCAAAAATATTATCCAATAAAAGATACTTCTCTTATTTCCTAATTTCATATTTGAAGCTTCCCAAAAAGGCACTCCTCCTCACTGGTAGCAGCTACAGTTTTTTGACCACACCCATAAAAGAAAAATGACTGACCAAAACCCGCCCACCTTTGCTCACGTACTCAACCAGGCCACATCCCAGGAGACCTGGAAAACAAACTTCTGCGCCCACAACATTGACAAAATATACCTAGTGGATGCACCATATTCAAAGGACTGATCATGCCCAAAGCATGCACCAAGATAATTCAATACAGTTGCTCTCTTTAACCACAAACAAACACACAACCATCTATCACAAGTGAAGTGACCAACACCAAATACATTGGTATTGGCAAGTTCTTTGTTAAAAACAAAGAAAACGTCATCAACTGGTTAGACCACACAGCCGCCAAACTCTGCGCCAGCCGCATCCCTCATGAGAAATAGATCCAGGAAGCCAGCAAGCACCTGTACAAGGCCAAAGCTAACTAGTTTGCCATCTGGGTTGGCTCACAAACTGATGACCAGCCTGATAACTGGGAAGAGTTTAAAGTGGACATCACATACAATTTCTGCATCACTAAACCCTCCAAGACATTACAATACAGCTCAGCGGTCTTCCTCAGAAGACCACTATCACGGCTTACGCCAACAAATTTGAGGAAATACATTGCAAAATCCAGAACCCAGAGCAAGCTGACAACGTACATACCAGAGCCTCATTCATCAACAGAATGAAACCCTCTTTTGCTGCCCTCATCTGTCCAGAGGCTAATACCTCCATGCCTGCGCTCATTGCAGAAGCCAAGCACATGGAAAAATGCGCAAACATGGAATATGCTGCACATAATGGCAATTGCTCCTCAAACAGCAATGGCAGAGAAAACTCCATTGGCAACAAACTCCAAAACACCAATCATAGCAACAGAAACTAGAATTGCATAAATAGCAATCACAGCCAAAGCGCAAACTGCTCCTGTCTCAAGAAAGAGGATGCTGCCAAAGTAAACAATGCTGAAACAGCAATACACTATGAATCTGACCCCACATTCTCTGACCTTGAAGGTCTCAAAACAGGGGAACAGGAAAAAGAGGAGGGGGAACAGGCTTAAGTGCCCCTGTCTCCCCCCAACTTGACAAGAAACTGTACCAAGGCACAAACTTTTCTGCTTGCATACCATGTGTCCCACAATCCTCCATTTTTATGAAAGTAAAAATTAAAGATCACTCACAACTTCTTGTCTACCCATGTACTTATAAATCACATACAAATAAAATTTTATTTGACTCTGGTGCTCAACACACTATGGTAAGCAAACCATTTTTAACCAAGTACAAAATACCAGTTGTCAAATACAACTTCAAATACGCCAGAATGGCAGATAAATCAAAGGTTCTACATGAAGGCAAACAACTCCCTTCAGAATTGATCTCCAAGGCATACAAACGTCCATCAAAGGACTTGTCATGAACAGCAGAAACTACAATATTATAGCAGGCATGGACTGGCTCACCCAAGTGAACCCCAGTGTGACAGATCCAGGTCTAACCAGTCAAACTTACCGTTATCTTGCCCTTGAATCTTATTACTGGTACCTTCCTGTGACAAAGCTTCAAGGAGCTTTGCCTCCAGGGAGGCAATTTTGTGAGAAAATGCTTTATTGTCATCTCTCCAATAAGCCATAATTTGACACTCTTTTCCTCTCTGTTTCTTAGCGCCTCAACTTCACAATTGGCTCTGTCCTTTATTTGATGCATAAATTTCATCAAACCCTAACAGCAAGTTCTAGGAGTCCCATGCATAAACTCAATTTCCTTGTACCAGGGTTCCTTCTCTGGCAAAATAGTTGGAGTATATTTCTTCAAAAGCTGCTTTCACTTCTACCAAAGATTCCTCAGATGCAATTTTAGAGACCTACAGACTTGCCCAAGACTCCTCAAGCAAGCTGGTAGGAACTTTGTTTCTTGCAGCAGCAGCCTCAACACAAAGTACCCCAATTTTTGCTCTTTTAAATAGTAATAAAGAAGACATGATAATTAAAAAGAGGTTGAGGGGAAAGCATCAAAATCAACAATATATCTTTATTTAAAATTAGCTGGTTTTGCTTATATACCATTTGGAGCATATTTGGCTGAAACCCCCTCTGGTTCCTGAATCAACCTATGATTCATATCACGTGGTCTATTCATTTGAGTTATCCAAACCTAGATCTTTACCTAAAAGATCATCAATATTTATCAGCCTATGAGAACTAACCTACAATGGAAAGAAGTCACCTGACTCCATTCATCCCATTGTACTAATTCAGCATGGAGCTCCCCAGCTCCTGGCGCCAAAAACCTGTGGATTACATATCCCAAAACTCAGATATTGATGTTCCAACTGGGAACCAGCTGAATAAACCTGAATTCCTAGGCATCCTTGCCTTTATTTAGTTATATTTGAGTTTAATGGTTTTTCACCTTAAAACCCATTAAAATGATTCAAAACTCAAACTGCAGCGCCCAGCAATTTTCCCAGGCAGCGCCTCAGCGCCTGAAAAATTCACTAGGCGGCGCAGCGGCGTTTCTAACCTAATGAATTTGACAAAGCAGCACTTTTAACCCAAAATTTGGGGGTTTACTTTTGATTAAACTTAACCAAACTTCTTGGCACAGTCAAGGCAATTAACCAATATAATTAAATCCTCATTAATTTTATTCCCATATATCTATTAATTAATCTTCCCAGTTAATTAAATTGTTTTTGAGACGCCTAGTCTCCAAGATTGATTCAGTCAATCTTGCCTTCTGTTCTTTTATTGAATATAGATACTAAGTTCTAAGGAAACTTTATCTGAAGAATTCCAGCCAAGCCTATCTACATAAAACAAACAAAAAAACAGAGCAAATTTATACCCCAGAGTATTTATTTGGCTAAATACTTAACAGTGACTGTTGTATGGTCACACCCAGCGTATTTTGGAAAACAAAAACCATGACCATTAAACGCAACAGAGTCAATTTTAATATCCTCAAAGAACCCAATAACCTCATTCTAAGAGACATAGTATTTGTCTAGGTTATAAACTAAGACAACTCAGAACTTCTAACCAAATATAGTACCCTCCACATAATGAGGTACACTGAGTTCAATAACATACAAACACAAAAGAACCAATGCCCAGGACTTGCAGCACTCCTAAATGAATACACCCATGTATTCAAGGAAGAACTCACCAAGCTACTCCCAAAACAAGAGATCAAACATGGTATCAACCTATTTAAAACCATACCCAAACCTGCACCCCTTTACAGACTCTCCCCCATGAAGACCCAAGCCCTCAAAACCCATATTGAGGACAATCTAGCAAAAGGATTCATCCGCCTGTCCAAATCCCCATGGGGGGCAGCAGTGTTCTTTGTAAAGAAAAAGGAAGGCACTCTGCGTCTAGTAGCTGAATACAGAGCATTAAATGCAAGCACAGTAAAGAATAAATACTCTCTTCCACTTATAAAAGACCTGTTTGCAAGACTCTCAGGAGCCAAATTTTTCTCCAAATTTGACCTCACCTCAGGTTATAACCAAGTTGAAGTGAAGGAAACGGACATACCAAATACTGCGTTCTGTACACAATTTAGATCCTTCAAATGTAGAGTAATGAACTTTGGGATGACACCTTTCTTTCACAGCTTAGCTCCACTTTTTGAAATCTAAGCATTAATAAAGCAATCAAAGCGCATAAGATTCTAGGTTTACTATAAGCTTTTATTATAGGTAAGAAAGGTATGGCAACCAAGAACTCCAGATCCTGGGCCAAGGTGGTCCAGGGCCAACTGGTGAGCCCTACAAGAACCACCAAGAAGGGACCATTTGTTCCATCAGAAGGATGGATGAAGTTTGTGACCTCTGAACACTGGTTCCAAGACATTATCAGAGCCCTCCCTAAGTCCCCTGTGCCCCATGGGATCAGAGTCAACTTTGGAGGCAACCTCACTCAGTTTCAGGAGGCAGCAAAAGCAGTTGCCACAGCATACCCCAAGGCTGTGTCACTTCACCAAAGCCCAATGAAGGACTTCTTTGATCTTGGCTTCCTCTGTAAAGCAGATGCTGATCAGGCAGCTGAGGAAACCTTCACTCTTGAGATCACTGACCCCAAGGGTAAGAAAACCCAGAAAGTCCTATCAATTACCTGCACCCGGTTTAATCAAGATACCACCCTATTTATGTCTTTTGAGGTCTTGCCATTAGACATGCCCAGAGGGGAGTTAGAAACCCAGCTCAAGGAAGGGCTGGCTAAGTATGGAGAAATAGTGCAGTTTGAACTGCTCAAGATCCTTACATGGGCCACCTGACCACACCAAAAGCCATGGCCATGATCAAATCCTTTGCAGATGACAGCTTGTCATCTATTCCCTGTTGCGCAACCATTCTCAAGAAGGATGGCACCCTTAGTAGCAAGTTCAAGGTATTCCCTGAGCAAACTCCACCCATCTGTGCGCTGTGCTCAGCCCTTGGCCACAGAGAGGCCCTTTGCCCTACAACCATAGCAGGAGTCTAGGCCACATAACAAGATACCCCCAAGGAGCACCAGAATAGCAAAACAACTGGGTCCTAATCCAATGCTCTTGTAGCCTTGGCCTGGGGCACCATGGCTGGGTATGCAGTTGTAAAACCAATCACATCCTGCCAGAAAAAGGCTCATGCAAAGGCTCAAAATTTATCTCAGCCTCAACCAATTTAGGAGACAGAATGTGCCCAAGAAGAGGCACTTCAACCCATGCAAAAGCCTGAACATGAGACCCAGGAAGTTCATGACAATGTGGTTGATGAACCAATGGAAATTACAGAATGGCAGTGCAGGAATTAATGGCTAACCCGGCCCAAGTTTTATTGGATAGTCACCACAATGAGGTGGCCCAAGAGAATTTGCAGCAGGCACTTACCCAGGAATTAATGATTAACCCAGGCCAAGTTTATTTGGATAGTAACCACAATTCAGTGGCCCAAGAGAATTTGCTGCAGGCCCAAACCCAGGATACACCCAAGCAGGAGCAGGCACCTTCTGCACAGGATAATGGAAGACCAAGACACAAGGTTCAAACCAAACTTGCCGCAGTAACTAAGTTATCCCCTTAAACTGCAGGGGATCCCAAACAGTCCAGGGCACCCAAAAAAGCCAAAGATGCAGCAGCCAATAACAGCAGTGGCCCTACCTCTGGCGGGGTCACTAATGTATAGTGGCTAATGGACCTCACCAATGGGACAAACTCTTCTGCAGGATTTCCGGCCCTAGTCCCAGGCATGAATAGTATTTTCCTGCAACCTCAAAGCAGTACCAATTGGCCCAGATGTGCTAATAACTGCTTTGAGTAAGGCCAATTTATGGCCTTGACTCTCCCATATAATAATGGACCATAAGAAGCTGCATCTGGGTTAATAGAGTTCACCATAGCAGCAGGCAAGCATGGAAGTAATTGGGTACCAAAAAACCCCAGGCCAAAGGACCACAGTTTCTGGATAAAAACAGCCTGCAAAAATGCACCTTATTTGCTCCCATTGAACAACACATTCCACCATCAGACCCTTTATATCTTTACCACATAACACCACACAATCCAAGGCAGGTCAGCAATTCTAAAACGTGGCCCAGCAATTAACAAAATGTGAAAGCCACATTCTCCACAGACTGGTACTCATGTGTGATCTACCAGTTGCACTGAGGGAACAGCCTAGCAATTCCACACCCTAACTCAGCCAAAAATATAATAAATCATCCTGTATTAGGCACAGATCCTCCAACAAAAAAATCTGGGTGGACAGCCCAAGGGCTAATGACCTGGATTAATTTGGATCAGTTACTAGCCCCTTGATCTAACACTCCATAACACATTGGCCCTAGAGATTACATCCCACCATTTTGGGGGCGCTAACCCTAGACATTGTCCCTGAAACCATAGCCATACACAGACTTAGCCACACAAAATGTGTATCAGGCTGCTCAACAAAAAAATACGGGCAGTCAGCCCAAGGGATTTTTGCCCAGATTGTTCCGGATCAGCACATTTCAACTGGACCTTCTGCCAATTTTCAACTCACGTTCTTTGTCTTAGGGCCCAAAATGGGGTTCCAACCCAAATCTTGCCTTTCCAAACCACACAAACACCACTGACTACACAACAGATGTAATCAAGCAACAAAAAAACGCGGGCCAAAGGCCCAAATTTTGTCTGGCCTGGGTTTTCTGGGATCAATAACATTTCAATCTTGACTGATAGCACCCACCATCCAAAATCCTAAAAGTTATATTACCCCCAGCGTGGGATATATATATCAAAGCACTCTTCCCCTTCACACCTTCCTCCTTCACCCAAGGTTTTCTCCTGCCCTGCAGGCTTCCTTGCCCCCTCTTCCCTTTTCTTTTTTATTATTATTGTATACAAGGTGTTTGATCATTCCTTTATGGCCCTATGGGCTTGTTGTACCAGTCAGAAATGTCTGGGCAACTTGAATAAATGAACTTTGGGATGACCAACGCTCCTGAAACGTTTTTCACCATGATGAACCAAGCGCTAAAGGCCTCTCAAATACATTATGCTACCTCAACAATATCATAATATTCTCAAAAAAAAGAGGAACACCTCACGCATGTTTGCAAGATACTCAATCAACTTGCAAAGCACAAACTTTATGCAAAACCAAGTAAGTGCCAATTTATGGAAAAGGAACTCCTGTCCTTGGGCCACATTGTCTCTGACGGTGGCATCAAAGCAGACCCAGAAAAATTAAAGCCATAAGTAACATGCAACACCCCACCTCCATTAAACAAGTTAGATGCTTTCTTGGAATGGTAGCTTACCTAAGGAAATATATCAAAGACTGCAGAAAACTCACCACACCAATCAATGACTTAACCAAGGGTAATGCCAACAAGAAATTCATCTAGAAACCAGAATACGACAATAATTTTCAACTATTAAAAGAAGCTTTGATTGAAGCACCAATCTTGCAATACCCTAAAAACAGGTGCTACAATCTTGAGTCAGATGCAGTGACACCGCCATTGGCACAGTCCTATGCATCCACCAGCCAGGGCAGCAAGACTTCCTGCCAGTATGTTACAAAAGCAGAAAACTAACCAATACTGAGCAGAGATAACCAATACATGATAAGGAATTACTGGAAATATATCACACATGCAAGAAATAGAGATGTTACTTAGAAGGACATTTAAATGTCTGAGTACTAACTGACCATAAATCCTTAATATATTTCAAAACTCAGAACACACTTGCACGGCAATAAGCCAAATGGATGTCCCTTCTAGAGCAGCTCAATTTGGACATCTAATATAAAAAGGGGCAGAGCTGGTCACAGCTGATGCTCTCTCTAGACTATGCCAGCCTAGAGAGGATCACCCAGACCACCTGGACCCTGACTAGCCAAACCTGTACAACACTGAGTGTAAAACCAAAGGGAAAGACCCCTCAACACATCAACTAACCCATGCTACATTAGTAAGGAACAAAAAGTATTTCCATGTATTAAATGGCAATGTATACAAAATAATTAATGAAAAAAATGTCCCCTACATCACACTCACTGTTGCAAATGCCATCATTCACCATGTTTCAATTTTGCTTTTGTTGGGTTATTTTGAGGATGAATCTCTTTCTTTTGCTTTTTCCCTTTGAAATGAGGCTGGCTCCAAATTGGGAAATACAATTATTCAGTTTCCTGATCCTGTACAACTCACTTGCCTCACTCATGCTTGTGGCAAGTGATCTTACCGTCCTGGTATTGTTTTGTGGTATTGCAAACCACTGTATAATCCATTTCCTATTTTTCAATAAAGTTAAGTTCTATTCAAATTTTTGTCTTTGTGTCTCCACGTACTTTGGCACCTCTCTAGCCATCTCTAGCAGATATTATTCATTCAGGGCCACAAGGTAAAGGAACAACCTTCCCTGTCATTCTAACCAAGACTTAGTACAAGTCCAATACTAAGGTTAGGATTTCACTTTGTGACTCTGTGCTGCGCCTCAGATCACAACAAAAATGGTGCTCACTACAGGAGCTGTAAGCCCCTTGGTTACCCCCTTTGCAACTACATTTTCAGGACCTTTGCCTCCACCTATACAAGAGCCAACTTTTCCTGAAATTACCAGTCCTCCTATTGAGGAAGACATCACTGACCTGCCTATTGTCTCTACTGTGCTGAACCTTGGGAGTGGTCCCTGCCTAGTGACCTACCCTTTGGGTACCCCTGACTTGAAACAAGTCATGGCAGTAGCCCTTGGAATAGCCTGTGATGGGGCCATCCCTTGCCTCCAGCTTCAGTTTAATCAGGAAGAGTACTAAAAATTGATTGTAGTGCCACAATTTCCCCAGAATCTCCTCTCAGAAACTGGCTCTGCTAGACATCTATTGTCCTTCTTTGTACAACCCGCCTTAGCCCATCATCAAATGGTATTAGGGCTCCACATTCAGGAAATTTGTTGTTGCAAGACACTGTCACCCATCACTGGGACCAGTTTGCGGCCTACCAGAAGTGGATTCATTCTCTGTTTTCCTTAGTATCTGACAATCAGCGCAACTCTGTCACCTCCCAGTCTTGTTTGGTCACTTTCATTGAAAGAATGCGCTAATACATCCCCAAGTATTTCAGAGAGCGCCTTCATAAGTTCCACCAGCTGGAATAGCCCTGGCGTGCCCAAGTAGACTCTACTTTAAACGCCTATCTCACTGACTTTGAACAACTTGTGCAACAACTTAACAAGTTCAGTGCTTATTCCTTTGACCAATTACAGCAAGTAGCAGTCCATGCTGCAAAGGGCCTCCGCAAACTTGCAAGGACTTTGATAAAGAAAGGGCTGCTACCGCCACCACCATTGCCAAACTCCAGACTCAAGTAAATGAGCTGTCTGTCTCCAAAGCAGATGCCCTGCCTTCTCCTCCATCCAATGATATAGCAGATAGATAAAAGAGGCTCTGGGATGTCATTAAAGATTTAAGAGCATCTACCTGCAGTCAGGATTGCCCCCCCAAAGTCCCTCAGCCTGACCCTCAAGTGCTTGCGCTGACGGCTCAGGTTGCTGAATTACAACAATAGGTTGATACTTTGCATGGGGCAATGGCGTCTGTAGTTAGTCCACCTAAAGTTGTGGGCAAAGATGGTTGTTGCCCTGGCTTGTCAGGAGCCCCCTACATCTATTGTGATAGAGAGTTGATAGCTCTAGCCAATGAAGTGAACCTCCTGAAGAAATATCACTCTGAGCTTGATAAAGATGTACAAGAACTAAGTGAAGTGGTCAATTCAGTAAATGACAGGTTTGTCCCTTGCCTTTTGGTGGGCTTGTCTCTTACTTCCCAACTGGCTGAGCTTTCCTTGGTAGTAACTGCACAGGGTCAGCGCCTGGATGTTACCAAGCAACAGACCACCCTTGCTAATAATATGGGCACCTGCAATGCTGACACCTTGACTACCCTTGAAGATAGTGTTTTCCAGCTGTGGGCCAGGCAGCCCCCACCAAGTCAGAAGCAGAATTCTCCCCATGCATAAATGTACTCAATAGCAACAATGGTGGCCCAACTCCAGAAGCACATTTAAAGCCTACCTTTAAGCAAGTTTTTGACCCCAGAACCTCAACCATTGAAGCTTTCCTAACTATCTATGAAACTGCCATGAGGAGAGCCTTGGATGAAGTCAAGAAGGAACACATTCTGACCTGTCTAAACCCAACCTGCCAAGAGGTAGTTGTGCCAGAGCTGCCCACCATTGAAACCTGGGAAGATATGAAGCAGCTTCTGATTGACAAGTTCAGTGGTGACCTTAGTTTGGAAGTGAAGAAGGACGCCTTCATGCACATTGACTTCAAACCAAAGGAGACCCTAGCTGAATTTGCAGATAGATTCTACATGGAAGGACAACAACTGATCACAAGCTGCCAGTTGACCGCTCATGAAGCATACATGGCTTGCGCTCAAGCCCTCAAGGTTAACCAGCTCCTGTGTCTTCACTTCAAGGCCCATAAAGCCATGCTTTCTTCCACAAAGAGCATAAAGACACTATTGCAGGATATGCACCTTATCCGTTCTGGTGCAGTTATGCGGGAGAATTGTGCTTCTTCTACCTCTGGTTTGTCTTCATGTGGGCCGCGTATCTTTACCATGAACTTGCATAATCCTCCTCAACAACAGGGTTGCCACAACTGTGGAAAAATAAGTCACCATTAACTAGTCTTCACCAATCCTTGAGTTGAAGCAGCTGATCCCAAAGAGCAGGCGGGAAAAGAACAGTCAACTTAGAGGCAGAGACACTCTTGGTTGACAATTCTTCCCAGTCTCCTCCAATTCCCCCCTCCATTGCTGACTCTGAGCCTGCTGACAATGAGGCTCCTCCCATTTTGCTGCTATTACATGACATATCTGATGACTCTGACATTGACAATTCTGATGTAGAAGATCCTGATGCCTATGGGTACTCCATCCTGGCTGTCCCTGAAACTATTGCAGTCCCTTTAAGCTATGTTCTGGGAAGACTACTACAACTGCCAAGCCTCTGTATGAAGCCAAGGAGGTTGTCTCTTGCCCTTACCTCACCCAAGCCAAGAGATCTCCTGTGCTTTTCAAGTCTTCTGAAGAAGCTGCTGAGGTTGCTGCTGCTGTGTTCAAAATTGTCTCCGTCTTGCTCCCTCTTCAGACGGTCTATAAGGAGTTCCAGGGTCTCAGATGCATGATTGAAAAGTGGGAAAAAGAACTAACAGAAGCCCAAGATATTCTGGCTGTCCTCCCTCCCTTTGGTTGTACCACCACTTGTGTTGAAATATCCATCCAAAAGGTGAAAATTAAGGCTGCTTTAGACACAGGGTCTCCTGTTAATGTTGTCTCCTCAAAGCTTGTCAAGAAGCTCAAGCTTGCCCCCAACCTTAACTATCATCAGTTGTATGGCACAGCTGGGCTGTCCATGACTCACGCTATAGAAGCTTATTCTGCTCTGCCCATGCAGTTTAGCAAGCTACTCTTGGCCACACCTGCTGTTGTCTTGGAGAATGAGAGCTATAACCTTCTAGTTGGTACTCAATTCCTTAGGTAATATAATGGAATCATCAACTTAAAGGACGGCTACCTTTCTATCTTGGGATAAAAAGTCTCTCTGATCTTTGAAGAGCCAGTTAAAGTTCCCAGGAAGCGCCTCAAGACATGTGCCTTGGAATATCCCACTGATGTTTTTGCTTTAAAATACTGAACCCATTCCTCCAACATGAATTGTCCTCCTATGGATTGCCCTGAGTCAGAAGGGATTCCTCTCTTGGCCACTTCTACTGTGACTATTCCGCCTGGGTCTCAGGCTATCCTAGACTCCCAAATATTGTATGAGCTGCCCAAGCGTACATTCCTAGAGTTGTACTCTCCTCCCTTGCTAGGGTGCAACAAACCCTATCTCTGTCCAGGAATCTTGGATGTCTCTCATAAAGACCCTGTTAAACTGCTGATTGCCAACTTGACTGCTCTCCCCCTACATGTGTCTAGAGGGCAGGTTGTTGGCTATGGCAGGTTGTTGAATGCTCCTGACATCCTATCACTACATTCCTTTGGTACTTTCCAGGACTTTAACTTACCTGAGGATGAGCCACAAGTCCTATCATTGTTCACCACCCAAGACTTCCCACAACTATCTCTGGTTCAACAGAAAGAGGTGCTTGACCTCCTGGATCAGTTTTTGGATATCTTTGCTAATGATAGCACAGATTATGGGTTATCCAAAGGCGTCATTCACCAGATTGATACTGGTGATGTTCACCCTTTTGTGCTAAACCCCACCACCGCAGTCAAGTAGAAGATGTTCAGTTGTTGAAAGAGCTTAAGCAACTTTTAGATGATGTACTGCTTTCTCCTTCCCAAAGTCCATGGGCTTTCCCCTTGCTCATACTGAAGAAGAAGGAGGTTATTGTATTGTGATGGACTACCAACACTGGAATTCCTTAACCAAAAAGGATTCCTACCCCTTACCACGCATTGACAATGCTCTCCGCTGCCTTGGGGGCTCTAAGTTCTTCTATGCCATGGATCTGGCAAGTTGATCTCTCTCCCAAAGATAGACAGAAGGCTGCACTAATCACTTCTGAAGGATTGTTTGAGCCCACTTGAATGCTGCAAGGACTCTGCAATGCTCAAGCTACTTCCCAACAAGCCATGGATTCCATTCTCCGTGATTTGGAGCTCTCATGTGTTTTAGTGTACTTAGATGATATAACTGTCTTCAGCGCCACCTTCACTGATCACTTGACCCATCTCAAGGAGGTGTTCATAAAGATTTGAGGGGCTGGACTTAAGTTAAAGCCATCTAAGTGTGCTTTCTTCAAGGAACACCTTGAATTCTTAGGCCATGAAGTGACTCAGACAGGAATCTTCCCCATGACTAAGAAAGTCAAAGCCATTGACAAAATGTTCCGCCCACCAACCTGCAAGAGGTCCAAGTCTTTCTGGGGATGATGGGCTACTACAGACAGTTTATCCCTGAATTTGCCAATAATAGTGAACCTCTAGTCCAGCTGCTGCATAATGTCCCTTTCAAATGGACTGCCAGTCAACAACAAGCCTTTGAAACCCTCAAACAAAAACTTAAAGAGGCTCCCATCTTAGTACATCCTGACTACAATAAGGAATTAATATTATGTACTGATGCTAGTGACCTGGCTATTGGGACTATCTTGGCTCAACTGGATGATGAGAGTATGGATCACCCTGTAGCTTATACCTCTTGTGTACTGAATAAGCATGAGAAGAACTACAGTGTGACCAAGAAGAAGTGCCTTGCTGTGCTGCATGCTGTCAAGCAGTTCTGCCACTACATGTATAGCACCCATGTCACTGTGGTTACTGACCATGCTTTGCTTAAATGGCTACAACAACTCAAGGAACCCAAAGGACAACTAGCTAGATGGGCTCTTCAATTGCAAGGGTATGACTTCACTGTGCTGCACTGCCCCAGGATTCAACATCAGAATGCTGAAGGACTGTCCAGAATGCCCATCCTTGATCTAAACCCTGCTGAAGCTGACCAGTTATATGAACTAATTGGATACCCTTTGTCATGGGAGAGTGAGACAGAGGAAGTTTGAGTTGCTCTTTCTAAGCTATCTGAAGACACCCTCATTTGTGACAATCAGCTTTTCAAGAAAGTACAAGACCACTACTTTCCCTATGTAAGGCCTGGTCTTTGCCTTTCATTGGTGCTTCAAGCTCATAAAGAGACATGACACGGGGGCGTTACCAAGACCCATGCCTGGCTCCAGAAGAATTACTTCTAGGAAAATCTTTGCTTGCTGATCCCAGATGTTATTGCTAGTTGCCATGACTGCCAACTCCAACAACCTAAAACCACCAAACATGAGTTCAAGCTAGTTTCCTCTCAAAACGCATTTCACACTGTCAGTATTGATGCTGTAGGGCCTCTCTCTTGCTCCTGCTCTGGTTGCTGCTTTATCCTAATTGCTGTTAATCATTTTAGCAAGTGGGTAGAATCTCGTCCTACTAAAGACATCACTGCCAAGACCATCACCGCCTTTCTACTGCAAGATGTATTCTTCTGCCATGGTTGCTCTCAAGTGTTGTTGTCTGGCAATGGGAATAACTTCAACGCCAAGTTGGTGACATCTTTTTTCAAGGCCTTGGGATCTCACCAGTCTTTCTTTGCCCCCTATAACCCTTCTACCAACAGGGCAGTTGAACGTGCAAATTTGACTCTGGTTTCTATCATGAGGAAACTCACTTACTCTGACGCTGCAAACTGGGATCTATACTTACCTGCTGCTCTCTTTGTGTATTGCCTTAGCAAACATTGTGTCACCAGGTACTCCCCCTTTGCTATGCTGTATGGGAGTGAGGCCACCACTCTATTGCTCCTGGGCCCCCTACTCTCCTTTGATAAGGCCATGAACCCTGATGAGCACATCAAAGATTTAGTCAACCACATCATTGATATACAGGCTACTGCCTACACATCTGCCTATAAGACCAAGCTTCTGGAGCTCTCCCCTGACAATGCCGGGTGATCCCCCCTGCCTGAGCTTACCATTGGAGACCACATTCTGCATTATTAACACAGAGTAGGAGGTCATGCTCACAAACTAGACTCATTGTGAACTGGGCCCTTGGAAGTGACATTCAAGCAAGGATTAGAGTATGCGGTAAAACTCCTCTCTAGTGGCCAATCTTTTGCTTGCATGCATGCTAAGTTCCTCCACAAGTATCACCCCCCTAAGGCCAATCTAGAGGGGGCAACGCTGTGAATGCTGCCATTCACCATGTTTCAATTTTGCCTTTGTTGGGTTATTTTGAGGACAAATCTCTTTCTTTTGCTTTCACCCTTCAAAATGAGGCTGGATCTGAATTGGGAAATACAATTGTTCAGCTTCCTGATCTTGCACAACTCACTTGCCCCACTCATGCTTGTGGTAAGTGATCCTACTGTCCTGGTATTGTTTTGTGGTATTGCAAACCGCTATATAATCTATTTCCTATTTTTTAATAAAATTAAGTTCTATTCACATTTTTGTCATTATGTCTCATGTACTTTGGCGCCTCTTAGTCATGTCTAGCAGATATTATTCATTCAGGGCCACAAGTTAATTGCATAACCTTCCCTGCCATTCTAACCAAGACTTAGTACAAATCCAATCCTAAGGTTAGGATTTCCCGTTGTGACTCTGTGCCGCGCCTCAGATCACAATACTCACACAAAGAGTTAACACCATATTAAGACATCACTGCCTACTAGGACATACAAAGCTACCAGCTTATACCTCAAGCTAAAAGAGATAGTATGGTGGCCCAATCTCAAACAAGATATAATTGATGTTCTGAAAAAGTGCACAATGTGTAAGAAATACACCAGCACAAAGGCTCCCCAGCCAACAGTCAACCCAGTACCAGACCCTGAACCATTCAAGGTTTGGGGACTAAATGTAGTGGGCCCCTTCCCAGAAACAAAGAAAAACCAACATTTCCTAATTGTAGCCATTGGCTTTGCCACACACTGGCCCATCTGCTGGACAACAAAGGACCACAAAGAAGAAACCATAAACCAATTAATTAACAAAGAAATCATAGCCAACTACAGCACCTCAGACTACATCATAGCTGATGGAGCAACCAAGTCATCAGGTCACATAGTAAACAACAACTTAAAATCCAAAAACATTAAACATTCCACAACCTTGCCCTACAGGCCACAGGCCAACAGCAGAGTTGAACGCCTAAACATCAGTCTTATCAGGACCCTAGAGAAAATAATGGATGGCAAAGCCAAGGACACATGGCCACTATATGTGAAACATGTATTACTAGTATCCTGGATCTGCACCAATCAAGGGACAGGCTACTCACCATTTGAATTAACATAAGGATACAAACCAGAAATAATTACCTGCAACAAGCAGCCATATGTAAAGATCCCCCCAGGGAAACCCCCCAAAGTAGAACAAGTGCCAAATCTACAACACATACACCTCAAAGCTAAAATAGCAGAAATGAATTGGCTCAAAACACAAAAGGTAACCTCCACAGAGGAACCACTTCTCATCAACTCCCCTGTATAGTCCTAGCTGAAAACAGAAATAAGCTAGACTCAGTACACAGGGGGCCAGGAAGAATCATCAAGTACAGACCAGATCACAACACCTATCTAATAAAATTCCAAGGTGCCAAAACCCCAATTGTCAAGAAATACCACAGAACCTGTCTCCGCCTTAGTAAAGGAGAACACTTGACCAGACTGGTTCCAACTAGCAAATAGCTCTAGGAGCATCAGGCGGCAGCCGTTAAGACAAAGCCCCCTCCTGATGCACCAGAGTAACGCCTTAAGGGAGTGCGTGTTGAGGGTCTGGATGTACAGGCATTCTGGCTACCACCAACCTACTTAACATCCAACTATTACCCAATTTAGTCCCCTTCCAATATATCGTTTGACATACCAAGAATGGTAACCAAGCAATATCACCTGACTGTCCAAGTATCCAGGGGCTCAAACCCATTCTGCACATGACCAACCCCTAGGTTCAATCCAACTAAATCTCTGCCCCAGCTAAATCAATATAAGTTTAAAATATTATCCAATAAAAGATACTTCTCTTCTTTCCTAATTCCATATTTGAAGCTTCCAAAAAAGGTGCTCCTCATCAGTTCAAAGTACTCACTGACCATAAATCATTGATATTATTCAGAACACAACAATACTTGTCAAGAAGGCAAGCCAAGTGGATAAGTCTCATACAGAGATACCCAATGCAAATCAAGTATAAGCCAAGCAAGGAAATGCTTACCGCAGATGACCTGTCAAGGCTATACAGTAAAAATGTTCTATGCGCTGATGGGGACCCTGATTGGCATATGTTAATCATGGGGAATCTCCAAGAAGGGTTCCCACCTAGTACACCAATGAGCATCCAAGGAAAATCCTTAAATACAAACACCTGTTCAAAAAAGTATATGGCACACTACACCAAATACTTCCAAATGGTGACACTGTACCTTAAGTCCTGTTGACACAAAAGATTGTCACAATCCTTTGATACCACAGAGATCTGGGGCACACCCAAAGCAGGAACTTGAATGAATACCTTAAGCCCTGCTACTGGTGGCCCAACATGCTAGATGATATCAGAGAAGTACTGGAACAATGCAAAATTTGTGAGAAGTACGTCCAAACCAAGGCACCACCCAAGTCAGTTGTACCAGTACCCATCACACAACCCTTCAAGGTGTGGTCATTAGATATAGTAGTACCAATGACTGGAAAAAACAAAGGCAAAAAGTACATCATAACAGCTATCAACCATGCCATCAGATGGCACAAGCCACAAAAGAACACAAAGGTAATAATGTGAGATGTTTTATTGGGAAGGAGATCATAGCAAAGTTCAGGAAACCTGACCTCCTGATCACAGATAGATGCACCAAACTTAAAGCCATTGATACCAACATTCACCTTGTCAAAAATGGGATAAAACACATCACAGCCAGCCCATATCATCTTCAAGAAAATGGACAAGAAAAACAACTAAACAGCTTGCTTATAGAAGCCCTCAATAAGTTATCTGCTAAAAATCCAAAAGCCTGGGTTGATATGCTGCCAATAGCACTAATGATATGCAGAACACAAATCAATCAAAACACAGGAAAAAGCCTGTATGAGCTTGTCTATGGGAAGAAGCCTGCCCTTGTTAGTACAACTGCAAGACCACCATTACCTCTTCTAAAAAGGTGCCAGATGACAGTAACCCCAATGTACGCCATGCTAGAGAGGATCAGGAAGACATGAAACAAAAAAGGATTGAAAGAGAGGCAATTTCAATACAACAGGAAAGATTCCAAGTCAGGAACAAAATCTGGGTTGTCAATCATGACCAGCATAAGCTGGACCCAGGGCTACGTGAACCAGGCATTGTCATGGAGGTCAAGCCCAACAACACTTACCTCATCAAGGGAATTGTTGCTAGAACCAAACTAAAACACATAAACTATGGCCAACTCCGCCTATGTAAAGCAAGAACAGCCCAGCACAACTCCAGACTCCCCATTACCAACTCCAAACTGTATCAGTACCAAGCTTGTATCCCTGATACTTTAAGAAACCCCCAAGGTTCCACTTTCCAGTACCCCAGGCAAAGATGTCGCAACATCTTTGATAACTCCCTCTCGGGGAATTAACACCCCAAGTAGTTCACTAAATGAGTCACTGAATGGCTCACCAACTAATCATTAAGTTAGTGACACTGCTATCATTTGACCATCTATGACAGGGATCAAAAAATATATATCCTAAGTGGAACACAACTTAAATAAGCCCCGTGACTTATAAGAAACATTACTCAGATAAGTCTCACAACTCCCATAATATACATGGACAGTATGTGGCTTTTCATGATACTATATAATATCTTATATTCATATCCAATAAAGTATCATTTTCTTCTTAATTTTCCCCTTTATCTTGTTAATTATACTTCCAAGAAGTATCTACTTGACACAAGTAATTGTTCCTCTTAAGTCACAAGGCTTGTCCAAGTTATGTTCCACTTAGGGTTCAAAATGTTTGATCCCGTAATAGATGGCTGAATGATAACAGTGCCACCAAATTAATGGTTAATTGGGTAATAATTTGTCAAGTTTCTCAGGGAATTAGTTTCCCAAGAGGGAGTAATTGTAGATGTTGCAACACTAGGATTTATATAGTGTCATTTAAAGTTGACACAAAAGAAAACCAACACAAAAGCAAAAGTGAGACAAGGGAAATAAGTTAAGCAAATACAATGACATAATTTAAGCAATAGTTATTAGTGGCTCCACTATAAAAGAAGGCTGACACTGGAAGAGTTGACACCTTCACTGGTTTAATAAACAAAAGACATGGCTTAACAATTTCAACTTACAGAATGATAAGCTTAGAACCCCAAATTTCACATAAAAATAATCAAACTACTATTTACAATATGTAGTACTTAGTATTTAAAAGCTATAAAAATATTTTTTATTATAGCATAAACCACAAATAACCTATTTTAAGACTAGATTTCAAACCTAATCTTAATTTAATTAAGATTTATATGTTTTTAAATAGTGATTTACCTCAATAATACTGACTGTCTAAAAGTTGACAGTCAGAATTAAAACAATATTTTAGGCCAAATGTCTAGAATCAAAATTTTAATACATGTCAACACTTAAAATATCAACACTAAACATTTAAATGTAGTTTTGTTCAACTTTTTCATAATAAAACCTCAATACTGAATATCTTAATATTATTGAAGGTTTTTTTTGTATATTCTATATAATAATTCTCCACAACTTAATATATTTTCAGCTTTAACTTTCATTTTTATATACTTTACTCACAGTTATTTCTCTAAACCTTTTTCTTTATTGTAAGGTCTCATGGTCTGGGAAAGATGATTATAAACTAAAGCCTTTAACCCAGTGATTTTTATATTAGTCAAATACAAAAAGGTGGGCAAGGTTTGGAATAGCAACTGAACTAAGGCTCCTAAGAGCTTATAAAACGTAAAATAAGGGCTAAGACAATTCATTAACCCTAAGAAGATAAAATAGAGACCAGTCTTAATGACAGAAAATTTAGTTAAAAAGTCAATCTCTAAGTCTGGGAAATGGTCTGTACTAGAAGGAGAATTAAAGATATCAACAATTAAATTGTGGGTGCTACTATAAAAACTGCCTAACTGGTGAAGAATAAAGTCAAAAGGAATCATGGAACCACAATTTAAAATAAGACTAAAAATTTGAAGAAGAACACAAGCCACAAAACCTAACAAGTAACTTTTTGGGGTGTAAGTCAAACAATCTCAACTTATTGTTGAGACTGGAGAACCAAGCCTTTTTATTAAGCTCAGGAAAATGAGGTGCAACTTAGAATGAAGAGTTTAAACTGAGAAGTAATGGTATTTGATAAAGGAAAAAGGTCTGGAGAGACACAACATGGCTTGGGTTTAACTTAAAAAGTTAAATTTCAGATCAGGAGATACTGGGAGGAGAAGAAGCGGTCACAGCAATGCCTGGGATGTAAAAGCGAGCAAAAAGCAAAGGAAAAACAAGTTCAAAGCTTTGAGAGGACGTAATTGAGCTTATAGTGAAAGGTAAGTGTTTCAGAGCCAACTTTCTAACTTCAGTGTATAGGTCCAGGGTTTGAAACTGGTAGCGGAAGTAAGGGATGTTTGAAAATAATACTAACCAGTATTTAGGTCATAACTAGGCTTTAATAAAGCCTAATTTAAAACCCAAGGATAGAAAATGAAGGGGAAAAGAAGGAGATAATGAATAAAGTGAATGGGGACAATCCTGAGAAGAACTTACAAGCCAGAAAAAGCAAATAAGTATATGAACAGAATAGCAGCTATAAAAAAGGTGAATCCTGACATTTACAGGATAAATCAAAGAAACCCCAGCCTAATAAGAAAAATCCCAATAAAAAACTGGCAAGGACACTATTAAGCCTAAGTTTTATTCTACAAAAAAGTGCTTAAGAGACAGCTTAAAAAAGATGAACTAAAAAAGAAAAACCCCACACCTTCAGCTTCTGAGAAAGATTCTGATGATGCTTTCATCTCTCAGCTGGTATGAGTCTAAGGGAGATGAAGATTCTTCAACAAGAAAAAAGGAAGGTAAGCTTCATGTCCTCTCCTGAGCCCTCTCCTAAACTCTCACCTGAACTCTCTCCTGAGTCCTCTCCTAGTAAACATGAATATGATGAGCAACATGAGTACTTTCCTGGTTTTTAACACGCTCTTCCTGGGCCATGGGATGCAATAAAAGCCTCAATATTTGCAATGTTAAGGGCTTTTTCAAGATCCCAAAAAGATTACCAAAATAGTTTCCATTGATGTTAGTCAAAGGTGGCCAAATAATGGTCAGTGATAGCTATGTTTTTAGCTGCAACAATAAGAAGCAAGGAAGTAAAAGCAAACACTTCACACACAAAGAAAGAAGCTGCTCTTTACGCCTAAATATCCAATATTGGGATAAGGTTACCTTGGAAAAGGGTGAACATACCTGCATACCTCCCATTACTTTGATTGAGAAGCTGCTCAAGTGGTACCTATTTCAAAATGGTCCCAGTATCAAAATATATCAAAGAAACTCACCTGAAAGTATAGGCCACCAAGCACTTGAGCAAAGAGAACCTTAAAATTGTCCCTGTCCGCAAACAACTTGTTAAGTATATCTGTGATAGGTGTCAAAAGCTAAACAAAATTGGAAAAGTGCATCCCAAAAAAGTCTGGCCCTTAATCCTGAGTTGCAGATGACCCAAGACAATGAAAAGTTCTTTCTTCACAATGATGGACCTGGTGCAAAAGAAAGGATCATATGTTATGCCGCCTATAAGAATCTAGAGCAACTGTGTGCCACTGAGACTTGGCTCTGTGATGGGACATTTGCAACATGTCCTAAGTTATTGTATCAGCTGTGGGTAGTGCATGCTCATCTTGAATAAAAAAGTCCTTTTCTTTGCATATTTTCTTCTTCCTGAAGCCTCAGAGGAGGTATACCAAAGAGCATTTAAGATTCTACAGGAGGGCCTTAAAGCTATTCCCACCAAGGCTGGAAAGAATCCTGGTCCATTAACAAGGGTCAATCCTGATGATGCTGATAAAGATAAAATCACCCTAGCTGCTGAAGAGAGGGAACATAATAGAGCCCTTGAGCCCAAAATAATTATCATGGATTATGAGATAGCCCAATACAATGCCTTTTTAAAAACCTTCAATGGCAAGGTACAAGGGTGCTTCTTTCAATACCTACAGTATATTAATAGACGCCTTGAGGGGAAAACCCTCCTTGGCTCTCTCACACAACAGATACAACTGGTAAATGCAAGTTTATAATCTAGAAGTTTGTTGCTCTTGCATTTAGTAAGCCTGAGAATGTTGGTCAAGGATTTGAGCTTCTCTGTAAGGACCCTTATGCCTTGAGCCATGAATCTGAGTTCCAACCCTTCTTTGACTACTATGAGCCACAATGGGTGAGGCGCAAGGTGGTCATCTGCAGGGGCAAGCCAACAGCAAAAGCAAGCTGGAATTGCTATCAAGTTATTATCAAGGATGAAATGAAGACAACATCAGGCCTGGAAAACTGGCATAAACATCTTAAGTTCTTTGGTGTGAATCCCAGATACAACACCTTTTTTGAGAATCTTAAGGCTAAACAGGGGAAGACTGTCTTCTCTTTTTAGGAAATTGAATTAAGTGTCACGGTAGTTTCCACAATGACTGGTATTACCCATACCAATTGTAAAGCTCATAAGACGGGCAAACAGTTAAATAAGTTTACCAAGTTGCCAGATTTAAAACATAATGTTTATCAGAAATGTGTTAATTCTGCCCTAGTTTGTCAGCTTGATTTGATAACCCTGTGTAATTTGAAACTGATAAATAGACATAATCTGAGAGTCACTCAATACAATCTCATTTATCAGAATAATTGACAGAAATTAATCACTCAAGGGGTTTTGCGTACTGGACAAGGTACTCTTTAGATAATGTAGACAGAATATAAGCCATGGATCCAGGTGGAATTGGTTAGTTAAAATTTGGTATATAGTGAAAAAATTTCACTGTTCAACTCTTAAGAGTTGAGTTCTCCCTAAATTACTCAAAAAACCAAATATTCTTCTAGTCTAACTTTATTTTAACAATGAATCCAGTAGTCAGTCCACTCTTCTACATCCTGTATAACTTGTCATAAGTCAAAATATTACTAAAATATGGGGCCCTGCTGTGGGTACTTTGTTGTTGGTGCCCCCTAATGTTACTCTAATGCCTCAGAATCTTGGTGTCTTTCCTGCCAAATCTGAAACTGAGACAGTTACACCTTTTCAATGTCTAGAGTTCTATGCTGAAGACACTTTAATCCTTTCTAAGGCCATATATCTAGGGTTTCTTTGGTTGGGTTTATTTATTTTTAAACCCCAGTGTTTCTTTTGAAATTTTAACAAACAGTATTTGAAGTTTTGGTGGGGTTAATCATTAACTCTATGTGGATTTGGGTGGTTATTCCCTACCATATGGAGACCTCTTCTTACTATCCATAAATTTACATCACAGTAAGGGCTCCAAAAAAATAGTGCAAGGCTAGAATTTACAAAGAGCAGATAAAGACAGCTGTCAAGAATAAGTACAATCTATCTGAGCTTGGGGAGCAGATATAAAAGATCGCCACTATACTCTCTTGCAGCAAACCTTCAACTTAGTTTATTTAAGGGATTCTATCCCTTTTACAAACAATTCAGCAAATCTTAGACCCTTAAGTAGAAAAGAAAACTTGGAAATTGCACTTTTAAATGCAGAAATTGACAAATTTAATTATAATGGATCAATTGAATTAATCAATTCAAATCCACATTTAAAAACAATTAACAAACACACTTTCAAAAGAAAAAGCAAAATTGAAAGCAAAAGCAAAAGCCTTAATCAATTTGTAAATATATATTCTACTTTAAAATCAAAAATCAAGGTCCAGATGATGAATCCAACGGTAACCACCATATAGGTCTTAAATTGAGCTCTGAAACCTCAGAAGCAACCAATCAGCTACAAACTAAATGTCTAAACACCAACTTCCAATATCCAAGGGAACCACCTAACCAATCACAGCCAGCAAAAATACCAATCCAGAGAAATAGTCCTCATCCAGGTCCAAAAAACTATCCCCACCATAGTGCAGAAGTAAACTGCAATGCAATAGCCCAAATTACTTCTTCTTCTTGCATTGCAGGCTTCAGCCTGCTGCAGACCTGTAAGGTAATACTTTCTAATCTATTATTGCAGGATCTCCTGGTAACCACTATGTTCCCCCCTTCACTTGATCTCAGTATTTAAACTGAGAACTTCCCCTATCCAAATTGCTCCAACAATTTCTTATTTCTATCAACCCAATAAATCTATATTCTCAAACATCTAAACTTGATTAGTTGATTCAAAAGCTTCCCCCTTCAAACAGCATGATGTTCATATTCTTTGTATGGGCTTTTTGTGTGTTAATCAGTCATGGGCATGCAAATATGAGCTTTGAAGCTCCTGAACCAACCCCCGCAGATAAATCATTAGATTCAATTTGTTATTGTTTTAGCCCACACTGTTGCCATGCTCCATACATCAAAACAGCACAATTTCCTCCCATAATCCACCCCAAGGCACTCTGGTTGATCTTGGGGTATACCAGCATCTATTATGTTAAACCACTTTACTCCCTTTTGGGGAGACTCCGCTTATTTGGTCATCTCTTGCACATGTTAATGATAGGGATTCCAGTAGGGTCCACTCTGGTTAAAATTAACTTGTGAGCTCTCCTTTATTTGATTGGAGAGAGATTTCCCAATGAGTGGATCCCTGACAGTTTATAATAAACATTTTTGGCTTTTTATGATATTTTATTATAGAGTTTTGATGTTAAAACTAATTATACTATTTAACTAGATAATTTAAATTTAAATTTTAGAAAGAATTCATAGTTTTTGTACAGTAGTTTTAAAAGCTATGGCAACAACCAAAAATACCTCAGATTTAAACAAAATGATTTCAGATTTGAACAAAATCCAAGTTGCGCAAGATCCAGGATTCAAAAAAATTAAATATTTTTGGTTAATAAATGAAACGTCAAACATAAAACAAAATTTCACTATTCATTATACAAAATTATAGTAATTGTCAAGTGGTGTTGTTTAAACCACAAAAAAAACTGACATAATAAGTGAGATGAATGCTGTTCTGTATATATTATAATCCAATCAGGATTCATACAAGACACCAACAGAAGGACTAAAATGAAACAAAATTTGAGCAATCTGGAAGCAAGATTCTACAAGCATAAAAAATGAAGTCATACAAGATGTGTAGTATGTCAGCCTAAAATAGAAGGATAACAGTTTAACAGCCAATCAACAGCTATCCAATTTAGGAATAGAGGCATTTTGTTCATTCTCATGGCTTCTGATTTGTCTAGAATAGCTTTGAGAACCTTAAAAATATGGAATGGTGATTAAAATAAAAATAAAGCATAAAATTTTAAACTTCTACTTTTAGTGATTTTATCCTAGTTTTTAAAATGGTTTTCAACAGCAACAACATCTTCAACAGCGCCAGCAGCCAAGTAAGCAGCACCCAAGACAGCTTCAACAGAGGCAAGGCTCAGAACGTTGTGGCACCTGTTTACACCCAAGCCTCCAAGGCAGGTAATGAGGAAGATGATATGTACCTGACCCCCAAGCCATATGGCTTTGACTTGTTCAATAGTCACTTTGTGTCTAGCTCTACCCCCGCTCCCGTACCCACCCCCGCACAAGCTGCCTGTCAACCAACTAATCAGGATGGCAGACTTGATTTAAAACAACTTCCTGCCACAAGCCAACCTTCCCCCCTACAACCAATCAGGCTTCAGCTCCCCTGGCCCAGCACCCCAAGCAACAGATCATCATTGCCCAAATTTTTCAGGAAATTGTGATACTGAATCTACAGGGTCTGTCCTGGGAACAGATTGCCGCCCAGTTGCAATTTACCTGAGCTACTGTCATGCGGGAATTCAACAACCTGATGAACAGGGGGAATCTGATTGGGACGGCCAAGAAGCCCAAGAAGCCCCCAAGTCCCAAATAAATGAGGCATACCCAATAATGCCTGACCTCCTCCAGCGGGATCCCAAGCTTCCCTTGACCCAGGTCCAGAAGCAACTTGCACACCATGGCATTTGGGTGTCTGAGCGCATGGTGCAGCTCTGGATGTATGGGAAGGTGGCTTCAATACAGGTTCAAACTAATTTTGCCGGCAACCAATGGGATGGTGCTGAGGATTCCCTGTATGATATAGACATTGAATCAACCCTGGTCCAATATCTGACTAGTCTGTCAGATGATGTCATGCTTGTCTCATACTACAAGCTATCAATAGCTTTTGACAATTGTGGTGAGCAAGGAAAAGCCGCTGCCAAGAATAGAAGGAAGAAGGTCAAGAAGGGGATGTTTATTGGTGAATTACTGGCTGTTTCAGCCAAGGGTTTTGTCTACTATTGGATAAACCCAGATTTCATTGATGGCTACTTGTACAGCCACATCCTTGGTGGATTACTTGACTCTTGGGATAGCTCAAATTCCAAGCACCAGGTTTTCTTGAGCCACCAGATAGATGGAAGTTCCACTGCCCTCAAGGCCATCCAGGGACATGGGCACCAGGCCTCAGTCTACACCACCAGTCATGTAGATATCTATCTGGCCAATGTAGTGTTCTTCAACATTGGAGACACAGTCCAGGAGCGCCATCCTCAGGCTTTCAACAACCTCTATCTTGGGGTCCTTGGCCACAATTTTCTCTTTGGTTACCAAATGGTGGCCAACTTGTTTGCCCAAATTGTCTTCCATGTGAATATGGGCAACCAATCACAGAAAGACAAGCACCTCCCACCCTGTGCCACAGCCACCTATCAACTCATCCAGCCAATGACAGACAAGGAATATAATGAGCATTATATGGCAGCCATCACACAAAATCCTCCTACCCCTACCCCTGCCATCACTACCCCCACCTGCAAGCCCCACCCATATAATCACAGACCTCTTGTGCCAGCACTGGCTCTACACCTTTCCTTCCACACTATTCCGCCTACTTGGCATCTTTCTTCCTGCCCTCAATAAACTCACTATTGTCAAAAATGTTCTATTTATATTATCTTTATTTTGATTGTTAATTTTCTCTTTGTTTATAGTTGGTTTTATTCTTTATGCTCAGTTTATTCCTATAAGGTCATATATTTACTATGCTGTGTATCTAGATCCAGAACACAGTTATTTTTAGTACCCAAACACAGCACCTTGATAAAATATTAACAAAAATTTGGTGATCATCAAAATTTGAATTATAAAATTATAGGTTAATTGTGTTTAGATAAAGTTGCTACTGATCCAAATTCAAAACCTTAATGATAAACTTTAAGCTAATTAGGAGCCAAGTGATAAAGTGACTGTTGTGAAATAAAGGGTCATTCAATAATTCTTTGGTGCATGTTCACTAATTAATATGATTGGATGGTTGTTTTGCCATTGTGCCCAATCAGCTTCTGGGTTAACACTAGTCCATCAACAACCTGCCACAGTAGCAATGGCGCACAATGTCAAAACAACCAGCCAATCATATTAATTAGCGCACATGCACCAAAGAATTATTGAATGACCCTTTATTTCACAACAGTCACTTTATCACTTGGCTTCCAATTAGCTTAAAGTTTATCATTAAGGTTTTGAATTTGGATCAGTAGCAACGTTATCTAAACACAATTAACCTATAATTTTATAATTCAAATTTTGATGATCACCAAATTTTTGTTAATATTTTATCAAGGTGCAGTGTAAAGTGCCAAAAATAATATGGCAATTAAGGAAAAAATGCCAACAGAAAGCAAACAACACATATTGAGATGCGTGTAAAACATATACACAATGGGTAAAAAGATGGGATAATGTAGAAAATGTGAAAACAAACAGGAATAAACAAAGAGGCAATAGTATTAGAATAACACAGATTTTATTGGGGTGAAAGCTATAAAAAAATGCAAAGGTTAGAAAAAAATCATATGAGAGAAATCAAAAAACTACTCAAAGACCTTGACTCTGCAATTGCAGAGATCAAAAAATGACCGCAAGGTCAAAGCCAGAGTGAAGTCTGCTGTCCTTGAAGGGGACAAAATAGACAAGGTGTTCACAAAGACCATTATGACCAAAATACTGGATACCCCTGAGAAGACAATTGAGAGCCTACTCAACATTCAGAAGACAGTGGTCAAGGGCCTGAAATTTAAGGTGTACAGTCTTTCTGCGCAGTCTGTCTGGGTTGATGACCCCAAGATGTATCCACATCTCAAGCCAGCCAAGCGCGGCAGGAAAGAGGACACAGAATTGCCCGCTCAACTTCTTGCGCCAAGAATGGCCAAGCCTGTCAAAGCCGTTGGCAAAGAGGAAACACAAGAAGGTAACCCAAAAAACAAAATTAATAAAAATTCCAAATTATTACCTGTTTTTTAGAAAACATAGAGGGCAAAATCCCCCGGGTCCTGGTCCCCTTTGTCCCATCCACCTTCTACATCAACTACATCAATCATGTGGCAAGGAAGCTGTTTCTATCCCCCCTGTCTTTCAGGAGCTGGGAGACTGCATTCACGGGTCTTTTCTGATGTCACAGGAGGCATTGGCTGAGCTTACACCTGCAGAGGGGGCATCTGAGTGGGAAGTTAATGCCTACAAGGATGTCCAGCTGATCCACCTGGACCCAGTGATTCTCAGCAAGGTTACTATGTGAATTTCATTGAGCTTGTTTGGGATGTCCTGGCAATGCTCTCATTCAAGAATATACTGGAGATGGGCTGGGCCCATGCGGCTGATTGATTCTGATTCCCAGTGGAGCACACACTCTCTTACCTGCTGAAGAACTTTGGGTAGGCAGTGGGAAAATTGGCTGTTGCAGACGCAACAGCTTTGAAAAGAACCAAAATCCTTGTTGGCAACTTTAGACTGTCCTGGAGCACTGTCAAGACGGGGGTCCCTGCAGCCATGGAGCTGACTTTTGAAAAGACAAAGCATGAGAAGAAGATCAGCTCAGTATACAACAAATTTTGTGAGTTTACTGAAGCCTTTTCTGGGCAAAGGCTTCACCTCATGGTTTGCCTAGGATATCTTTTCTACTTTGGGATGGGAGCTAACGTTGGGGACCTTGACAGGGTCCTCCTTGGGATTGACAAGGCCAGGCTCTCCCTGGATGGGATGAGGGTCCCCCCAGGTTACAACTTGGTCAACCACGTAATACAGGATGCCCTGGTCCTGGCAGGGATTTACAAGACTTCAGCCCCGCCAGAAAAGCTGCTACTACACTCCCATCTGACAATCCTGCCTTTCACCAGCAGACGGGAGTATTTTAATCAGGGTGTATCCACTGTCTACGGTGTGGCAGTGGAGGTTATGTGCCACCTCCATTGCCGGGTGAGTACATACCAAAGAACTCATTTCAGGCGCCCTTAAAACTCTCTTTTCCAATAAATATATTTACACTTTAGAATATTTTTATTATAAATTTTTTTTCTAATTATTATTTTAGCAAAAAAGTTCTGAAAAATAAGTCCCAGAAAAGGTTTTCATAAAAGCATAATAATATATGCTAATAAAATATACTTCTAATTGTACATTTTACATTTAATTCTTTTTAATTCCATTTTTATATCTATTTGATAAGAGTGATATATATATTCACGTAATCCAGTATCAGGTGGTTGGGATAGTCTCAGATGTCATAATAAATTAATTTAATATAAAATAAGTACATTAAAAGCCTTCATTGATGGTCTCACTAAATGTGATTGTGGGCTTAGAAGCTTCTAAATATAAAATGATATTTAATAAATCCTAAATCCTAAATTAGAAAAAATAAAAAAGTTGAACACACTAGGCCTTTAATTGATTGGCTTCTTGGCAAGGCACGCAGGAATGAACAAACCAGCGTGACCATATAATTTGGCCACAGTATCAGCTGCGAGGGTGTAGATCCTGGCCTGCAGCAAATCAAAGAGGTCCTTGGTCCCAGCTGGGGTCACTTGCTTGACAACTTGCTTGAGCCACCCAAAAACTTCCTCAGTGGGATTTAGGAAGGGCAAATAGGCAGGGAGGAAGAGAAGGCGCAAATTTGCTGTGGCCAATTGCTGAGGGCCCACTGCAATGCTGGTGTCAATTGATGGGAATTCAGCAAGAATATCTACCACCTTATAGAGACCAACGTTGTCCAGCACAATGATATTGGTGAATCCCAGGCTCATGCGCCTCAGGTGCTCCTAGATCAATAGGAGGAATGACAAAAAGGTATGGCTGTTGTGAGAACCCAAAATCACTTGATTTAGCTCAACCCCCTTTGGACCAAGGAGAGCCACCATTGAGTAGGCTGTGGCACGGACTGCCGCACGCCAAGCTACCCTGTCATTTGAGCCTTTTGGGACATACCCATATGCATTCTGCATAGATGAGGCAAATGCTGATTTGTTAATGTACAGAATTCAACCGTTTTTTGGCTTTGAGAGCAGTATACGCCTCAGCATATTTTTTCTGGGTCTCAACAGGGACTGGGCTATTATAATTGTATGAAGACACCTGAGCTTTTTCCAGGAAAAGCACATTCCCTTCACCAGATGATAGTAAAAAGAAATTGAGGCCTCAACCCCCAAAGTAGATTATATCATGGCCTGTATATTTGCCAGTTCAAGATGGCAATCTTGAGTTATTCACTGGCAGATTGCCCATTTGTGCTCCTTAGTGAGCATGGTTGACACACGCAAGGATTTCTCTGCAATAAGAACTTGGCCAGTATTGATGAACTTGTTGAAAGTCTTCAAGGCATACTTGGGATCTACCCCAACAAGGGCCGCAGCCGCCTTGTAGTCACCAGATTCCTGCATGAGCCAGAGAGGAATAATGTGATTGATATCAGGGATGCACTTCTGAGCGGGCTTAGTGGAAGTAGTTGAATTGGGATCCTGCTCAGGGACTGGCTTGCAAGGCATGGGTTTTTGTTGTAGAAGACTGCAACTTTCTTTAGCACTAACTATCCCTCATCAGTTTGGTAGAACTCAGGCTTCTTGTCCTCTTCCTGGTTGTCATCACTGATGTAGGGCTCATAGCTAGTGTCAAGCACAGGCTTAACCTTCTCCAGCATGGCTGACGGGACTGACTCTTGGCGGTACACAGCATCAAACACATACCAAGTTATTTCTACCTCCTTGTTTCTAACTATTTTGGTAGTGATAATCTTAGTGGGCTTCCAGGTCAGCTTAGAGGCCCAAGGGTTGATGCTCTGCACCCTAGCAGCTTGTGCTCCTTGAACTGGCTGTGTCAGTGCAGCGTCACTATCAAATTCTTCTTTCCCGTCTCCTTCCTGAGTAGGCACTTGGGTTGCATTAACTCTGTTCTTTGACCCATGGGAGTAACTGGAACCGCAGCGCACAACAGGTGCATTGATACTCTGTTGTTGTATTTCTTTCATTTTAAGAATTTAATAAAATATTAAATAAATCTCAATTAAGTTACTTTCTAATTTTAATTCTTGCTTTTATCTGAATATAGATATTTAACTAATATTTTTCCCACCCAATATCCCAATTATAGATTTTTTATTTCTTAATTAGTTGTTTTTGGTTTTACAACACAAATTTTAGAATACTCAAAAAAAATCCACCCATTTTTCCAGATTTTACTGCCAAATTCAAACACCCAACACAATATTTTTAAAATTTGTGTTTCAGATTGTGGGCCCTATTTTAGTTACCTTGGTATCATTCTTGATTACAATCCATTGCACACAACATTTGAGTGATTTTGTTTACATAGTGAGTTGCTATTGTGTTTTGTTTTTGGATTGAGTTTTGACACACCACGCTTGGGTGTATTTTGTCATCAATTCACATAGTAAAAATATGTACACCAAAAGTCAAATCACACCATTTTGTTTGTGAATCAATGTATTTCAGATTGTATTTTGAATAGTTTTGCTTTGCGTGTGAGCACTTCTTTGCTGTGTTGACCCATTTCACCCATTAACACCAAAAATCCCTGTTAACAGAGTGTATATTTTAACCTGATAGTTGGATCTTGTATAAATCTGAAATCATTTTGTTTAAACATGAGGTATTTTTGGTTGTTGCCATAGCTTCTAAAACTACTGTACTATGTAAAATGTTCAGCATTTGATTTTTTGCTGGTTAAAAAGTATTGACTTCTAGTAGGGGTACATGATAGGAAACTTTATCTGGACTTATCTAATGTGTTGATCTGGGTATAAAATTGATTTTGACAATCAACATGCAGACAGTTTGAATGCTAACTGTTGCCGATCTGAGTTTATTTTGCTTACTGCCATGGCTATAAAACCTACTGTGTTGTTTTCATCACACCTTTAAACATCGAGGAATATTTTGACATTAAATTTCTTCAGCATCCACATTTAATCTATAAGTTTTCTTTGATGAATTCAATTAATTTATGTAAATCGTCATTAAATCTGATGGATTAGTATAGTTTTCATCACATCTTTAAACACTATGGGAACATATTGGCATTAAATTTCTTCAACATCTACATTTAATCGATAAAGCTTTTTAGTATGAGTTCAGTTAGTCCATATCAATCGGCATTAAATTTGATAGGTCAGTAAAAAAAGCAAACGCACCTTTAGGCATTGTGGGAACTTATTAGCATTAAATTTCTTTAGCATCCACATTTAATCGATAAAGTTTTTTATGAACTCAATTAATTTATATAAATCGGTATCAAATTTGACGGGTCAGTAAAATTTTCAACCCACCTTTAAACATTGTGGGACTTATTGGCATTGGATTTCTTCAGCATCCACATTTGATCGATAAAGCCTTTTAGATGAGTTCAGTTAGTCCATATCGATCGGCATAAGAATTTATTGGCGGCCATTTTTAAAGGTATCGTCTACCGGTTGATTTGGACGAACCTGCCAAACGTTCTAGGCCGGCCCACTAAAAGGTTAACCTCGTAAGCAAAGTGTAGCGCGGTAGGTTGATTCTTATTATCCTGGTCAACGCCAAGAAACCTGGTCGCTACAGGTCAGGACTTTCCCTGACTTGGGCGTCTTATTCACCGCTCAAGTCGGTTAAAAGGTAAAGTACCCAGCCCAAAATCCAGCTTGTGGTTCGGGATTACTTTGATGTAGGGTTAATTTAAGCTTGGCGGTTATCTTTACCCGTTCCACTTTTTACTAGCTATTCCGGCTGCCTTTTTTAGCGCTTTTGGGAGTTCAAGGATTGTTGGATTTTAGCAACAGTGGATGATTTTAAGTTTGTTTGGAAATCGGCTTTAATCCCATCGATTGTTGCCAAGCATGAAGCTTGCCCAGTGTACAAGCAACAAATATTTAGATGCAGACCATGCCTTCCCGAGCCAACGTAATAACCCTCTTGGGGTTAGATCTGAATGAAGTTTTCTATCCGAAACTGCTTGTTTCAATCGTCCCTTGAGATTCCCAGGCTGGCCACGACAAATTGAGATTATATACTTAGTCATAAGAAGTTAAAGCCATTGTACCTTGCTAGCGATATAACAAGACCAATATAAATAACTTGGTCCATCGAAGCTGCACTATACCGCCAGGGAAGATCAAGCACATTTAAGTTGCATCAATATTTTATATTTGAAGGATCGGTATCAAGTGGCTTTCTGGGCAGATATTTATTTGCTTCTAAAAGGAATTTAGAAAGCAGGGCTTTTTAGCTATGGCTTTCTACGATAGATTATTTGTATGAAGCATTGGGGGCAGCATTATAGTTGGCGGCGGGCTTAGTGTATGTTGGCTTGGGTGCTTCAGCATAATTAGCCGGTGCTTTGGCATAAGCAGGCTCTTGATAACTGGCTTTGGGGGCCTCGGCATAGTTGGAGGGCGCTTTGGCATAGGCGGGTTCTTGGTAAGAAGCCTTGGGGGCTTCAGCATAGTTGACAGGGGCTTTGGCGTAGGCAGGCTCTTGATAGCTAGCTTTGGGGGCTTCGGCATAGCCAACAGGAGCTTTGGCATAGGTAGGCTCCTGGTATCCCTTGGGAGCTTCAGCATAGCCAGCAGGGGTCTTGGCATAAGCAGGTTCCTGGTACGAACCTCTGGGAGCTTCACCATAACCAGCAGGGGCCTTGGCATAGGCAGGCTCCTGGTATCCCTTGGGGGCTTCACCATAACCAGCAGGGGCCTTGGCATAGGCAGGCTCCTGGTATCCCTTGGGAGCTTCGGCATAGCCAGCAGGAGCCTTGGCATAAGCAGGTTCCTGGTATCCTTTGGGAGCTTCACCGTAGCCAGCAGGGGCCTTGGCATAGGTAGGCTCCTGGTATCCCTTGGGGGCTTCAGCATAGCCAGCGGGGGCCTTGGCATAAGCAGGTTCCTGGTATGAACCTCTGGGAGCTTCACCATAACCAACAGGGGCCTTGACATAAGCAGGCTCTTGGTAAGAGGCTTTGGGAGCTTCACCGTAGCCAGCAGGGGCCTTGGCATAGGCGGGTTCCTGATAAGCACCTCTGGGAGCTTCAGCGTATCCAGCAGGGGCCTTGGCATAAGCAGGCTCTTGGTAAGAGGCTTTGGGGGCTTCACCATAACCAACAGGAGCCTTGGCATAAGCGGGTTCCTGGTAAGCACCTCTGGGGGCTTCACCATAACCAGCAGGGGCCTTGGCATAGGCGGGTTCCTGATAAGAAGCTTTGGGAGCCTCACCATAACCAGCAGGGGCCTTGGCGTAGGCAGGCTCCTGGTAAGAACCTCTGGGAGCTTCAGCGTATCCAGCAGGAGCCTTGGCATATGCAGGTTCTTGATAAGAGGTGGGTGCTTTGCCGTAAGCAGGCTCTTGATAAGTCTCTTTGGGAGCTTCACCATAATTGGCAGGGGCCTTTCCATACACAGGCTCCTGGTAGGACCCAGGTGCTTTGCCATAGGCGGGCTCCTGATAGGCCTCTTTTGGGGCTTCAGCGTAGTTGACAGGTGCTTTACCACAGGAAGATCCCTGGTAAGCAGGCTTGGGCTCTTCACTGGCCTCGGGAGCCTTGGTGTAAGCAGGCTCCTGATAGGAAGCAGGAGCATATGTCGACTCTTTGGCAGCAGCCTCGACTGGGGTATTTTCGTAGTTGGGGTCCTGGTATTCCTCCCTGGGGGGCTTCGGTAGAAGGCTCGGCTTCTTGGTAAGCAGGCTTGGGAGCCTCAGCGTAAGCAGCTGGCTTGGTGTATGGCATATCTTTGTAGGAGGAACTGTTCTTCTCCAGGACATAGCGACGGATACCGACGGTGAAGTTGAACAGGTACTCCATCCAGTCCATCTCAGCGATGCTCTGAGTAGTGACGTTGTCGGAGTAAGCCTTTACGCTCTTCTCCAGCTCGCACACGTTTTTAGCCTCGAAGATCCATTCATTGCTGGCAAAGAAGTTGAAGTTGAGGTAAGTGCTATCGAGGCGATGGACAAGGGCAAGGATCTTGCCAGCGCTGAGAGGATCCTTCTTGGCCAGCTTGAAGGCGGTGGCGAAGAACTTCTTCTGGCGAACTTCAGCAACCCTCCTCTCGTGAGCAGCAACGTCAGGGATCAACTGCAGCTCAACAGGGAAGATCTTCTTCTGGAGATCGGGCTGTCGCTTCCATCCGTCGAGCACTCCAGCCACCGTCACCTCCCAAGTAAGAGGCTTCAAGCAGCTGGATGCAGCGTGGTAGACCTTGAGGCCGGGCTCGCCAACAGCAACGTTGGACGCGGCAACGATAACGCTAGCAACGAAGTCAACCGGAACAAAATCCATCACCGCTTCAGGCCTGGCAGGCATGGAATCCAGTACGCCCATGCCGATCAAAGCAACCACGCCTCCAGCAGCGGCCAGGCCGTGAGTCCAGCCGGGGATGGGGGTGCAGAGAGCGGGGGTGATGATGCTGGGGCGGACAATGGCAATGTCCCACTTGTCGCACTTTGACTCGAGGACATGCTCGGTCAGAGCCTTGGTGAAGGTGTATGTGTTGGGGTAGAAGTTCAAGACACACTTCTCAAGGCTGTCGATCTCGGCCTGGCTCACGATGGGGATGTGTTCTACTAGGTAATGGGGGTTTCCGAATGCGATGGGGTAGATCTTTTCTTCAATGACGAGGCTGTCCTTCTTGTTGCAGTTGACGTATGCGGTGGATACGTGGACGATGCCCTTGAGCTTTTGGCACTTGTCGGCCAACTCGAGAACGTGAATGGTTCCCATGGTGTTGATGTTGAATGCATCCCTGAGGGGGAGGTTGAACTCGATGGATGCGGCGCAGTGGATGATGGTCTCGACTGTGTTGCCAAGGGTGGATTCGGCAAAGTGTTCACAGATGCCGAGGCCGGGGGCGGAAAGGTCACCCTCCAAGGCAGATACCTTGTCGGCGAATTCGGGGTGGACCTTGCGCAGGGAGTCGAATATGGGGTTGGCAAGGGCGTGCTCCAAGCGAACCTCGGCCGACTCGCCCTTGGAGGAGCGGATCAGGCAGTACACGTGCTCAACGGTGTCGTAGTGGTCGCGGAATACACGCTCCAGGACCGCCATGCCGACGAATCCCGTTGCTCCGGTAAGCACGATGGTCTTACCGGCCATCTTGACTGCGTCTAAATCCGTTTGGTACATGCTTCAAATGAATCTATTTGACTTTGCCTCCTCCCCACACCAACACTCACTATATAGTCACTGCGCCATCCTTGATCCTCGCAGATGTTATGACAAACACTTGCCCCTAGCCCCTACGTATACTATTATGTCTAACCACTCCCCAAGGATCACTGTTCCCATATACCCACTCTAATTCGCTGCATCCTCGGAAATGTCTGCCTCGTCATCCTTTCCCCCGCACAGGAGATGAATACCAAGCTATTTGATGCCTTTGCGATTAAACAAGCTGATTAAGGAGAATGTATACGTGTGAAAGCACGCATCGGTATGCTGTTATATGTTGTAAATTTAAAATGCACTTTTTATTTCCAAGTCGATGAATATACGGAAAGATGATTGGTGGAAAAGGACAATATAAAATTTCATTCTAAATTGGCGGCAATGTTTTCAGTAGACGCGTAACTCGGTTTCCCTATCACAAGCTACCCTGCTTGCTCCGTAGAATACAAGCACAGCCCAAAGCTAAACAAAGTGTATTGAAATGAGCCCCTCTGTTCCGGGTTACGGCAATCTCCAGTAGATTATATCGAATTAGTTTAGCTCAAGTGCGGGGCAAATCACATCCCTCCTCAGCCATTTCCATGAGATCTAATTGAGCTAGTGTGGGCCCCGTCAAGCCTATTGGTACACTTATGGGGTTGCCCTGGGAGCGACTCATCCTACCCCTTTTATCTGCATGCTCTTGCCAAGCAGAAGCTTACCATCAATGTCGCTTTAGAACACGTAAGCTTCCAATAATCCCCGATTTCCAATCTTTCCTAAACAAGAAAACACCTTCTGAACCGTAACCACACTAAACAAATCCCACCACTGTTCCAACGCCAAACTGCTCGCATGCCGCAAGGTCGATTTCCCACCTTCAATAAAAACATTTTATACGCTTTCAAATATCATGCCCAATAAATGGATCAACCCACTACACCGAAAATAGATACACTAAACTACCATGACTAGGGTTGCCACTAAACCCCAACTCTTTATATCCATACCCCGCTATTTTGCTACTCAAGTGACATTCCATAACCGCAAATTAACCATGTAGTACCCTAAGCCACCGCACCATACTGGGTTAGGAAAAAGATGAACTTCAACCCCTTATCCAAAGTAGATTCAATCATGGCTCAATTAACATGCCAATTTATAAAACTTCTCCCCTACCCTCTCGCAACCCCGCTAGGACTTGCATCTCACTTGTTTACCTTTGTTGAACCTATCAAGTTCACCACCCCCGATAAGGTTTAGAGTCAGACAATTCATACATGTATTCTAAATAAAGATATCATTGTCTTTTCCACTTTCCTTGTAACTCTGATAAGAAAGAACAGGTACAGCATTGGTAGGTCAAGTAGAGGGTCCAGATTACCACCCATGTAGTATATTTACCAACATCTGTCACAAAAAATATCATCAAAATCATCATGCCCAGTATTCTCATGGGTTTGTTAATATATGTCACAGTGACTGACATCTCTGAAAAATACATCAATTATCAAGAAATAGACTAACCCCTAGCAGACTTTAACACCTGCTCTTCAAAGGCCACCAAAATATGTCCTGAGCCAAATCCAGATATTACTGAGTTAAGGTGATATTCTTCAGGTGAGTTATTTCAAGCATAAAACTCCTACAAGATCTTTTCTGGCAACATCCTGGTATCATTTTCATAAACCATTGCTTCTGCTTGTTTTTTATCTTTGGAATGAAATATATTATTTTTCTTGACACCGCCTGAAGAAAATCTTGACCTCTGTGTTGCAACCAAGTTTACTGCCCTGCCCGCTAACATATCTCACAATACACAGGGACGCTTGGCAAGTTACCCCATGATGTAAACAACAGTATGGACTGATCTGAGCCTGATATCAAATTGCAGACACTATTTTCTAATTAGGAGCATTATCAATTTGACACACTGATATCTTTCTCAAGTTATTCCCAGCCTAGACCTTATGTTAAACCTGCCCTTGTACCACCCCCTGGTAGACTTGTAGCTTTTCAATATATAGTACATTAATTGCATTATTCTTCAATAAAATAATATCTTTATTTTTATTCTTGTCCTTTATATTAGACTGCTGTCTTCCCCAATCTAAATACCGAACTATTATTGGTTCCACTGCAACATCTGAATGAAAGCTTTAACCATTTTTTCAATCTTGATTGTTTCTCATCAGAAAGTTGGCTACCTGAAACCTTTCTACCCTCTTTGCCAGCATTTTTTTCTTGCCTGAAAGCTTGGGAATTGATATTTGGAACATTTTTTATCCTTTCACAACCCTTTTAACCAGGAGCTGCAATATTTTTATTAACATCAGAAGGAAGATGTAATCAGAAAACTTCTGTAGTAACATCAATTGCTCAGTTGCTTGATTGCCTTGTATTTTTACCAAGCTATAGTTTCAGTTCCTTGATTAACCTTGTAGATTGATGTCAAATATAAAAATTTCTGGCTAATAATAAGTACTAAAGAGCTCCGTGTAGATCTTTTGAGCCAATATCCAGATTAGATGTAACAATGTTAAGATAGTGGTATAGATCCAGATGGTTTAAGTTCCATCAGTCAATCACTGCAATAGATCCTCTTGTCCAGACATTTTCTTTCTATAACAGCGCTCACACAAGCTTACGCTGATCCATCCTACCTCTATTCTAAAATAGAATCAGATTTCTGCCTCACTAAAATAAAGGTCAACAATTATTACCACAATGTTTCATGTATCATCCCTTAAGCTTTGAGATCTTTTACCAGTGAAAAAAATAAGTAGAAATAGCTTCAAACGCATGTCATGATCCATCACTAACCATATCGAACTGTTTTCTCATCATATTCATAGTTTGACTAAGCCTTCTAATGGTATTCAGAGCGCTTAAAACGTTTAACTAAGGTTAGTTCTCCTTTGACTCTGTATTCATCTACCTTGTTAGATGTTTCAAGATTTTTTCAATGCTTCCACAGAATGCTGTAAGTATACAACAATGGCCGGACAGGTTGCTATTCAATTAAAGTACCTAGCCAATAGTGATTACCCTCTAACTATGCCTACCAGAAGACAATATCAATTTTTCTAACTCCTCTTCATTCACCCAAGTAATTGCCCTGGGCTTTTAAACACAAAGTAACCTACAATACTCTCTAAACACCCTGAGCCATTAGATTTAGAAACTGTTTCTTTACCTATATATTACAAGGTTGGGTTTACCCACCTCATGCTTGAGCAGTAGCAGTAAGTGCCTTCCTTAAAATACCTGTAAGAATGGACAGAGAAACTTTAACCATTGTAATTGTATATCAACTGTAATATAGTTTCAGTTGATCTTAATATTGCAATTTAACATGAAAGACCTATGCCTAGGCACATCTGTATCCTTGCACAGTACTAATAGGTGCCTTTTTATCATCACTCTAAGGCATAAAGAGCAAACATAGGCCATCATAACTGATAAAAAACATAGCAACACTAACCTGTATTGGTAAGGCAACTAGTCTTTATTCAATCAACACCATCCTAAAGCTGCAAAATTGTCTTCATTGTGTTCATCACACTCTCTGTACCCAGCCTCTTTTATAACCTAGCACCAGTTACCCAGCAGTAACATATACCCAATCTTAACCCAATGCCAGCTCACATAGCTTAGAGATTACTCAGTGTTGCCATCAAAAGGTTCACAGGTGCTAATGATAAAAATATTGCCACTTGGATGAAGCCCGCCCAGCAAAAAATATCTAGCTGATATGGGCTCAACGTTGCTAGAGAGCTGAACTATGGTCTGATATACTTCAATGTGGGAACCTTGTGGGATCAATGCCATGGGGCAGATATGAAGGAGGTGCAGGGGAGTTTTGAAGCAGATGTCATTACACTGTGTGGTGGCAGACCTTGCCCCCTGCTTTCCAAGAAATTTAAATTCAAACTCTGACAGGGATGATCAAAGATCTAGGCAGGGTCTATGGGGGAACAATCAAGTCTAATTGTTTCAAAAGAGGCTCAACATATATCTCCTGAGTAGTGGAATTTTTTTGGAATACATTCCCATCCATACAGATCTCATAAACAAGCGCACAGAAGAGGAAGCATGAATGAGATGTTAAAGGGGGTTCAAGAGCAACCCAGAATTGGTAACTGAATTTGTTGCCACTAGAGAGAGTCTTCCCCATAAATATGGGGAAGCAGTCCACAAAAAAATGAATATGGGTACCAAGGTTAACACTCACAAATTCAAGAAGGGAGCACAGTATTCATAAGGAAATATCCAACAAACAGAAAATTAACAGACAGTCAGGTGGGTGGGTGGACCAAGTATTTAACAGAGGTATCTAACAAAAGCTATGAGCGGGCAGGCCAAGAGAACAGGGGCTGCAAGGGGTTGTAGGGTTGGATTAAAGAAATGAGATTGGTACACACTAAGCTAGGAGATTTGAAAATGATTTGAACCAACCCTAATTTCTTTTAAACAAAAAGGCACAGCAAGGCAGAAGAGCAGGCAGACCAGAAGAGGCAGGAGGAAACTTTCAGGGCTGAAATCAGATCAAAAACCTTTATTATCAAAATAAACAAAACATAGATCCCAAAGCAAGCATTGATTATCAGCATTTTTATTTGATAAAAGAGGATTGATAAAAAAAGGGCCTGATAGCCCTTGCTTCCTTTTTATGCTGAGAAAGGGTGTGGCAACAACTGGGTTTTCAGGAGGAGTTTTGGTAGACAGAAATGGAAAAAAGCTTGATTGGACAGACCAATCTTCCAATGCCCCAGACCCAAGTGAAATTAGGGCAACTGGGCCAGCTGGGGTTGATAACAGCCTGATTGGTTTTAGCTGATCTGCTTAGAAAACTTGAGAAACAGTCTGATTGCTGACTAAATCTTACATCACAGCCTGCATGTCCTCAGAAAAATCTTGGGTGGGCTAAGGGACCAACAGATCAGAAGAAACAATTAGCTTAGATGCCAATATGTGTGAAACATTCTAACCAGATTTTCTGGGCTGTGGGGCAGAAAACCCTAATAGACCTGAGTAACATTTTCTTGTTAACTTGCAAGCTAACATAAATAGGGCCCAGAACAAGACAGCAGGCAGTCCAGAAAGAGCATTGTCTCCTCAGTAGTTGGGGGAGATCCCAAAGCTGAAAATATTTTTCTGGAAAAAAGCCACTAAAACTGCTCTTTGACAGTGTGCACAAGATCCTCCAAGTCATACAGGGGTTGCACTGAGACCCATGTCACCTTTTTGGTTGGCCTAGGAAAAATATCCTTATCCAAAGCCAATGGGCCTCCCAGAACTTTAAAATCAAGAGCTTTTTTTAGGCAAAAGTTAGAATTGGCTAAAAAATTGGTTGCCTGAGGAAGTTAAATGATTGTTATTTTATTGATATATCTAGTCTTGATGGTTGGTGATGGTTTTTTATGCCTTGATTTATTAGTAAGGTGTCCCCTTGTTAGTACTTTAGAAAATAGAAGTTATGCCCTGTGTGTGAGAGAGGGGGGCTAAACTAACTATGTTTGGCTCCAATCCTGGTGAAACAAACCACCAGGATGCCGCCCAGTGGAGAACTGGAACAGCCACTCAAAGGGGGGACCACAGGGAAGACACAGGGGACAGCTGAGGAAAGTAGGCATTCAATCCCATAAGTATCAAACTGGTGAGTAACCAGGGCGTACAAGTGGGAGTGGGAGGAAGCCTCACAGAGGCCTGGAGGGGCACCAAGTTGCTCTTCCCCGGGCTGGGAATGGAGACCATTGATACTTCCTCACCCGCAGGAGCAGACAGGGTGTAATCAACGTCACCCAGATCCAGATCATCACAGGTCAAACTCTTTACCCTGGCCTTCCCAGAGAACAAGAGGCCACTGAGGAGATCCAAGAGGCTGGAAGGATTGTCTCCCACAAGCTGTGCAGAAGAGGCAATCTTAGACCACAAGTCTGGTGAGGTCAACCACAGAAGCAACAAAAACAGAGCCAAGAAAAATACCATAAATTTCAGAACTGGAAGTATCATGGTTGCGTTCTCCACAAAATTTGGGTAAGCTGGGATATTTTTGGACAATAAACAATAAAATCAGGGCCAACAGGAGCACACACAGACAAGAGAACAGGCTGGAGGTAGTGGAGTGGCTTTTGGGAGCTTGGCGGTACTCTCAGGTGTCTTTGGAGCGGGCAGAAACAAAGCAGGTTTGAAAATAAAGGATTCAAAGAGAAAATCAAAGTAAAATAGATTTTATATTGAATTTTAACTAAAACTTTAAGTTTGAGCGTAAATTTTGAGAGAAAAAGCAAAAAACAACAATTATACGCCAGAGTCTGTTTTAAAAGTTCCAGAAGAGGAGCTGGGTTCAAAGCAGGTTGGTAATAGGTAAGCTTTAGAAGAACAATTAACACTTTTAATTCTTTAGGTTGTAGAAACTCCAAACAGGGGTTTCAACAAGTAAAATTTTAAAAATTGTGCAACAGGTTCCAAAGTTTTAATGAATTGGAAAATAGACAAGCAGGGGACTGAAGAGTTTCACCCTAATTTCCGCAGTCCCATCTGATTAGCTAGAGAAAATCCTAGGCAAATGGAATTCACTTGGGTTTTTGAGCGTTGATGTGACAACACTTGATTGGTTGGACCTGATAGTTTTTAAAAGTGGGCAGCACCAGGCCAAGAAAATAGTCCAAATAAATCAATGTTTCTTCCCAATAAGGAACAACCAAGGATGGTGGATCTGCAGGGTAGGCCAGCACAAATCTCTTGTCCACTGTGTGTGCTAAAGTCCCTAAGGAATCAAGCGGTTTAGTCAATATTTTTGGGCCTGTCTTAGTGCAGCGGGGGGAAATGGTGCAATCCAAAGCCAAAGGTGATAGTAGATTTACACTGTGATGGATATACCATGGGATATAGGAATCCCTAGAACATCTGGAGTGATAATACAGCTGGGGGTTCCCTGGGATAGATGTGCTTATATGGCATGAAAATCCTGGTAGTGGTTAGGGTGAGAATACAGCTGGTTTACTTTTCCTAGGAAAGAGATAAAGTGTCTATCTATGACTTATTGGTAGCTTTAAGGAGGTCTTATTACTATTTTACAAGCATTAATAGCCTAGAACCATTATTAGGGTAAATGTCCAGATATGCAGCTGCTAAACTTAATTAAAGGTATCTGGGAAGTGAAATTAGTTACTCTGTGCCCAAAGGATCAAGCTAAACACTTGGGTGGATAAAAGAAGTAGTGATACATGAGCTATACCTGCTTCTGATGACCTAAGTGGAAGCCACTGACAGAGGCCCAATGAGAGGTTTGATAGCTATGTGAGATGCTAGGCTATTAGGATAAGTGTGAAACGGTTTGGGAATATTTTTCAACATTTCTCCAAAGTGGGCGTTTGAATGAGGAAAGCAGGACAGCACAGCAAAACAATGAGAGAAGGTGCTTCAGGGTTTCTCCAAAGATGAATTTCCAGAAGGGTGAAAGGATGAGATGTTTGAGGAAACCTTTGGGATGCAGGTTCAATCCAGGGGCAAAAGAAAAAGAGAATCATTATAGAAAGTGTGACAAAACAAAGCGCCTAGTAGTTTCCTATGAAAAAAGGCACATTTAAACCCAGAAAAACGCTGAAGAAAAACAGAGAAATTGTTTAAAGAACAGTACACAGATAGTCAAAGTTTTGCTCAGTGAAATGTTGCTGTTTATTTGGAGTTTGTTTTAACTGTGAAGCATAGCAAAGCATTTTAGATGTTTGAAGATAAAGAGCATTGCTGATATTAGTTGAGTTTGAAGCTTATTTTACTATTGATTTTTAAATATTAAAATAACCTAAAGCTAAATGGATTTACTCAAAAAGATCATGAAAGTTCAATAGGATTGATTAAAGTAAGTTTGAAAGCTTATTTTATTATAAAAATGAGAGTTCAGATAGTTTAAGCTTTTGAAAAAAAAACAGCATAAGGGGGATCTAGCCTAAGCCTAGGAGAAGATATATAAGGGAAGTTGACTGAACAGGTGCTAGAGGTAGGTTTCAATTAAGGAATATTAAGTTTAAACACGTCCTTAGATTTCTAACTTGAAGATATTTCTCCCCAAGGCAGTGAAGCAGGGGATTGTGACTCCTAAGATATTTCCAAATTAGTAGTTAGCCCCCAAATTTGCAAACAGCTTTGTTTAAATAGGTTTCTAAGAGGATCTTCCTTTTTTAAATTAATACTTTATGACCCCTATATATTTTCAAGTGATAGGAACATGAGTTTCCCCCCACATCTTCTACCCAAACATTGGACAAGAAAAACAGTATAGACTGATGTGCAGAAGAATTTAAAGGAGCTAAACTACCAGCAAGGAATGCACTAGGATCTCAAGAGGACTTATACTCAATATAAGAGAAAATGAGTTTGTTGCCCTCTTTTGAGAACTATACTTCCCCAGAAGGAAAAACAAAAGTAGATATTATTATTTATTAATAAGATACTAAGGGTTTATTGGGAAAGGGCTTGGAGGAGTTTGCAGGACTTTGGGCTAGTTAAAGGACGCTTGAAGTGGAACACTGTCACTTGAAGAATGGTACCTAAACCCAGCTGGTCCCTGGATTTGATCCAGGACACTCAATGGCCACCTCACAGGAGCAGAATAGTCACACACCCCTGCATTGACTGGGATATTTTTCATTGCACTAAGAAGAAATAGTGTTGGGTTCTAGATCTACCCAGTTGAGATGAGCACGTTACTACATGACACTGTCTTTGTCTGTATCACTTAACAGGGACCCTCTGAGTTTAAAGTGGGAAATTAAGCTTTAAATAATTTCTCAGATAAGTTCATGAGCTCTGAATTTTCTATAACTACCTTTCATGGCAAACCACTAATAATAATTAAAGAATTACTTGATGAGTTCAAGTACGTATTCAGCAAGACACTGGACTAACTACCTCCACCATGAGAGATTCAGTATGCTTTGTAACTACAGAGGAAGTTGACCAAGGCACGTCCACTATATTTTCTAACACTCAAGGAAGACAAAAACCTCTGGTAAAATCTTGTGGATGCTCTTGTCAAAGGGTTTATCCACTGACTATATCTCTGCATGGGGCTGCAGTCTTCTTTGTGGCCAAGAAAAACAGTTCCCTCCACCTGGTCACAGACTGCCACATCCTAAACAAAGTCACAGTAAAAAATAAATACCCCTTACTGCTAATTGACAACTTATTTAATACACTTACAGATACTAAAGTATTTAGAAAGATTGATCTCCCCATAGGGTACAATCAGCTCAGAATTTCTTCCAGGGATCAGGCAAATCACCTTTAAAAATACTATGGGTTGTTTAAGTGTCATGTTGTGAAATTTGATATGGCTTATGCACTGTAAATCTTTTCAATGCCTATTGATAAGGATCTTAATAATTTAGTTGGAAATCTTGTTGTTCTGTGCCTAGGTGTCATTATCATGTTAAGCCAGGGTAAGAAACAACATCTCTAACACCTCTGTGTCTATCTTTGTGAGGATTAGGGGGCAGGTTATAAGAAATAAAACCTTGCTCTCAACCACAATAAAATTGCAGTTTCAGCAAAAACAGAAGATTGCCACTAACAATTTCTGGGGAAAAAGGGGGGAAGGAATCAACTAAACACCAAAATCAACAGAAAAAACCAAATGGCCAAATTACTAGAAAAATTCAAACTTTATTAGATCAATGATGAAGCAAGATCTTTTGCAACACTTGAATTCATTTAAGGGGGGCAATGGAATTGGGATTGAAGGATGAATGAACCAAGATAATTGACCATTAATATGAGGATATATGAGTGCATTTTCTGAGGTAGGATAATCTGGAAAAACTTTGAATGAACAGAATCAAAAGGAAAACTGTCAGGATACTGCATCCCAGTGGGGGTTCCATTGGCCTCAGCTGCTAATTTTCTCTGTTGTGAAGAGGGAAGAGCCCACCATAGGAGGGGTGTAAACTTGATGAGATAAGATGCTGATTGACCTACTAAGGCCCAATGTTTGATAGAGGGTACCATGGTGTCAACAAATCCAGCCAAAGCAATGTAGGCTATGCCTGCATATTGATTGGCTGTGGGAGGAGACAGATCTGAGCTGGGGGGTAGACGGTCAGGTTTGGGTGTCAGGGAGGCTTCTATATCTGTCTGATAGGCAGGTAAATAGTTGTGCTTATCACAGAATATGGCAGCTAGGTGCTTGTCCCAAGCACCTTTGTGAAAGCCTGTTTGTGGAGTTCTCTGTTAGACCAGGCAGTCAAAGCATAGGATATTCTCCAAGGTAAATTTCTTGTACTCTGGCTTAAGTGGGTAATCAGAGAAATGCAGCAGGTCAAAGGGTGCTCCAGGAAGACAATAAAACACAGTTCAGGTTCTGGGGACTTCCTCAGGAACGCAGGCTATCAGACCAGGATTTTCTGTTGGAACAGTAGTAAAGTGGAAGACAACCAAGATTAAATAAGGAATAAAATGGTAGAACCAAGGTCCCATAATCTTATTTATTTAAGAATGGCAATAATATTTTAACAAGACATCACATAGTTTAAATATCATTTTAAATGCTAAGTTTGTATTAAACCATCACCTGATAGCTGAGTTGTTCAGTTCTTTGGGCCCAAGGGTTCCGGGCCCATTCTGAATCTTCTGGCCTGTCATTTCTTCTGTTGAAATGACCTCCATCTGACGGTCCAAAGATAACATCTTCATGGCTTCATCATTGCCACCACAGTTCTTGTCATCTTGGACCAAAAGACCTCCAGGAACCATAAGCTGGATCAACTTTTTCTCTATAAGCTGCACATCTTCAGGAGTAGCTTTGGGGTCACTATATGACAGGGGATCACATGATCTGGAGGCCTGGGTTTCTAGCCAGTTATCTGAATTACCTTTGGATTTTGGCCCATTATGGTGAGCAGCAAACCCCTTTTCAGATGGCCTGTCAACTATTAAAGGAGTGACATCATGTTGGTTCAGCGCTTCCAGAAATATAAATTGGTTTTGCAAATTTATGGACAGGCAGGCCTGCAAATTCTCCTGATTATCATATCCAAATCACTGCCTGTTCCTGCTCTTTCACTGGCTAGCTGTGAAAAACACAGGCAGTTGGCCCAAGAGTTTACAGGATCTCCACAACCATCAGAATCAGGTCCCAAGTTCAATTCTCTTAGTTGGAGTTTACCACTCAATTTGGGATAAATGTCATTCATGACAAAAACCAACTCAACTAAAATTGAGGAACCTGATTTGGAATCACATACCACTGCTCCTGTCTGTTCTTGTACATTATATTTAACCAGGGGTGTCTCTTGGGTGGGTTAGATGGGGGAATCTTCAGAATGATCCCATAATTAATAGTGTGAGAGCTTTTCTTGGGCTTTTTAAGTAAATTTTTAGATAAATATACAAACACAATTTGTTAGAGGTCCCCAAGCATTTGATGGTGATTGAAGTAAGGCCCAAGGAGAGGCATATCTTTATAACCTTAACATCCTTCAAAATCATCAGTTAAAGGACAAAACATCTAAGTGTGAGTTCTTCTATTCAGAGTTACTGTTTTTGGAACACACTATCTCAGCTGAGGGTATCAAACTCAAACCATCCAAGATCAAGGCAATAATCAACATTCCACTCCTACTGATGTTAGTCAGATGCATACCTTCTTTGGAATTATTGTATATGTGCACAAATCCATTCAAAGCTGTGGTAAGCCTATTGCCTCTTATAAAGCCCCTCATCACCAAACAGTAGTTCCAGCAGATGCCAGTTCAAGACCAAGCTTTCAAAAAACTCAAATAAAGTCTCAAAACTGCACATGCTCTTCAGTTTCCCAACCAAATGGGCATTATCAGCTTGAGACCAACTACTGATTATGTCATAGGGAGAAAATTAAGGTAGAAACTAACAATGGGATTCTTCTTTTAGTAGCCTAAAAAACACAAAGACCTACAGCCACCAAGCAATATCAAACAATTAATGACAAGGAATAAGCCATAATTCTGCACTGTGTGGATAAATGGTGTTTTCATTTGGAGGGTACTACCTTTTTCACTGTATCCTCACAGACCACAAATCCCTCCAGTACTTTAACATACAGTCACATTTTACCTGGAACCAGTAAGCTTTGTTTAAACGTCTATCCTGTAAGAGAGGGGGGCTTGACTAACTAAGTCTGGCTCCCATCCTGGTAGGACCAACCACCAGGATGCCATCCAGTGCAAGAATGGGATAGCCGCTTAAAGGGGCCTCCCAAAGGAGACCAGATGTGAAAGGGGAGGGAAGTACACATCCAAAGCCATGACCAAAGCTCCAGTAAGTAACCACAGAGAGCAATACCAAGTGGAAGGGGCCTCTGTTTCCAACTCAGGAATTTGGCGCAAGGGGGAATAATTGTCCAAGTCAGAAGAAGGAGTTTCAGTAGTAACAGATTCTAAAGGGGGCGACAATACATAGGATACTGGTTTGATGGGAATCTGGGTGAGATGTTCAATTACATTTACAAAAAGACCAGGAATAAACTTAGAAGATTGAATAATCATGGAAATTTTGCTCCAAAAGACAGGGTTTGAGGACCAGAACAATAGGGAAATAGGTACCAGTATCCACATAGCCATCTTGTACCAAGGTGACAATACAATTCCATTGGGTGTCCTTTTTACTAAAACTTCCAGGCGGACAAACCAAGTGCACAGGTAAATATCAGGGAATGATCCAAATTAATATTCTTGGAACAAACCCTAACAAAAAAACAAAGGATGGGTGGGCAGTTGGGCAGACGGGCCAGGGAAAGCAGGAGGCAGGGACAGCAACGGGAGTTGAGACAATTACCTTTATTATTTAACAAACTTCAAAACTACAAAAGGATTTCCAAAGTCAGGAGTTTATTCAACAATTGGAATTGGTAAGCAAGGGACCTGACAGCCCATGCTTCCCTTTTATGCAAAGGGGGGTTGTTTGGACGGGAGGAGATATGAAAGGGGCTATTGGAGTGCAATCTAAAGGGGAGCCTATTAAAGAGTACTAGCCAATCTTCCTGGTTTGAGACCAAGAAAAATAGGGGCCGCGGGCCCAGATGTAAAACTCAGTCCCTCAATTGGCTAGGAGCCTTCTGAGGACTCAGGGTACACATTTCCCCTAATGCCTTCCTCTGATGTCTCCATTGGAGAGCTCCAGAACCCAATTATCTCGGGCCAAGGGACTTCTGGACCGGGGGAATTGGCAGCCTGGGACACCATTGATTGCAGGATTTGATACCCAATTTCCCCGGGCCGCAGGTTAGGCTTTTCTGGATTCATGCAGGCGCATTTTTCTGTTGGCCTGCTAGTTGTTTCAGGACCAGCCAACACCAGGACAACAAACAATCCAGCTGAATTAATGTCTCCTCCGCAGTTGGAGGGGACTCCAAAGGAGAAATGGGAACTTCAGCCGGAAAAGCCAACATAAAGTGTTCATCCACTGTGTGAGCCAAGTCCTCCAGTTTTTGGAGGGGTTTTGCCTGCACGCAGGCCACTTTTTTTGATGGTCTGGGAAATACATCCCAATCCAGGGCCAAACGTGGGCCACAGAACTTTACATATCCTCCTATCAGCTTTACATATAGTAAAAGTCCAGAAAAGAGTTAGTCAAATATGATGCTTTTTCCTAGCTATATGTGAAGTCAATCACAGGGTACAATAGGTTGGTCCCTGAATGGTGTCTACTTTACCTGCACCCCAAGAGCACATAATACAATATTCTTAATTTCATACCATATTCAAACTTAAGGACAACAATATTCAGTCCATAACCAATGCAGGGAACATCTTAAAAAGGAAATAGAAAGGAGAAAATATGTCTTAAATTTTCATCACACAACAAGGAGATATTATCCTGTACTATCACTGCACACTAGGACACATATATGAGTGTAAACTATTTGAAATCATGAAATACAAGGTCTGGTGGCTTTGCATACATCAAGAAATATTGTATCTCCTGTAGACATATGTATGTGCAAAAAAAATCATCCAGCCCTACCTTGCCAAAGTTAGCCTTACCCAACAAGGCTATAAAACCTTTCAAAAACAGGCTCTTGATAGTGTAAGAAACCTTCCAGAATACAAGCTAGGTAAGAGGTATATTGTCATCACCATTGTCTACTTCACAATTTTGGCCTTTATCTTGGGCAACCACACTACCACAACCATTACCCAGTTTATTGACAAGGAGATTGTAGTGTGTTTTGGCCACCTCAAGCAGCTCATCATCAATGGGGGTCAGAACTTGTGGGTAATGCTATGAAAGAATATTGTGTGAAAAACTCCCTGGAACGTGTGTTCACCACACCATACCACCCCCAAGCCAATGGGTGAGTGGAAAAACTAGATAGTTCACTAATACAGGTAATTTCCAAACTGTCTCAAGAACATCCAAACATCACTTGGACAGAACACCTACCAACAACATTGCTCATCCTGTATGCTAGGATCAACTGAGGCACAGATTCAGCGCCAGTGCACTAGCCTTTGGCGCCCCTGTTGGTGTGATAAGGATGGACTAGGGCAAGTTAAAATCCACAATTTCAGTCAAATAACCCCTTGAAGTCACTCCTTCATTAGAAGAGTGGCAGTCCAAGGCCCACAACATCAAGCAAAAAAATCAAAGGGACAACAAGACACCTAAAAGCCTGTTATGCCGCAGGTAATTCTGTCTATGCCCTAAACCTCTGCACTGCAAAAATTAAGCCTAGATATATTTTGCCCTTAAAATTCAGATATTTCTATGAAAATTACTTCTATAAAATTGAAGACACTCAAAGGTAACACCAAGAAACTTTAATACAATATATTTGCCACTATCACATCATACCCACTCAGAAACATTGTGTACACAATTTTCATGACCTTTTTTGAATTTTAATTATGGTTGAAGACAACAAACAGGGGCAAGAGGTGATGTTGCATCAAGAATCAACATCTTGGCAGCTAACATATTTTAAAACATACAGGAGCTGCTCACAAGCTGTCACATGATGTATATAACAACATGGGGAATTCTACTGCTAATTCCAAAATAAAGACAATATTCTCAAATTAGGAGTTTATCCAGTTTCATGCAACAATCCATTGATTAGTTATTTGTCATCAACACCCTACTTGGATTATGTCACAATGCCATCTTCCTGTAATTAGTGGCTCACTTTTACAATATATTAACTGTTGCTACTGTCAAGGAGCTGGATGTACTGGTATTCTGGTTGTTGTCAACACACTTAACATCCTGTCATTGCCCAATTTGGTGCCCTTCCAATATAAATTTCAACATACCAAGAATGGCAACCAGGCAATATCACATGACTTTCCAATTATCTAGTGGCTTGAACCCATTCTGCACATGACCAACCCCTAGGTTTGATCTAACTAAATCTCTGCCACAGCCAAGTCTATATAAGTCTAAAGTATTATTCAATAAAATATACTTCTCTTCTTTCTCAATTCCATATTTGAAGCTTCCCCAAAAGGCACACCTTATCACTGGTAGCAGCTACGGTTTTTTGACCACGCCCATGAGAGAGAAAATGACTGACCAAAACCTGCCCACCTTTGCTCACGTACTCAACCAGGCCACATCCCAGGAGACCTGGAAAACGTACTTCTGTGCCCACAACATCGACAAAGATATACCTAGTGGATGCACTGTATTCAAAGGTCTGGTCATGCCCAAAGCATGCACCAAGATTATTCAATACAGTTGCTCTCTTCAACCACAAACAAATGCAAAACCACCTATCACAGGTGAAGTGACCAACAACAAATACATTGGTAAAAACAAGTTCTTTGGTAAAAACAAGGAAAACATCATCAACTGGCTAGACCACTCAGCCACTAAGCTCTGCGCCAGCTGCATTCCCCATGAGAAATGGGTCCAGGAAGCCAGTAAGCGCCTATACAAGGCTGCAGCCAACTGGTTTGCCACCTGGGTCGACTCACAAACTGACAACCAGCTTGACAACTGGGAAGAGTTCAAAGCGGACATTAACCACAATTTCCGCATCACTGAATCCCTCCAAGACATTGCAATATAGCTCAGTGATCTTCCTCAGAAGACCACTATCTCAGCTTACGCCAACAAATTTGATGAAATACATCACAAAATCCAAAACCCAGCACAAGCTGACAACTTACATATCAGAGCTTCATTCATCAACAGAATGAAACCCTCTGTTGCTGCCCTCATCTGTCCAGAGGCTAACACCTCCATGCCTGTGCTCATTGCAGAAGCCAAGCACGCAGAAAAACGCGCAAACATAGAATATGCTGCACACAAAGGCAATCACTCCACAAACGGCAATGGCAAAGAAAACTCCAATGGCAACAAATGCCAGAACACTAACCATAACAACGGCAAATCCAATTGCAACAATGGCAATTACAGCCAAAGCACAAACTACTCCTGTCCCAAGAAAGAGGACACCGCCAAAGTTAACAATGCTGAAGTAGCAACCTGCTATGAATCTGACCCCCACATTCTCTGACCTCAAAGGTCTCAAAACAGAAGAACAGGGAAAAGAGGAGGGGGGAAAAGTCTTAAGTGCCCCTGTCTCCCCCCAACTTGTCAAGAAATTGTACCAAGACACAAACTTTGCTGCTTGCATCCCCCATGTCCCGCAATCCTCCATTTTTATGAACGTAAAAATTAAAGATCACTCACAACTTCTTGTCTATCCATGCACTTAAAAATCACATACACATAAAATTTTATTCAACTCTGGTGCTCAACACACTATGGTAAGCAAACCATTTGTAACCAAGTACAAAATACCAGTTGTCAAATCCAACTTCAAATACATCAGAATGGCAGATAAATCAAAGGTTCTACTCAAAGGCAAAACAACTCCCTTCATAATTGACCTCCAAGGCATACAAACGTCCATCAAAGGACTTGTCATGAATAACATAAACTACAACATTGTAGCAGGCATGGACTGGTTCATCTAAGCAAACCTCAGCGTATGTTGGAAAGCAAAAACCATGACCATCAAACGCAACAGAGTCAACTTCAGCATCCTCAAAGAACCCAATGACCTCATTCTAAGAGACACAGTATTTTTCCAGGTCATAAACCAAGATGACTCAGAACGTCTAACCAAAGATAGTACTCTCCACATAATGAGGTACACCAAATTCAATAATATACAAACAACCAAATCCAATGCCCAGAACCTGCAGCACTCCTAAACAAATAAACTCATGTATATAAAGAATAACTCACCAAGTTACCCCCCAAACAGGAGGTCAAACATGGCATCAACTTATGTAAGACCATGCCTAAACCTGCACCCCTCTACAGACTCTCCCCCATGGAGACAGAAACCCTCAAAACCCATATTGAGGACAACTTAGCTAAAGGCTTCATCTACCTGTCTGAATCCCCATGGGGAGAGCAGTGTTCTTTGTAAAGAAAAAAGAAGGCACCCTGTGTCTAGTAACCAACTATAGAGCACTAAATTCAAGAACAATAAAGAATAAATACCTTCCTCCACTTGTAGAGGATCTGTTTGCAAGACTCTCAGGAGCCAAATTTTCCTCCAAAATTGACCTCACCTCAGGTTAAAACCAAGTCAAAGTAAAGGAAAAGGACATGCCAAAAATAGTGTTCCATGCACAATTTGGATCCTTTGAGTGTAGGGTAATGAACTTTGGGATGACCAACGCTCTTGCAATGTTTGTCTCCATGATAAACCAAGCACTAAAAGGTCTCTTAAATACATTATCCTACCTTGTGTATAAAATCATATTCTCAAAAACAAAAGAGGAACACCTCACGCATGTCCGCAAGACACTCAATCTCTCACAAAGCACAAACTTTACGCAAAACCAAGTAAGTGCCAATTTATGGAAAAGGGACTCCTGTTCTTGGGTCACATTGTCTCTGGCAGTGGCATCAAAGCAGATCCAAAAAAAATTAAGGCCATAAATAACATGCAACACCCCACCTATGTTAAACAAGTTAGATGCTTTCTTGGAATGGTAGCTTACCTAAGGAAATATACCAAAGACTGCGGGAAACTAACTGCATCAATCAATGACCTAACCAAGGGTAATGCCAAAAAGAAATTCATCTGGACTCCAGAATGTGACAAGAATTTCCAATTATTAAAACAAGCTCTGATTGAAGCACCAATCTTGCAATACCCTAATAATAACAGGTGCTACAAGCTTGAGTCAGATGCCAGCAACACTGCCATTGGCGCAGTCCTGCACATCTGCCAGCCAGGGCAGCAAGACTTCCTGCCAGTATATTACAAAAGCAGAAAAATAACTAATACTGAGCAGAAATACCCAATACACAATAAGAAATTGCTAGCAATATACCACACATGCAAGAAATGGAGATGTTATCTAGAAGGACATTTAAACGTCAGAGTACTAACTGACTATAAATCCTTAATCTATTTCAAAACTCAGAACGCACTTGCATGGCAACAAGCCAAATGGATGTCCTTGCTGGAACAGCTTAACCTGGACATTCAATACAAAAAGGGAGCAGAGCTGGTCACAGCTGATGCTCTCTCTAGACTATGCCATCATACAGAGGATCACGCAGACCACCTGGACCCTGAATGGCCAAACCTGTACAATACTGAGTATAAAACCAAAGGAAAAGACCCCTCAACTCATCAACTGACTCATAATACATTAGTAAGAAATGAAAAGTATTTCCATGCATTAAATGGCACTGTATACCAAATTATTAATGACAAACATGTCCCGTATATTCCACTTGCACAAAGAGTTGACACCATACTAAGATATCAACGCCTACTAGGCCATACAAAGGCTAACAACCTATACCTCACACTAAAAGAGATAGTATGGTGGCCTGACCTCAAACAGGATATAGTTGATGTTCTGAAAAATTGCACAGTGTGAAAGAAATACACCAGTACAAAGGCTCCTCAGCCAACTGTCAAACCAGTACCAGACCCTGAACCATTTAAGGTTTGGGGGCTAGACATAGTGGGCCCCTTCCCAGAAACAAAAACAAACCAACACTTCTTAATTGTAGCTATTGACTTTGTCACACACTGGCCCATCTGTGGGCAACAAAGGACCATAAAGCAGAAACCATCAACTGTTTTATCAACAAAGCAATCATAGCCAACTACGGCACCCCAGACTACATCATAACTGATGGAGCAACCAAGTTATCAGGTCACGTAGTAAATGACAACTTAAAGCCCAAAAAAATTAAACACTCCACAACCTCTCCATACAGGCCACAGGCCAACAGTAGAGTGGAATGCCTAAACAGCAGCCTTATCAGGACCCTAGAGAAAATAATGGATGTCAAAGCCAAAGACACATGGCCACTATACGTGAAACATGCATTACTAGTATCCCAAGTCTGCACCAACCAAGGGACAGGCTATTTACTGTTTGAACTAGCCTACAGGTACAAACCAGAAATAATCACCTGCAAAAAACAGCCCTACATAAAGATCCCCCCAGGGAAACCTCCCACAGTAGAGCAATCACCAAACCTACAACACATCTGCCTCAAAGCTAAAATAGCAGAAATAAAAAAGCTCAAAACACAAAAGGTAACCTCCACAGAGGAACCACTTCCCATCAACTCCACTGTCTGGGTCCTAGCTGGAAACAGAAAGAAACTAGACTCAGTACACAAGGGACAGGAAGAATCATCAATTACAGACCAGATCACAACACCTATCTAGTAAAATTCCAAGGTGCCAAAACCCCAATTGTCAAGAAATACCATAGAACTTGTCTCTGCCTTAGTAAAGGAGAACACTTGACCAGACTGGTTCCAACTAGCAAACAGCTCTAGGAGCATCAGGCAGCAGCTGTTAAGACAAAGCCCTCTCCTGATGCAGCAGAGTAACCTCTTAAGGGGGTGTTGAGGAGCTGGATGTACAAGCATCCTGGCTACTGCCAACTTAATTAACATCTAGCATTGCCCATTTTGGTTCTTTCAATATACTGTTTGACATACCAAAAATGGTAACCAAACAATATCACATGACAATCCAAGTATCCAGTGGCTTGAACCCATTCCCACATGACCAACCCCTAGGTTCAATCCAACTAAATCCCCACCACAGCCAAGTCTATATAAGTCTAAAGTATTAACTAATAAAATAGACTTCTCTTCTTTCTCAATTCCATATTTGAAGCTTCCCTGAAAGGCGCTCCTTATCAATACTCTATATTTTCCTAGCAATGCATTTATCTTGGACCGGGATTTTTACCCTTATCTTCAATAATTCTAAAAGTACTTATTAAGAAAGAACTTCCTGAGCAAGGGATAATATAAATATAAATTTTTGTTTATTTATGTACCACATATTATGAATCAATTATAATTGTTCTGGATAGGGACAGTTGCAGCAATTGTGTGAACACAGAATCACAACAACATTTTTTGGATTGGGCCACAAAACAATACATGTAGATTTTTTCACAGCTTGTGGTGCAGGTCACAATATGTGCCTCACTCTATTGTGTAGGTCACAAAATATAAAGGAAGTGTAGTTTTCTGGCATGAAATAGATGATAGTTTTTTCAAGGCACAGGATATAAAGTTAGAATAGTTCTTGAGGATGAAACTGATTATATCATTGTTTTGGGCACAGGATTTAAATAGTTCAGGTTATATTTCAATTTTAAATTCACTCTGAGAAATAGATAGATTGATATAACTTATACTTAACTGTGACCAAGGAGCAAATAAGTATGAAATATAAATCATATTGATAAAAGTAATAAGCCTTTAGAATGAAATATAATCAATCTCTTATATTCTATTGATCATCAAGAAAGCTTTGAACTGATTTATCATTTATTAGATCACTTCAGCCATGAACTATGAGAATATTATACAAGGACAATGACCTTAAATAATTTCACAGGATGAAAAAACTGTTGCTTATTTTACAGATAGAGGTTTTTAAAAAATACAAAGTCAATAATAACAGTTATAGTATTAATTTTATGCATAATAAACATAACAAAGCAATCCCAGAGACAACAATTAAGATGTTTGTCAGGATATCAATGAAGAAGATAAACTAATACTGATTTGAAGGATTAAATTAAAGAAGCATCAAAGAAAGCCTTTAAAGTTGTTATACTAGAAGACCTTTTAAAAGCCATGTGTAATTTACAGAGAAGGCAGTTTCATATATCAGATGTTCTATTGTAAGATTCAAAAAAAACTACAACTTTACTGAGACTGCTTATTCATACAATCATCACATTTATATAAAACAGAAGTCATTATATGAAAAAATAGTATCTGGAGTTAATCATGCAAAAACAAACTCTATGAAACTATAAAAAGATATCTTTGAAGTAAGGTTGAATACCTGGCTTCTGAAGAAAACAATTTTCTACAACTATTGTTGAGTATAATGATTTTTTTAAAATGACCCTTGCTGGTTCAATTTTCTACAATAATAATCTTAAGGAAATTAGTTCAAATACTGTGAGAGCTGAGTTTAGTGATTGCTTGGAGGTTTTTCAGAAAATAGTAATCAAATTGATTCAAGAGAAACAAGATATTTTATTATCAGCTGATGGATGGACCTCAAAAAATAATAAGAGCTTTCTTGGAGTGGTTGCATATTTTTCACTGACTAAAGGAATGGATGATATTGCACTTGTGATGTATGTTTTAATGGGTAAAAAAGCAAGAATAATATGGGAATTATTTAATTGAGATAATAGATATCTAAAAAATAGCATCTTAAGTCAACTATATTGTTGCAGACTCTGGTAGCAATATGGGTACACTGATGGACTCTTTGGAATATATTTCCACTACCAGGCCTTACTTTCATATTCTAGGGGATCATCCCATATTCCTCAATTTTCCCACATTCTAAATTTAATTGTGAAGGCTAGTTTACCAATGGGATAAAATTTGACCCATTCAATGAAAGTAAATAAGGATATCAGAAGTTTGAACGCTCCACTTTTGATGGGATCTGCACATCTGTAGAGCTTGACATGCCCAGTTTGATTAACAGGATATGCTGCTTCATCAAATCTATAAAGAATTTTTCATTTAAGAGTGAATGCTTCCTGAACCATCAGAATGACTCTTATCTAATTGAACTTGCATTTGATGTGGTCATCAGATAGAATTTCATTTACTACTTGCTCAAGACTCTAATAGAACTAGTTAATAGTTTCAACCAAATAGTTATCTATTTCCCAATAATGAATGAGATGGATTATTTAAAGTCTGATGAATCCAATGCTCTTATCAATTTAATCAAATTTCTCAAGCCTTTTAAAAGAGCAACTAAATTGATTTCAACTTCAAATTCTGAATCTATCTCAATGGACTACTCTATCTTATGTGAGCACCATCCTATCTTTAATTCAGAATTGTTTTTCCTAGCTATATACCTATAGAAAAATAAGCTTTTCTTTTAAAATTTATTAAATGTCAAGATAATATTTCTGAAAAGATATTTTCTCAGTTACAATGGCTCTTGACCCAAGGTTCAAATCTAAATACTGACATAGCAACAAACACTATCCTTTTAATTCAAGTGTACAGGAAGCCCACATGCTGCAATTGTGAAACCAGACAAGGACCCAAGAGAATTGTGAAATACCAGAGCCAAGTGGACTTTTTGGACAACCCAGATTTTTGAGGCAGCCAGAAGAAGAAGATTTATACCAATATCTCAAAGAAGGTGTTATATCTTTCAAGTAAATAAGGGATCTAATACATGATCTTTTGGGGGAAATCAACACAAAGTTATCCTCAACTTTCAATTTCAGCAAAAAAATACCTAGGTGTACCTATAACATATACATCTACTGAAAGAATGTTTTTACAGCAAAGTATATTCTTCCCTATACTAGAAATAGGCTCCATAATGATAGTATTTGAACTCAAATACTATTGAATAACTGGATAAGATACTTTGATTAAGATTTAAATAGAGTGTTGTTATTTTTTAAGCATTATTTTTAAACTAAAAATATATAAGATAATATTATTTTACCAATTTATAATGTTGCAACTGAACCAATGAGGATTCAGTATTTGGAATTGAGGAAGACAACAGTCCAATAAAAAAGGACATAATAATAAGAATAAGGTATTGTTTATAGTAGAATATTGTGATTAATATACTGCATGGGGAAAGCCACCAGGCCACAAGGGGATGGCATGGTGGCATGTTCCATGTAAGGATTTAATCCAAGGAATAACTTCTGCAGGGATCAGCAGGTTGAATTGGTAGCACTCCTAATTAGGAGAAAGTGCCCACAATTTTATATTGCCATCAGATTGGTCCATGTTATTAGATACATCAAAGGACAGCTCATTGAGCGTCCCCTATGTATTGTAAGATACATTGGCAGGAGTGTTGGGAAACTTGGTTGCAATACCTCCCCTTCCCCCTTCTTGTTGTCAGGCACCAGGATCAGAGTCTGTGGGAGATCTGAGAAGGTCTGCACAAACAACCTTTGTGTGGAAATGGCACAACAGGGGCACAAGCAATTGTGGTGGAGCGTCTTGGTATTTCCTTGGGCATCTCTAAGTCAATAGGTGTGATTGTTATAGACTGCAGCTATTTTGAAGGGCCCTAGGTGGTTGGGCTCCAACTTAGCCAAATTGGGGTTGAGGGTATAGACAGGGTCACTTACAGCGTATCTGGCTTCAAGGTGCTTTGTCCCTCCTTCAATTTGTTTATGCTCAGTTTCCTGGGCTTTGGCAGCCATTGGTTTAAGGATGGAGTCTTCAACAGGGGGGCTTTCTGGGAACTATAGACCGTAGTTTCCCCTGTTCAACTCCCATCAAACTGTCAGGTGTTCCAAAGGCCAGGGCGCTGGGGCTAAACCTGATGCCTTGATTAATTCTTGCTTGTGGGATAAGTAGAGCAGTAGGCAAGTGTTCAGTCCATGCGGTATTGGGGTGCTCCTGCAAGAGCTTGGCAATCAGTTGAACCAGTGAGCCGTTTAATTGCTCCCTGCGCCCATTGGCTTGTGGATGGTAGGGAGTGGTGACTATCTGTTGGAGGGCATTCTTGGCACAGTACGCCTTCATGACCTGGCCATTAAGTTTGGGACCACCATCTGTGATGAGACGTTTGGCCTACTCAAAATGGGCCACAATTTCCTTACCAATGAAGAAGGTGATGGTGGTGGTGGTGTGATTAGTTGTTGCCCAAGCCACTGGCCAGCAAGTGAAGTAGTCAATGGCGGTTATGATTTATTTCTTTTCCAGTCTGTCTTTGGAGAGGGGCCCAACCACATCAAGGGCCCACTGCTCAAAGGGTTCCATGGCCTTGATTGGTAGGACAGACTTGGGAGGTGCAGGCTTGATATATTCTTTTTTCACATCACACATGTTTCAAGGAAATAAGATGTCTTGGCGCATACGCGGCCACCAAACCTTTTGTTTCATGATTTTGAAGAGGTTACATCCTCTGATGTGACCCAAGATGCGGTGGTAGTGCAGTATTGTGTTGCCTTGCTGTGTAGTGGGGATGTAAGGCGTCTTTTCACCTGTCTCTGCCCAGAACAGACGTTGCCAGCATCATTGGTAAACTGGCTTTCATTGTCCTGCATCTTAGATATGGTTACTGAGTTAAGGCCTTTGTAACAAGTTGCTTCAGGGCAGAGGTACAACATTGGCCAATCTGGGTCTAAACTGTTGTCCCTGGTGATGGACACTACGTAGAGTTGTGAGAGGGCATCATCTGTGACAAGTTCCTTCCCAGGATTGTACTAAATGCACAGCTGGTAGGGGGATAGGCACTTGACCCAGCCTGCTTGACAGCGTATTAAGTGGTACTGTGTATTGAAGTACTGAAGTGACTTGTGGTCTGTTAGGACGCGGGGTGGAAAGGTTGCCCCTTCCAGGTAACAGCTCCATTTCTCAATGAAGTGCACAATTGCAGACAACTCTTTATCATGTATAGGGTAATGTTGTTCTGAGTCAGTAAGCTTCCTGGACTCATACACCATGGGGAGGAAGACGCCTTTGTCAGTTTCTACCTGTAGTATGCCCCCTATGGCCCTGTCAGAGGCGTCAGTCTCAAGTTTGTACTGGCGGTTTTGATTGGGAAACTGTAATACAGGCACAGTTGTAAGTCTTTGCACCTCTTACCAAGCTCTTAAACACTAAGCAGTGCTTTCACTGGACTTCTATCAGAGATCAAGCCTTTGAGACGTTAAAGCAATTAGCTCCCTGCAATTGGTAATGAACTTGTGCACATAGGCAACCATGCCTAAGAAGGTACACACCTGACCAACATCAGTGAGAGGTGGCATGCTGATGTTTGCCTTGATCTTGTCAGGGTTGGGCTTTATCCCTTGAGCAGATATGGTGTGCCCAAGGAATAGAAGCTCCAACTTAAGGAACTTGCATTTGGAGGGTTTAGCTTTTAGATGGTTTTTCTGAAGGGTGTCAAAGACAGCACGGAGGTGTTGGAGGTGTATGGTCTGATCATGACTGAAGACAATAATGTTGTCAAGGTACACCACCACACATTTTCCAACCAACTCCTCAAATGCTTTACTCATCAACATAGCAAAGGTAGAAGGAGTGTTGGTCATTCCAAAGTTCATGACCTAACACTCAAACAACCTGTAGCGTGTGCAGAAAGCAGTTTTTGCTTCATCCCCTGGGGCAATGCAGACCTGGTTGTACCTGCAGTGAGATCAATCTTGCTAAAGACCTTTGCACCTGCAAGTGTGTCAAACAGGCCGTCAATCAGTGGCAGGGGGTACTTATTCTTAACTGTCACCTTGTTTAGGGCGCAGTAGTCTGTGACCAGGTAAAGGGACCTGTCCTTCTTGGCTATGAAGAAGACAGCCGCCCAGTATGGAGAGAGCAAGAGGCAAATGAAGCCCTTGTCAAGCGCGTCCACAAGGTGCTGACAAAGGGTCTCATCTTCTTTTGGTGTGAGATGGTATAAGGGGCGTGCTTTAGACAACAACCCTTGGAGTTGTACAGCGTGCTGGATCTTCTGTGGAGGAGGTAGTTGTTTGAGTGTCTCACTGAAAACGTCATTATACTCCTCAAGGAGGATGGCAAGCGCTGGTGAAGGTAAAGTGGTCAAGGGAGGGACCACAGGTGGTTCAGCGCAGATAACTTCAACTGAGCATTGGGCAAAGTCTAGCTTCCCCCCTTGAAATTTTACAAGCCTGTTTTGGTTATCCTGACAAAAATAGTGTTATAAAGAAGCTTGCTCATTTGACAGGATAGATCTGGAAGCCCACTCCATTTCTATTGAGGGTGATGACAGATGTATCCCAATTGATGTAAGGACAATTGTGATGAAGCCAGTTAAGGCCAGCAATAACATTGTGGCTGATACCTTCCATGATTGGCCCAGAGAGTTTAACCTGGATGTTCCTCATTCATACAGAGAAGGAGACTGTCTTGTGGGTAATTGCTACTCTGTGTAGTCAGCTACGCGTACTGCCTTGAATCTGCTGGGTACATAGTCTAGCTGCTGTGCATCAGCAAACGCCTGGTCCACCATGGTGTTATTGGCCCCGGTGTCCATCAACAATTTGTGGGTGTTTCCACAAAAACAGAAGGGATAAGACAAGCAGGTTACTTTATTGAGGGAGTGGCTTGTTTGTAGCACGGGGTTGTCACTGTGTAGCTGGAAGACATCAAGGGTTTCAACTTTGTGTACATTATAGCCGCATGGATTTTTGGCAAGAAGGGATTGAGAGTGCAGGTCAGCTGGGGTTGTAGGACTTCTTGTATCTACAACCCCCAGGCTTTTCCCGGGTCCTCAATTTGAGCTAATTGGAGCTCCCCATTGCAGGGGCGTTTAGTCCCATTATCCTGCTGACGGGGTTGGTGGCAGCCTACTTGATTGTGGGCGCTGCCAGGTGTTGCATGAGGTTGAGGTGGAGCATCATTTGTACAGCAGAAGCCCATTGAAGCCTGGTTGTTGGCCTCCATAATGGCTTTGTAACAGTCATTGATGGAGGGCAGCAACCTATGGGGACCCACTTACAGATATGGGGCTTTAGCCCATTAGCTATTAGGATCAGAAGCATAGCATTTCTGTCAGTCATAGCTTTGGGGCAGCAGCAAGAGCTTGTTGCCAGGCAGCAAGATATTTGGGGATGGATCCAGTCTGTTTGATTTCTAGAAGGGGAGTTTCCACTACAATAGGAGGGAAAGTTTTACTGTAGCAGGATCTTGTGGTGTCCCTGAATGCTGACCAGGTGACTTCAATTTCTTGACTGACCCAATTGATAAACCATACCACGGCGGGCCCTGTGAGATGCCCTGACGTAGTAGCAACTCACAAGGGCTCAGGAACTTGGAAGATACAAAGGCAGGTTTTATGGAGTGGAGCCAGTTGACAATGTCAGCTCCTTTGACCCCACCCGCAAAGGATTCTAGTTGGAGGTTGAGCATGCGCTGTGAAAAGTCCGACAGAGGCGGGATGATGCTGGTATCACACTGTTCAAGACAGAGCCAATTGTACACACTTGTAAGGACTAACTGGTCTTGATAGATAATGTATCCATCAGGGATGTCCCCCTCAGGGATTGGCAGGAAAGTCTCTTGGTGGGGAGTAGCCATACAGCCTGTACTCTGTCCTTTCTTAGGAGGAATTTTTTCTTTAGGTAGGTTGTAAACCTACTACTGCTTCCACTGTTGCAACTGAACTAATGAGGATTCAGTATTTGGAATTGGGGAAGACATCAGTCCAATAGAAAGGACAGAATAATAAGCTTAAGGTATTGTTTATTGTGGAATATTGTGATTAATATACCATATGGGGAAAGTCACATGGCCACAAGTGAGGTGGCATGGTGGCTTGTTCCATGTAAGGATTTGAGCCAAGGAATAACTCATGTGGGGATCAGCAGGTCAAATTGGTAGCGCTCCTAATTAGGAGAAAGTGCCCAAATTTGATATTGCCATCAGATTGGTCCATGTCATTAGATATGTCAAGGGATGGCTCATTGAGCATCCCCTGTGTATTGTAAGATACGTTGGAAGGCAAGTCAGGAAACTTGGTTGCAACAATAATACTACATTATTTTTGTTTAGATATACATAAATATATACTAGCTAAAGAAATAGTTAGTATCAGATTGCATGACTATAATTGGTTATAACCAAAACCACATGAGATTGTGTTTGTTCACATCACAATTCATGCACATTCTGCTGTGAGTTTAGGAGCAGGTCACAAAATGTGACAGTTGAAATTGTGACCTGCCCCCTAAAAGCACAAAACAAATCTACATGAATTGTGATGTGATATGAAATTCACAAAATTATTTGTGCCTAACTGTCAAACCCACAAAACCAATTGTGACAGGCAAAGCTTGGTCAAAACACAGATTGTGATAATTTTGGTGCCCATCCCTATTCTAGTATTGGGAATGTTCCTTTGGAAGCCAAGGACTTGACCTATTAAGGCTTTAGACTCTGACCAGATTCCAAAAGCTTATTCTTAGCAGTTTCAAAGCCAATTCATGGTTTAGTGATTACCTGAGAGAGATAACTAAGTAGTTCAAATAGTATTTATTGGGTACTTTAATTGATAATTGTATATGAAATCTGCTATAATATGTAAAAACCTAAGAAAAATATGAATTTATTCCTAGTATTATACTCTAAGGTAAATTTGTCAGATATAAACATTTAAAGATTGAACCTTTTAGATGCGATATATCTTTATTGGTGTACTAACTGAGTTTAGAACGCTTCTTTTTAGGCTTGCTAGGTTTACTACTCATGCGCCATACACTTCTGTTGAAGCATACAAGAACCAAAAGCCAGAGCACGTATACCGAGAAGAGCTTAGTCGCTGTAGAGGATATAACGGCGAATGTAAAGACAGTCAATATGGCAAGACTAAAAGTGCAGAAAATGTTCAGCAGTGACAGGAAGGGGCTCTTAACGCGGAAAAAGGTGGGTGTCCAGGTTAGTGCGCAAAGTAACTGTGCAGTATAAAGGAGCAGCGGTATATTGACAGAAATGCCAGAAGTAAACCCTTCATTCCATACCAAGAACGATGCCAGACCGTTGATCAGAAACATGATGATCCAAATTGGCTGGAAGAGCACCCGAGGAGGGCTCCAGAAGGGCTTGTTAAGGTTTTTGTAGTACTCAATACTGGCTTTGTTCGTTGGATACCCACTCACGTATCCAAGGAGGTTGGGTACGGCAAGAAATCCGACCAGCCCGCTTACTTGAGTAAAAAATGACATACCTGGTAATTGGCTAGGGTGGCTACATTTAAACTATTTGAAGTGCTCTGATCAGCTTTAATTTCGTATCCCACATCTGTGATAATCAACGATCGACGAAGTTCTTGATTAATACAATTCTTAAAGTCGAAACGGATTTAATATATTCTAGATTTATAAATGCTTTTTGAGTCAAAGTCTGATGGGCCTAATTAAATTAAATTGGTAAAATATATCAATGGTGATGTATCTACCTAAGTGCCAATGCGGATATTGGATTTAGAAATAGAAGTTTTTGCACTTTTGGTGGCAATTTATACGACCAGATGTGCCAAAGTACAACTGCCTGATATTGGCTATAAGCTTCCTAAGCAATTTATATATCATATCTTTAATCAGCTAAGCCTTTGCCAAGCCATGTCAGCATTTAAAGAATAAATCATTAATAGCATATTCCTGTAAATTTCTAATGCATTAAATAACATTTCCTGTAATTTTCTAATACATTAAATGACCTAGATATACATACATCTTTCTCCAATCAACTACCAACTAATTTTATTTCCAATGCTCACTTAAATAAAAAATCATTTAAAAAGACAGAGGTACTCTAGCTAAATTTTAGCTATCAATTTTTTTGTTAGGGTGCTTAGGTTAAACCTTTCATTTAATTCAATCAAGTGAAATGGCTTGGTAGAAAAACATCATAATTCTATTCTAAAGCTATTAATCTGGATGTTAAAATCAATATATATTCCAGCCCTTTTCTCAGCCACCAAATCTGAACAGAACTTTGAGGTCTAAACTACACAATAAGGATCCAAAATTTAAATAAAAAAGCTCGAGTCACCCAGCAAAAGTTGTTTTACAGTAGTTTTATAAGCTATGGCGACAACCAAAAATACCTCAGATTTAAACAAAATGATTTCAGATTAGAACAAAATCCAACTATCAGGTTAAAATTTTATACTCTCTGTTAATAGAGATTTTTGGCGTTAATGGGCAAAATGAGTCAACACAGCAAAGAAGTGCTCACACACAAAGCAAAACTATTCAAAATACAATCTGAAATACATTGATTCACAAACAAAACGGTGTGAGTTGACTTTTGGTGTACATATATTTACTATGTGAATTGGTGACAAAATATGCCCAAGCAAGGTGAGTCAAAACTCAATCCAAAAACAAAACACAATAGCAACTCACTATGTAAATAAAATCACTTAATCAGTGTGTGCAATGGATTGTAATCAAGAATGATACCAAGTTATCTAAAATAAGACACAAGATCTGAAACATAAATTTTAAAAATATTGTGTTGGGTGCTTAATTTGGCGTAAAAATTTGGGAAAATGGGTGGAAGTTATTTTGGGTATTCTAAAATGGGTGTGGTAAAACCAAAAACAACTAATTAAGAAATAAAAAATCTATAATTGGGATATGAGGGGGGACATTAATTAAATATCCATATTCAGATAAAAGTAAAATTTAAAAGTAGGGAGTAACTTAATTGAGATTTATTTAGTATTTTATTAAATTCTCAAAATGAAGGAACACAACAACAGAGTGAAAATGCACCCGTTGTGCGCCACAGTTGTGGTTGCCCCCACAGTTCAAAGAACAGAGTTAGTGCAACCCAAGTGCCTACTCAGGAAGGAGATGGGAGAGGAGAGTTTGATAGTGATGCTGCACTGACACAGCTGGTTCAAGGAGCACAAGCTTCTAGGGTGCAGAGCATCAACCCTCAGGTCCCCAAGCTGACCTGGAAGCCCACCAAGGTTACCACTACCAAAACAGTTAGAAACAAGGAGATAAAACTTACTTTGTATGTGTTTAACATTGTGTACTGCCAAGAGTTGGTCCCGTCAGCCATGCTGGAGAAGGTGAAGCCTGTACTTGACACTAGCCATGAGCCCTACGTCAGTAATGGCAACCAGGAAGAGGACAAAGAGCCCGAGTTCTGCAGAACTGATGAGGGACAACTGGTGTTAAAAAAGGTTGCAGCCTTCTATACCAAGGTACCTATGCCTTGAAATCCTGTCACTAATCAGGATCCTGGCTTTCTGAATCCTCAAAGCCCTCCCAGAAGCGCATTCCTGACATCAAGCGCATCATCCTGTTCAGGCTTATGCAGGAATCTGGTGGCTACAAGGCGGCTGCGGCCCTTGTTGGGGTGGATCCCAAGTATGCCTTGAAGACCTTCAACAAGTTCATCAATACTGGCCAAGTCCTTATTGCAGAGAAATCCTTGCGTGTGTCAACCATGCTCACTAAGGAGCACAAATGGGCAATCTGCCAGTGAATAACCAAAGATTGTCATCTTGAACTGGCAAATATACAGGCCATGGTCAAATCTACTTTGGGGGTTGAGGCCTCAATTTCATTTTACTACCATCTGGTCAAGGGAATGCACTTTTCCCGGAAAAAGCTTGGGGTATCCCCCTACAATGGTAATAGCCCATCCAACATTGACGTTCAGAAAAAATACCCAGAGGTGTACACTGCTCTCAAAGCCAAAGAAAGGTCAAATTCTATTACATTGACAAATCAGCATTTGCCTCGTCAATGTGCAATGGGTATGGGTATGTCCCAAAAGGCTCAAATGACGGGGTGGCTTGGTGTGCTGCAGTCCGCACCACAGCCTGTTTGATGGTGGCTCTCCTCAGTCCAAAGGGGGTCAAGCTGTATCAAATGATATCGGGTTCTCACAATAGCTGTACCTTTCTATCATTCCTCTGATTGGTCCAGGAGCACCTGAGGCGCAAGAGCTTGGGCTTCACCAATGTAATTGTGCTGGACAACGTTGGTCTCCATTAGGTGGCTGATATTCTTGTGGATTTCCAATGATTGACACTAGCATTGCAGTGGGCTCCCAGCAATTGACCACAGCTAATTTTCACCTTCTCTTCCTCCCCACTTATTTGCCCTTCCTAAATCCCATTGAGGAAATCTTTGGGTGGCTCAAGCAAGTTGTCAAGTGAGGGACCCCAACTGGGACTGAGGACCTCTTTGATTTGCTTCAGAACGGGATCTACATCCTCCCAGCTGAGACCGTGACCAAATTCTATGGCCACGCTGATTTGTTCATCCCCGCATGCCTTGCCAAATAGTCAATCAATTAAAGGCTTAGTGTGTTCAACTTTTTTATTTTTTCTAATTTACTATTTAGGATTTATTAAATATCATTTTATATTTAGAAGCTTCTAAGCCCACAATCACATTTAGTGAGACCATCAATGAAGGCATTTAATGTACTTATTTTATATTAAATTAATTTATTATGACATCTGAGACTATCCCAGCCACCTGATACTGGATTACGTGAATATATATATATCACTCTTATCAAATAGATATAAAAATGGAATTAAAAAGAATTAAATGTAAAATGTACAAATTAGAAGTATATTTTATTAGCATATATTATTATGCTTTTATGAAAATCTTTTCTGGGACTTATTTTTCAGAACTTTTTTGCTAAAATAATAATTAGAAAAAAATTTATAATAAAAATATTCTAAAGTGTAAATATATTTATTGGAAAAGAGATTTTTAAGGGATCCTGCAATGGGTTCTTTGGTATGTACCCACCCAGCAATGGAGGTGGCGCATAACCTCCACTGCCACACTGTAGACAGTGGATACACCCTGATTAAAATACTCCCGCCTGCTGGTGAAAGGCAGTATTTTCAGATGGAAGTGTAGTAGCAGCTTCTCTGGTAGGGCTGAAAACCTGTAGATGCCAGCCAGGACCAGGGCGTCTTGGATTACGTGGTCAAATGAGTCATAACCCGGGGGGACCTTCTTCCCATCCAGGGAGAGCCTGGCCTTGTCAATCCCTAGGAGGACCCTGTCAAGATCCTCTACGGACGTGCTCATTCCAAAGTAAAAGAGATACCCCAGGTAAACCACCAGATGAAGCCTTTGCCCAGCAAAGGCTTCAGTAAACTTGCACAATTTTTTAAACACAGCACTAATCTTCTTCTTGTGCTTTGTCTTAGCAAACGTGAGCTCCATTGCTGGAAGGACCCCCGTCTCATTGGCACTCCAGGCCATCCCAAAATCCACCAGGAGGATCTTGATCTTCTTTATGGCTGTTGTGTCTGCAACAGCCAATTTACCCACCGCATGCCCAAAGTTCTCCAACAAGTAAGCCAGGGTGTGCTCCACCGGGAAGCAGAAGCAAACAGCCGCTGTGCCTGGTCCATCTCCAGTATATTCTTGAATGGGAGTGTTGCCAGGACGTCCCAAACAAGCTCAATGGGGTTTACACAGTAAACTCCACTGAGGACCACTAGGTCAAGGCAACCAGTTAGGCATTTTTGTAAGCAGTAACTGCCCACTCAGATGCCCCCTCAGAATGCAAAAGCCCAGCCAATGCCTCCCTGGACATTAGGAAGACCCGTGAATTCTGTCTTCAAGCTCTCACAAAACAGGGGGGATAAAAATAGCTGCCTTGCCACATGATTGACGTAATTGGCGTAGAAGATGGGGGGACAAAAGGGACTAGGACCTGGTGGAGTTCACCATCAACGTTTTCTAACAAAAAAAGATAAGTATTTGAAAATTTTTATTAAATTTATGTTTTTATGTACCTTTGAGGATTTCCTCCTTGCCTGCGGCTTTGGCAGGCTTTGCCATTCTTGATGCAAGCAATTGCGCCCGCAATTTGGTGTCATTGGTTCTTGCGCGCTTTACATGTTTGAGATGTTCATACATCTCAGGGTCATCAAACCAGATGGATGGTGCAGAGAGGGCAAAGGACTTGAATTTGAGGCCTTTTACCACAGTTTTCTGGACATTTAAGATGTGTTTGATGGTTGTTTTTTATGTGTCTGGCATCTTGACCATGAGTGCCTTGGCTGACACTTTTTTGAGTTTGTCTTCAGTAAGGATGGCAGACTTCACCTTTGCTTTGACCTTGCAGTCAATTTATTTTATTTTTGCAATTGTTGAGTTGAGATCCTTTAGAAGCTTCTCCAATTCTCTCATATGATTTTAAACTAAATTTTATATATTCTTTTATAGTGTTGCAACTGAACCAATGAGGATTCAGTATTTGGAATTGGGGAAGACAACAGTTCAATTGAAAGGACAGAATAATAAGAATAAGGTATTGTTTATTGTAGAATTTTGTGATTAATATACTATATGGGGAAAGCCACAAGGCCACAAGGGGGTGGCATAGTGGGAAGTTCCATGTAAGATTTTAAGCCAAGGAATAACTTGTGCAGGGATCAGCAAGTCAAATTGGTAATGCTCCTAATTAGGATGAAGTACCTACCATTTGATAGTGCCATCAGATTAATCCATAACATTAGATATGTCAAGGGGCAACTCATTGAGCGCCCCCTGTGTATTGTAAGATACATTAGCAGGCAAGTCAGGAAACTTGGTTGCAACAATAGCTTTCATCCCAACAAACTCTGTGTTATTCTGATACTATTTCCTCTTTGCTTATTCCTATTTGTTTTCCCATTTACTACATTATCCCATTTTTTTGCCCATTGTATATGTTTTACGCTTAACTCAATATATGTTATTTGCTTTGTGTTGACATTGTTTCCTTAATTGCCATATCATTTTTGCCACTTTGCACTGCCCCTTGTGATAATATTAACAACAGTTTGGTGATCAGCTAAATTTAAATTAGAAAATTATAGGTTAACTGTTTTTTAAATAAAGTTGTTACTGATCCAAATTCAAAACCTTAATGATAAACTTTAAGCCAATCAGGAGCCAAGTGATAAAGTGATTGTTGTGAAATAAAGGGACATTTGATAATTCTTTGGTGCATGTGTGCTAATTAATTTGATTGTCTGGATCTTTTACCATTGAGCGCCATTGCCGCTGTGGTAAGTTGTTGGTGGACTAGTGCTTAATCAGATGCTGGATTAGCACTAGTCCACCAGCAACTTGCCACAGCGGCAATGGCGCGCAATGGCAAAAGATTCAGACAATCATATTAATTAGCGCACATGCACCAAAGAATAATCAAATGTCCCTTTATTTCACAACAATCACTTTATCACTTGGCTCCTGATTGGCTTAAAGTTTATCATTAAGGTTTTGAATTCAGATCCGTAACAACTTTATCTAAACACATTTGACCTAAAATTTTCTAATTCAAATTAGCTGATCACCAAATTGTGGTTATTATTATCACAAGGGGCAGTGCAAAGTGCCAAAAATAACTGTGTTCTGGATCTAGATGCATGGCATAGTAAATATATGATTTTATAGAAATAAGCTGAACATAAAGAATAAAAACAACTATAAAGAAAGAGGACATGCACAATTAAAATTCAAAATAAAGATAATATAAATAGAAAATGTTTGGCAACAGGGGGTTTATTGGGGTGGGGAAGAATGATGCCTAGTAGGCAGAATAGCGCAGGAAGGAAGATGTAGAGACAGTGCTGGCCTGGGGGGTCTGGGATTGGGTGGGTGGGGCTGGAAGATGGGGGGGGTGGTGGCGGCAACTTCCAGAATTAACTCATTCCACAAGTCAACTTACTATATGTCAATAATCAGAATTAAAAATACTTTAATGTCAACAGCATTGAAAAGTCAGAATTAAGTTTTAACTCATGCAGACTACTAAATGTTGACACTTTTTTAATAAGAAGAAACCTGTTTCCTGAACATTTTACTTAAGAAAATAAGCTTTAAAATACTTTTTAGGGTAATGTAACAACATAAATTTTAAAAAGTCCATAAAAATTATAAATGACAATTAAAGAATTTCATAAAAACACACTTTTATTTTATTTTACTATGAAATTAGCTATCTTTACTATAATAATTTTTCCCACTTATAAAAACAAAAAAATCCAATACACAAAAAGATACTACATAAAATTTCACGTATTATAGAAAACTATAACAATCAGAAACAGTAATATAAAGTTTTTCTATATTTAAGACTACAAAAAATATATAATTTACTAGTAAAATACCAATATAGGCCATGTAATACAGTCTAAGACATCAAACTATCAATGGAAAATCAATAATTTTTATAAAAACAGGATCATAAAATATTAATGAGTTATTTAGAATAACTATTTATTTAAAAATGTTATATTTAACATATAAGAACTATATACAAAATTAGACAATACTCAATAAATTTAATTAAAAGCTAGACTGTGATCACCTAGTTGCCATTAAGAACTGTGGCAATCTTCTTGATGTATTCTCCAATCTCTGAAAGCTTATATTTGGCCTTTACAATGTCCTTGATCTTCTCTTGATATTGTTTCTCTTTGGTGATTCTCTTCTTCTTGGATGGGCAGTTCTCAATATCTCTGATGGATGCAGCAGTCTTCCCCTGTTGGACTTTGAAGTGCTTGTAGAAGATGTTGTATCTGGGCTTAATTCCAAAGGAGGACTTGATATGCTTATGCCAGCCTTCCAAAGATGAAGTTGTTTTCATCTCATCCTTAAGAACTGACTGGTAGCAGTTCCAGTTGGCTTTGGCTCTGGGCTTGCTCTGGCGCTTAGTGACCTTACGTCTAATCCACTGTGGTTCATAATATTCAATAAAAGGGTAAAAGGAACAATCATGTTTCTTGGCATATGAATCCTGGCATAGGAGCTCAAAGGCTTGTCCAGAATGCTCTGTCTTTACAAAGGCTAGTGCTACAAACTGCTGAATTAAGAACTTGCACTTTCCTGACGTATCTAGATGGTGGAGCTTGCTGAGCTCAGGTATACCCTTTAGTTGCCTGTTGACAGCCTGTCAATAATGGAAAAACATCCCTGGACCTCTCCATCAAAGGTGTTTACAAAAGCATTATACGGGGCAGTTTTATAGTCCATGATTATAGTTGAGGGTCCAAGTGCTTTATCTTGAGCTTCTTGTTCTGCAGCAAGGGTGACTTAATCCTTTTCATTGTCATCTGGATTGGCTCTAGGGTTATGGCCAGGGGGACTCTTTCTATTATTGGGTAGGGCTTTGATGCCCTCCTGAAGAATTTTAAAGGTCTTTGTGTAGATCTCTTCTGTTGCCCCAGGAAGCAGAAAATAGGCAAATGGGATCATCTTGCCTTCAATAAGGGAATGTACAACCCATAGTTGGTAAAAAAGGCGGGGGCATACTGCAAAAGTACCGTCACATAACCAGGTCTCTGAATCTCTTAACTGCTCCAGGTTCTGTTGTGTAGCATATCATATAATTCTTGCCTCTGTTTTATGCCCATCATCATTTAAAAGGAATACCTCATCACCATTGAACATATTTACTCCTCTGTCAAGACTAACTCTCCTTGGACCATGGCAGATTTCTTATGGGGGAATAGATCACGGCATTTGTCACATATATACTTCACTAACTAGTTGCGGTCAGGGATGAGCTTCAGATTCTCATTACTTAGGTGTGTGGTGGCCTTAACTGCCAGATCAGAAGCCTTGAAGTCTTTGGAGGCTGGAACCATTTGGTAAAGGTACCACTTTAGAAGCTTTTAATAAAATTGATTGGAGCATTGCATGTGTGCTCTTCTTTTTCACTAGTGACTTTATCACATCCTTCTGTGTTAATCCTGGCTGTGCAGCTTCTATCTTCACACACATAATGCTTGCTTCTTCCTGCTCTCTTTTATTTGTTGCAATTAAAAACATAACCATCACAGACTAAACTTACACCTCCTTTGACAGAAATTAGAGGGGAAAACCAAGGGAACTTCTTTGGGAGCTTAAACTCTCCTTTGACGTTACATATATTATGAACCTTTAGGGGATCCCATAGGCCAATTGGTGCTTGATAATAGTCAGACAGGTGGTCATCAGGATCTTTTTTATTGATACTTGATGAAGAGGATGGAGGTGCAGATTTGTTGGGCAGTGGAGGGGAATTATCTGGAGTTGAATTCTTGCGCTTCTTGGACTGGGATGAGCTTGATTCCTTGGGGCTTGATTCATCTGGGCTTTACTGGCGTTCTGGACTCTTGGGTGTCTTCTTTCTTCTTTTCTTGTTTAGTGGAACCTCATCTCCTTCTGATTGGTACCAGCTTGGAGAAGAAGAGGGGCAGGGGTGGGCTCTTTGCTTTCAGGGTCTGGGGTCTTCTCCTTTGTCTTCTGTTTCTTTGAGGGCTCTTTGGCTGGTTTTTTGTTAGGGTAGGGACTTTGGGCCTTTCCAGAGGCTTTGGGTACTATCTTGGTTGACTTGGGGCTCTTTTGTGGCTTCTTGGAAGATTTGTCTTACAATAATTAGAGTATAGTTCATAAAGTAAGAATAATCATGTGAAACATGAATAAAATTAAATAACAATCACTTGTTTTATTTTTTATTATTGAGTAAATAGTTTATAGAAGTATGGAAAGTAATTTTAGAGCTAGTTTATTAGTAAAGAATAGAAAAAAAACATGTTTAAATAAAAAGTTGACATTCTGGTAGTCACAATAGTCAAAAATATTTAATTTAGTTTGTCAGCATAAAAAACGCTTTAATTTTGACTTTGACATACTGACAGTCAGCATTAAAGTAGAAAAACACTATGTAAATCACTTATAAAGCTTGGTTAATATTTTACAGAGTTGGTTTTTTAAGGCCAAATTGATTATTTTTAAATTTAAAATTTTAAAGATTTGCATATGTAACTTATGAAAACTAAATAATAGGGATTGTAGAGCAGACTCTAAAGTACAGCCCTGGGTACTTTGGCCTGAATCACCATACTATTATATGTGTGCTTTTTGTTAAGCGTCAGTGTTTTACTAATAAACCAGTGAAGGTATCAACATTCAGGCAGTCAGTCTTCTTTTATAGTAACTCTCCTATTAAATCTTGCTTAAATTATATCATTTTGTTTTCTTAGCCAAACCCCTTTGTTGCAATTTAGGCAACACGTCAATTTGACACAAAGTCAACATTATAATTACATATATAATTTCTAGTTTTAACACATGTGTTTTGGCTTAAGTGAACTTTCAGAAATAAGCTATAGTTTACCCAGTGAGTTTAAAATAACAGTAAATATCTAAATAATACAAAGAATGCTATGAAAGTTGGCATATGTCTTTTTTAAATGCTCATCTTATTATTTAATATAAACAGTAGTATAAAATATAAAAAATAGTTATTTTTAGAATATTGTATATTTTATTAAGAAATTTATGGATTCTTATTTGGGGTCAACATCCAGATATTACTTACTGGAGTCAACCTTAATGTAAAAGTACAAAGAAACTTACATTTTCATATTAAATTATATTATTTTTTTGGCTTAAAATTAAGCCTTTGCTTAAATGGTGTTGACATTATGCCTGTTCCTTTTTAATTTTGCAATTCTGACTTAATAATTCACTATGAAAAATTAGCTTAGTTTTGGAAATGCCCAATTCTGGCAGATAAACACTAAAATAATGTTGACTTACTGAATGTTGACAAATTGTTGACATTCAGTAAGTCAACTTGCGTAATGAGTTAATTCTGGCAGTTACCGTGGTGGCAGGAGTAGGGGTAGGAGGATTTTGTGTGATGGCCACCATATACTATTGTTGGTATTCCTTGTCTGTCATTGGCTGGAGCAGTTGATAGGTGGCAGTGACATGGGGTGGGAGGAACTTGTTCTTCTTTGATTGGTTGCCCATATTCACATTAAATACAATTTGGGCAAACAAGTCAGCCACCAGTTGGTGACCAAAGAGAGAATTGTGGTCAAGGACCCCAAGATAGAGGTTGTTGAAAGCCTGAAGGCGGTGCTCCTGTAATGTGGATCCCATGTTAAAGAAAACAACATCACCCAGATGGATGTCTGCATGGCTGGCTGGGTACACAGAGGCCTGGTGCCCCCGTTGCTGGATGGCCTCAAGTGTGGTGGAACTATCCTCCATCTGGTGGCTCAAGAAAGCCCAGTGCTTGGAATTCAAGCCATCCCAGGAGTCAAGTAATCCACCAAGGATGTGGCTGTACTTGTAGCCATTGGTAAAATCTGGGTTTTCTGATAATAGACAGAACTCTTGACTGAAACAGCCAGAAACACACCAATGAACGTCCCCTTCTTGACCTTCTTCCTTTCTTTCTAAGTGGCAGCTCTTCCTTGTTTGCAAAAATCATCAAAAGCTATTGATAGCTTGTAGTAGGAGATAAATATGACATCATCTGTTAGACTAGTCAAGCATCTGACCAGGGTGATTTGATGGCCTGATCATATGGGGAATCCTTAGTGCCATACATTGATTGCTGGCAACATTGGTCAGCACACAGACTGACGCCACCTTCCCATACATCCAGAGCTGCACCATGCGCTCAGAAACCCAAATGCCATGGTGCGCAAGTTGCTTCCAGACCTGGGTCAAGGGAAGCTTGGGGTCCTGCTGAAGGAGGTCAAGCATTATTGGGTACGCCTCTGTAATTTGGGACTTGGGGGCCCTCTTGGGCTTCTTGGCTATCCCAATCAGATTCCCCTTATTCATCAGGTTGTTGAATTCCCACATGACAGTAGACCGGGTAAATTTCAATTGGCTGGCTATCTGATCCCAGGACAGACCCTGCAGGTTCAGTGTCACAATTTCCTGAAGAATTTGGGTGGTGATGATTTGTTGCTTGGGGCGCTGGGCCGTGGGAGCTGAAGCCTGATTGGCTGAGGGGGGGCAGGTTGGCCGGTGGCAGGAAGTTGTTCTGAATCAAGGTTGCCATCCTTACTGGTTGGTTGACTGGAAGCTTGTGTGGGGGCAGGTATGGGAGCGGGGGCAGAACTAGACGCAAAGTTACTATTAAAGAAGTCAAAGCCATATGGGTTGGGGGTCAGGTACAGGTCAGCTTCCTTGTTACCTGCCTCAAAGGCTTGGGTGTAAACAGGTGCCTCTGCGTTCTGAGCCTTGTCTTCATTGAAGCTGGCTTGGCTGCTGCTGGATTGGTTACTGGCACTGTTGAAAATGTTGTTGCTATTGAAAACCATTGTAAAAAAACCTAGGATAAAATCACTAAAAGTAGAAATTTAAAATTTTATTATTTATTTTTATTGTAATCTTGAGTCCATATTTGGAAGGTTCTCAAAACCATTCCATACAAATCTGGAGCAATGAAAATGAATAAAATGCCTCTGTTCCTAAATTGTTAGCTGTTTATTGGCTATATTACTGTTATTTTTCTATTTTAGGCTGCTCATACTACACATCTTGTGTGACTTTATTTCATTTTGTGCTTGTTGAATCTTGCTTCTAGATTGCTCCAATTCTATTTTATTTTAGTCCTTCTGTTGGTGCCTCATATAAATCCTAATTGGATTATAATATACTCCAGAATAGCATCCATCAATATCACTTGTTATGTCAGTTCATTTTGTTTGTGGTTTGAACTACACCACTTGATGTTTGATATAATCTTGTATAATGGGTAGTGAAATTTTGTTTTTTGTTTGACAGTTCATTTATTAACTGAATTTTTTAAATTAATTGAATCCTGAATCTTGTGCAACTTGGATTGTTTTCAAACCTGAAATCATTTTGTTTAAATCTGAGGTATTTTTGGTTGTCACCATAGCTTTTAAAAATTACTGTACTAGCACAATAATATTGTCATTTTTTGTAGGTTGAGCTGCAAATTTCTTTATTGGTTTAAAAGGTGGGATTATTTTCATCTGTTGTAAGCTTTTTTATATTGGTATCTAACTTCAGGAATCTAAATGCAATATAGTGTTTCAAAATCTTCAATTACTCCCTCTTGCAAAATTATTTCCCTGATAAATGATTCAACTGCTGAATAGTATGTGTCACCATTGTTACACCCATATATTGTATGAGGACCATATATTTTGATTCCTATAAGGAACATCAACTAGAAAAGCCCTATGACCATTATTAAATACATGTACACTATATAGCTTATCATTATATTATATAACATGCTTCTTTTGTATTAAAAATTGTATCATTGTGAGAGAGGGGGGCTAAAATAACTAATTTCAGCTCCCATCCTGGTGAGGAAAAACCACCAAGATACTACCCAGTGAATCACTGGGACAGCTGCTCTAAAAGAGGACACAGGGGATAGCCAAGAGAAGTAGGCATTCTACCCCATCAACGCCAAACATGTAAGTAGCCAGGGGGTACATGTAGGTGTGTGCTCCAAGACTATAGGTGGCTCCTGAGGAGCAAACATCTCCTCCTCTGGAAAAGGAGAGGGAGACTTGAGTTTTCCACAACTGGAAGAAGATTCTGGCCAAGGTCCAGGAAGTACAAGTTGAGGTTGTTGCAAGTAAGATTTTTGGCCAGGGCCCCCCAGTGAAGAGAAGGCTGTTACCCTTACCTGGTAGATCATTCAGCAAGTAAAGAAGCCCTGCTGGGTCTTCTCTCACAAGATGGGCAGAGGAGGCAATATGTCCCCAAAGCTCTGAGAAGGTAGACCAAATGAAGAACAGAACTAGGGCCAAGGAAAACACCACAAAATTAAGTGCAGGGAGTAGCATTTTCTGAATCTCCTAAAAATTTGGAGACTAGGGGACTGATTTAGGGCCAGGAACAATAATTTCTGGGAAAGACTGAGTTGTTATTAATCCTAGAGACAACCAGGGGCTTTTTTGGTCAAGAACTTCTTGAAGAGCACTGTGAAGATCTTTAAATATATTACAAGTGAAAGCGGACTTGATGTTTAACAAAAACAGAAGAAAATCAAGATTAGAATAAGTAATTATACTAATATTTAACTTAAAATCTAGGTTAAAAGGGGTTTTCAAAAGCAAAAGCAAGTAAGTCTAAGCTTATACACTAACACTAACTCTAGGAGCTCAGAGGAAGCAATCAGGGATAATGGGGAAAGTGTAAAGATAATGAAATGAAGTATTCTTACTAACAATTCAACTAGATGACTCCAAGTGAGGCCAAGAATTAAAACTGAATGTAAAAAACACAGTTTATTTAATAAGAGAATGAGCAAGCAGGGGAAAATAAGTCCCCTTGCTTGTCTTAAGGGATTGGGTCTAGATTTAGCAGATCACCTGACACAACCTGATCATCTGATTGGTTGGTGAAGAAATTTTGCAGGATAAAGCCAGGGGGACTGGAGATTTTCATACTAATTTTGGTCTTACAATCTGATTGGCTAGAGTTGGTTTGGGGTTTTTGAGATTCATTCAAGTTTGAAGGTGTAAATGTGGCTTGTTTTGATTGACTGGCCCTGATAGTCTTTAATAACGGTTGATAACAAGCCAGCAAATAGTCCAAATTGAACAGTGTGTCTTCCCAGGGTGGGGCAACAAAAGCAGGGGGATCTGCGGGATATGCTAACAAAAATCTTTCATCTATGGTGTGGGCTAAATCCTCAAAAGGATTGAGAGGTTTAGCTGGATTTTGGGTGGTTTTCTCTGTGCGCTGATGGAAAAATGTCCTATCTAGGGCTAAAGGGGGAGTAGCTTTACAATTGTTCTCTTTTCAATTTTCTCATTTATTTTTTCTTTTATACTACTTCCAAGACAAACATACTTTATATTGGTAGCGCAGTTAGGTTATACACACCTACTTACATTAATGAAAATTCACTTTAAAGATAATGTAATGAAATGGTACTATGTGACACTCCTTCTCATGGGAGATAGCCAAGGGGTGTCCTGAGTTAATTCCAGGGATCAACTGGGCTGGGGTGCCATTTTTCAAGTGACAGTGTTTTACTTCCAGCGCCTTGTACCTAGCTTGAAGTCCTGAAAACTCCTCCAAAACCTTTCCTACTATCTTTCATGAATGACATTTCAATACTTGTATTGAAAACCCAAGAGTTGAACCCCAGCCCTCTGAAAGCGGATTGGCCCCCAGAATGGCCCAGGATCCGCCAACCTGTTAAGTCACAGACTCAAATTATTAAATTACCCCGCAACCCACTGGCTTAGTAATGAGGATTCCCTGAATGGTTGCAAGATTGCCGCTGAACCAGTGCCACTGAAGGCCCACACCTGCACAGGAGACGTGGCCTGCCTAAAGGAGGTTGGGAAAAGACCTACTACCAGCCCTTCCAAAAAGTATCAGCTGTTGCCAGTCTCCAGTCCAGAAAGAGTATTGCAATTGGTCAGCTCAGGTGACATAGTGAATAACAGCGGCAAAATTAAGCATTGCCACTCCTGTTTGCCAGAGCAAACCCAATCAGGACCTGCTGCTATCAAGACCCTAAGCCAAGATCCAGCCCTGCTGGCAAACTGCCCATAGACCTGAAGTTTGCAAAAAGCAAAGAAGCAAAATCACATGGTATAAGAACCCTGGCGGTATGGGGATGACCCCATAGTCATTTTTAATAATAAAGTTTTATGAACCTTTGGTTTAAACAAATCCTACCCTAATAAAGTCTTAGTGATCTTTCATCTCAACATTGGCCAAGTAGATAATCAGGCAACCACTCCTTCTAAAGACCAACCTGTTGACCCGCCTACTTGGAGTACAACTTGAAAACCATCCTCCTTGCCAACCCTCTGGCAAAAACTAGAGAGACTGAAACAATTGGTTGAGAGGGGAAGTGGCACATTAGGCCTCCAAGATTGTTCAAAGGCAAGTATAATTACCTACCTGCCTACTTTGTACCCATGAACCCGCCCTTAACCCCAAGACCAGACTGCCTAATGAAACCCTCTGATGTCACTGATACCATGTCCACTCAGCTGTTTGGAGTACTATACATAACTTTGACAGGAGTGGTGGATTTCATGGTCCTTAACTCTGGACCCTGGCCTTTACTTGGGCAATCTGTATCTTACATTATCAAGTTAGCACACATTTTATGGTGGGCTTTACCCACCAGCTTGGCCATACCCCGCCCTTAGTCACCTAATGCCTCTTCCTATGACTGTCTTCCTGAAGCTATCCTCCTAGCAACTTCTCCATGAATCATCACATCTGCCTTAGTCAGTCCTTCTGGTGGTGTATAACTCTTGAATAAGGTCCCAAACTTCTTTCTTAGGAAGTCCTTTCCTCTGGGATCAATTAAATGCTTATTGATATCCTAGCCCACTCATCCCTGGGGGTTTGGCTTCTGGATAATCTCCTACACTGCTGCATATACTGTTTCTCTTGCTCAACATTTGGGTAGAAGAGGTGGGGAAGATATACATACTATTGACACTTTAAAACTAGTTAGGTGCCATACAAGTCTTTATTAACAGAAGGAAGATCACCTCAGAGACCTTCTGAAAATGAAACTGTTTTCAGACTTATGAGAGCCAACTACTGCTTTGGAGCCACTAAAACAAGATTCACTGTCTAGGAGAGTTAGATCTTCAAGTTTGAAACCCAAGAACACTTTCAAAATTAAGATTCTTTAAATAAAATCTACCTCTAGCCCATGTTTAGTCAACTGCTCTTATATAGCTTCCCTTTGGCTTGGGCTAAATCCCATTTAGACTGGCTCTTTTAAAAGCTTAAACTATCTGCACTCTCATTTTTATAATAAAATAAGCTTTCAAACTTACTTTAATCAATCCTATTGCACTTTCATGCTCTTTTTGAGTAAATTCATTAAGCTTTAGGCTATTCTAATATTAAAAAAATAATAGTAAAATAATCTACAAAATCAACCAATCCCATAAGTGTTTTCTATCATCAAACAAATGAAGTTCTTTGTTATGCTTCACAGTTTTCCCAAACCCCAAATAGGCAGCAAAAATTTCACTGAGAAATACTTTGACTATTTGTGCCTTGTTCTACAAACAATTTCCTTGTTTTCTTCATCTTTTTCTGAGTTCAATTGTGCCTGTTTTCATAGGAAATACTAGGCGTCCTGTTTTGCTGTTCTTTAATCAATTCTTATACTTTTATTTTGCCATGAATTGAATCTATACCACAAAGATTTCTCCAAACTGCTCATCCTTTCATCCTTCTGGAAATTCATCTTTGGAGAAACCCCGAAGCACCTTCTCTCAATGTTTTGCTGTGCTGTCCTTCTTTCTTCAACACAAATGACCTACTTTAGAGAAATGTTGAGCCACCTATGTCAACATTTCCCTAAACTAATTTGTTCTGCTTCTTCTCTACTAAATCACTTCAGGCAAATTTTGAAACCTTTCCCTGAACTTTTCCACACTTCTCCTAATAGCCTAGCATCTCACATAGCTATTAAACCCCTTATTGAGCCTCCATAAATGACCCTCACCTAGGCTGTGTTTTGTGGGTCCCCATCAGTAAAAACACTCAGACTATGGGTGGTGATCTCTCAAGTGAATTTCATCTAGACTAGACCCTCATCAGTGTTCTCTGCCTAGATCACCAGAAGCAGGCATACCTAATGCACTACTACTTTTTTTACACACCCAAGTGGTTAGTTGGAGCTTTCAGGAACAAAGTAACCAACTTCACTACCCAAATACCTCCAAATCATTAAGTTCTGCAGCTTTATATCTGGATAGCCACACTAATGATGGTTCTGGGATATTCATGCTTTGCCCAGAAACTTTAAGACTTTTTAAAGCTATCCTTAAGTCATATAAAGAGAAAATTTACCCCCTTATCATTAAAGTAACCCAACTGTTTTATCCCCTCAGTTGGTATCATAATTTCAGTGCTGCCTCAGTACATCTATCTCAGAAAACCCCCAGCTGGCTTAAGGGTGCATATACCCCTTGATATAATCATCCCAGAGCATTACTTCTATCCTTCTAAAGTATAAACAAGGAGCTACCTTACTAATACTCAAGGCATAGAGAACCACTACCAATCACCAAGGCTAGATAGTTCAATAAACCAACAAAATTTACCTTTACCAGTCAATCAATCTTTATTTAGCCAAAATCAGCCCTTGCCTGCAAAATGATCCTCATTTAGATCATCACACCAAGGCTGATTGATAGTAGGAGTTAACTGGGGTTGTGGATTCTCTTGAATCCAAACCCCACAAGCTTTCCCCAAGCCCTGTATCTGGGCCAACTGGGGTTCCCCTTTGTGAGAGCGCTTATTACTAGTCTCTTGCTTGTGGGGCTGGCAGCATCATAATTGTCTATGGCTAATAAATGGCATTACATAAGGTTGGTAGGAACCTATATTTAACTTTTGGAATTCCATTATGGCCTAGTTGTTGACTTCTGAAATATCCTATAGCACTTCTTGATGAACTAAAAATTCCTAACTGGTACCCAATTAAAGATATAGTAGTTTTACACATTGATGATGAGAGTGAGAATAGTTTTTTCCTGTGGTGATGACTTCAAGAAATTTAATGAGTGATTTTTACCAGGAAGTGAGGTATTCTATGACCCTTTCAAATTATTTTATTCTCTACAAGGGGTAACTATCATACTGGGTCATAAAGTCTCACTGTAGCACAATTTGAAATTTTCTTTTAATGTGGTCCACATTAATTCTGCTTTCTGTCCCACACAGGTGATAAAATAGGCTGTTTTGAGACACACTAGGTGCAAAGAGGCAGAGGTAAACCACTTGGGCTCTGAGGTTTGACATATGAAAAGGTGGGCTTTAGGGGGATAGAACCAGATGAAATTATTGGTGCTCTTTATGCTGCAGGTGAAAGTATCTAACTTTAAGTTCAGCTTTTTGGGGGAGATGTCCCACTAGAGAAAAAGCATTATTTTTCCCTCAAAAAATAGAGAAAAGGCATTAATATCTCATCAAACCAGGTGAAGTACATTTTAAACACTGAGAAGTACAAGCAATCTTGATAAAGTATGCAGCCTTTTGAAATATCCCCTAAAGAGATATACAAGAAAGGTTCTTTGGGAGGGTCAGATATATAGCTTTTGCTCTGTTTATTCCTAGGGAATTTACTTATAGGCAGGTTATTAATTAAAATATTGCTAATATTGCTGTTGAAAATGTGCTAGAAATAGTTTAGTATTGGTGTTGATGAAGACAAGAATCACAAAATGAGAAAAAAGTGATTATTAGTAGGATAACATTTATAGAAATTAATGGGAATTATTAGCCAATGTATAATCTATTAGGCTGCTAAGGGAGAATAACAAAGGTGGTTTTCTCTAGATAAGGAGTGAAACTGTGATTTGTAATTCCATGTGAGTTATTAATGCTGTAGTTGAGTATAATGCTTATAGTGAAACGTAAGATTCTTCTATTGCAAAGAAATTGAGAGGAGATATGATGTTAGGCTTATAATAAAGTGACTGGTTGAGCACTCCCTGTGTATTATGAGATACATTGTTAACTTGGAAGTTGATTACTGTTGCAAAATTATTTTGATTTAACAATAAGACCCTATCAATGTAAATTAAAATACACTATACCTAACTGACATGCCTTTTAAAGCATTTTTGTTTATATTATTAAGGTTAACAGTGCTAGAAATGATGGTCATATCTTCTGTGGTGTACTATGTGCATATTGTACATTATCTACTTGACTTAGTTGACTAAATTACATCAAAAATAATTAAAAATCACTTTAAATCATTATTTACAATCCTAAACTACTATCAATCACATTCCTAAAAATAATACCCAATCTTAACTGGTAGGATATTCCTTCTCAAAAATGCCATCTCAAATTTATTGTGAGATATTGTTTTTTGCCTTAGGACTTATGAGTCATAAAAAAATAAATAGTTAAAGAAAATTCAATTATAATTTTATATTAAGGCATCTAAAAACTAAAGCATATCAATTTTGGCATTCTAAGTCAAATCAATTAAGCTTTATTTTTCTAAATTTCTTTACGTATGAGACCCCTTAGTGTGGGATGTGTTTATGCATATCAATTTACACCATTTATCATTTATTAAAATAAGCTTATACCAGCACTAAATAAAAACCTTTTATATACTTCCAGAAGATGTTCCTATAGTATTAATCCAAGAAATTAATAGTAAGAACAACCTAAAACAGCACCACTAAGACAGTCTTACTATTGATTATCATTGCTGTTTAAAAAATCACTTTTGCTATATAATTTATAACTTATTTATACAGGGATACACTGAAGGGGTTCTTATCAATAAAAATAGTTTATTAGTGGTTTTAATATGTATATTGGCAGCTATGTCATTTCAACTTATGTCATTTTTAATTCCACTGGGTTTCATATCACCTAATTGATTTGATGCACACAATGGATAGGGAAAAATAAGGGTAAATTTCATATGATGCCATGCTACGCTATATTGATTCCCCAGTTGCAATTATTGCTTTCCACTTTTAAAAAGTACATTTTCACATTAAAAACCACAGTATTAAAAAATGTAAGAAATTCACTGAAACTTTGGAAATATGTTTTTTGGCCTTCTCAAAAAACTGTGTAGTTTTTAACCCCAGTTGTACAAGCTAGTTTTTGTGAAATTCAAGTTTTACTCTTTGGCCCAGCTGGGGTATCTTTACTTTGATTTTCTTATTTTAAAATAAAACTATATATAATTTCCTTATGTTTTTGAGCTACATCATTTCAATTAAGGCATCTTGAATACACCATTTTGACTTAAAGTTTCCATTCAAAACTCAAAGTTTTACACACTTGTGCTACAAGAAAAAATATTTATATATAATAAAAAACTCTGAAATTTTATATTATATTTTCAATTTTACTCTACAATTTTATAGAGTAATATTTACTACTTTTATATTAAAAATATTCTCATTTTTCACTTTGAAAACTTTCAACAAATTTGAAAATTTTTGATTCTGATTCTCTCTTAGATTTTCCCTAAATACAGCTATAAAACTACACCCAAGGCATTCAAGACCTCTAATAGTAATACCAACCCACCAAAGGCAAAAAAGGCCAATAATACTTTTAATAAGCAGCCTGCTAAGACTAAAGTGTCTGAAAGACACCCACACCCTCACCTGATGAAACAAACTACACCCCCCTTTATTTACTCCCCCTCAGGCTCTCAGAGAAGCTGTTTGACTTCAACTTCTAGTCTGATCCCACTTCAGAGCCTGAAGAGGGACAGTAACATCAACCTGAGCCAGGTGCTTCTTTAGAGGATAACATCAAGCTATGGGATTTGAATACTGTTCACAATTATTTGAACCAAAATGACGCCTTTGCTGTGTTCACTCAATTTCCTTAGAGCTACCCAATCATGGCAAAGAAGGGCAGTGCTGATTTTGTCCACAAGAGGTACTCCTTCAACTGCAACAACAAAAAGAAGGCAATCTGCCAACATCACTTTAAATATGATCACCTTGGCTTCCCTGCAAGGCTTACAACATAGGGCTTCACAAGATTCAAGGCCCTTACAGTAATTTTCAAACCTGTTGAGATAAACAAAAAATCTCAGCCTAAAAACAAAAACAACTCAGTCTAAAAGTAAAATCAAAGTGGATCTAAATTATTGTAATTTAATGTAAATTAATTGATTTTTGATTTAATTTTTACTGATTTTTTTATTTTTAGACTGAGATTTTTTGTTTATCTGAACAGGTTTGAAAATTACTGTACTGTCAGCCACAACTGCAGTGAGCCTTTTGATCCCCTCTACTAACTGGTCTGATGGTTCTTTTACCAGGTAATCCTCAACACCAGGGACAAAACCTCTACTCAGGTAGTCAACAATGCCCATCTAAATCTCAATGACTCCCAACTTGTCTTTGTTGGTGACACTGCAAAGCTGCAGCAACAATTTCCTGATCTGCAATATGCTCTAAGCACTAAAGGCGTCAATGCAACATCATTGACCAGTTAATCTTGACTGAAGAGTAGAATATATTCTGCCACAAGGAGTACTTCCTTCTTTCTGATGATGTTAATTCCAAGGACATAATCATCTGTTTTTCCACTACCCAGGATCTGCACAAACTTTTTCATGTACAAGGCCTGGCTTGCAGATGGCACTTTCTCCATCTACCCAAAGCTCTTCAGCCAGATTTGGGACATTCATAGGCAGGTTGGTAACCTTGTTTTTCCCCTGGTGTTTCATTTCCTGATCAATAAGAATCAGGACACATATTTTTATGACCTTACAATTATTAAGAGAAGATTGGATGGAACTATCCCTATATTAGAAAAGGAGCCCAAGGAGACCAGAGGGCTCAAGAAGAAGACCACATCCCAGGATGAAGAGGATGCCATCACCTCTAAAGAAAAGCTTGAGAGCTTGCCTTACTATACTCATCATATGGTTGCTTTTGAGCATGCTCAGGTAAATGCCTTTATTAAAGTATTCAAGAGCTCCCCCAGGGATGTTATTTTCACTTCCAGAAAGCACTCTACTGCCGCCTCCAAAAGCGCTCTGAATTTCATGAGCTGATCAACACCAAAGAAAGTAAAGAGGTCAATGACGCCTTTAACTTCTTTGCTGCTCTTGCCTTGGCAAGAAAAGATATCAGTGCCTTATATGATATCTTTTGTTGTCACCCTTACATAATTTCCAACCAGGCAGCCTTTGCGCTCTTTACTGAGTATTTCAAACCTCAGTGGATTGGTGTCTTCCAAGGAGCACGCTGTATCAAAAAAGACGGAGACTCAATCACCTGGAACTGCTTCAAGCAGGTAAAAGATGGGTTGATTAAGACCACCTCTTTCTTTGAAGGGTAGCATAGCCAATTTGCAACAAGAGTCTGGGTTTATAAGCCCAAATTCAACAAAATAATGGTGCATTTAAAAACCCAGTAAGCCATCTCTGCCCGCCTATCAAAGACTGGAATGAAGAATAATAATGACCCCCAAAAAACCAAGGTACTGAAAAAATACAATGTGATCTGCAAGGCAGTCCTTGCTTACTATCCTAAGGATAAGAATTTTGAACACTTACAATCTATATCTGTGGCTCTCTCAGCCAATGTTTGATCCCTTTTCCAAGTAAAAATTTTCTCTCATTCTCACTTTTTTTAATTTATTATCTTTTGGATTTTCTTTATTATTTGATGCTATAGTATGCATATTTTAATGTATATATCATTTATAGTTTAGGTGAAGATGTCTGTTTTGGGGTTTATTTTGACTTTGGGGCTTTACACAGCCCTGTTGCTACTATTTGGCCCCTTTTTATTGCAGATTTAGAATCCTAAGACTTATTTAAGCCTATATTGTTTTTTTAATTATTTTTAAATGTTTTACATGTTTTTTGTCTTCAAATATAATTGCAGCTTAATAAGGTGCTTTTCTTAGTTGTGATGCTGGAAATCAAAATTCTGTATTTACTATTACTTTGAGATCCCATAATTTGAGATGGCGTCTTTTGAGATGTTGTTTTCAAAATGGCATGTTACACCTCTTGAGAATCCATAGTTTTAATTTATTGTGCTGAAGAACAAAAAATCATATTCCAAAATACCTTAATCTCTATGCTTACCTATAATAGAAATAGACTTTGCAAATTTAAATGCATCCTTCTTCTCTTCCCTCTTCCAACCATACATTAGCTCAACTGCTAAGAGATCCATGAAACAGGCTCATTGATATACCTGCTTTGACACTTCTTAAATATTCCATTATATCTTTGGCAAAGATTTTTTAAATATAAAGTTTAACCTATCTGACAACCTTTGATATGATCCTCTGAGTTATTTTCACTTTCAACTGGGGTGCCCCAGTTATTGTAGTCTGAAAAAAATCTCAGTATGTAATGGCTGGTCTATTATGTGAACCCCATTATTAGCTGAACATGTTTGCAGGATTTTTAGATGCCTAAGAGTCTGATATTCTAAACAACGCAATATGATACTAATTTAGTGCTTTTAGATCTTTCAAGTTGAGCAGTGTGAAGAATTGTTGACCAGGGATTGTGGAAAGCTTAATTCATTAGGCGGCTATGGAAAATTAACCAGGGCCAATCAATTACCCTTCCGGAAATTAGTGTCAACTTATCATATAATTAAATATATGATTAGTGGACCATGACGTTGTTGTCAAGAAATATTGCGCCACACCGCTGCTACCTTAAATAACAAGCGCCACGGCGCCAGGATTAATTATTCTTGGTGCCAGAGCGCCGCCTTAGTTTACATCAAGCGCCAGGACGCCAGTACAATTATTTGCAAGCGCCAGAGCGCCGCAATAATTTACATCAAGCGCCAAGGCGCCAGCTTGGAGAGAAAATAACGCCAAGACGTCAGGGTCAATTCAAATGGCCTATTTGACTCCTTGTTAAGAACTAGATATAGAAGTGATTGCATATCTTAAAAAGGATCACTGATTAATGTGCTAGCAGAGGGTGTCCTTGTGCTAGGCATTGCGGGATTGCGCTCTAAAATAGAAGGTTGTCCCTTTTTCTGCCAATCTAACTCAGACTCTACAGTGCGCTGGAATGTCTTAGAAGACATTGCCAGTGACTGGTGATTAGTAATATGAGAATACCCCTATATAAGGTGTTGGAAGTAAATGCCAAGGGGCAGAATTTTTACCTACTTGTATAGGACCCAATAAAATTAACTACTACAATCCAAATTGGACAATGTCTTCTGAATCTTCACATTTAAAGGCACATAGTGAGGGTGTGCCCCTGCCTCCTAATTCTTCTGTTGAATCTGCCGGTGTACGCCAATTTTCAACAAGTGGTGCTCACTACAGGGGCATCACACACTCTGACCAACCTTTGTCCTCTAAGTCTGACGCGCCTCTTTCTATCCCCAAAGACCTAACTGGATTTGGGGAACGTTACTCAGTAATGGAAACCAGCGACGTCAAGAGAGACCAGCTTTTCTGTCAGCAGGAGGATGTGATTAACGTAGAAGACCTACCCATACTTCCTTTCTGCCAATACACTGGAGTTCCTGTGGTACCACTGGCACGCCTTACCCTGGTCAATTGCCAAGACCTGGCATCAGTGGCCTCTGGACTTTTCCTCAGATATCAGCTTAGCCAGGAGACCACCAACACCCAGTTGTCTCTCTTCCACCAACATCCCAAGGCTCAATGCCTCATGGCTATATTTTGTAGTTATCTGGCAACTGACAAAGGGAGCCTTGAACGTTTCCTCACCCTCAAGAGGGCAACCAACTATCTGCAAGGATTTTTCCACCCTGCGCTACATCAACTACTGGGAGTACAAGCCCAACATCATTTGGAGCTTTGAGACCTGGTTACGTATGCAGAGCACCAACACCATTACCAGGACTGGCTAGTATAACAGTTGGACTCCGGGTTTGAGGAGATCTGAGCTTATACTCAAGCCAACAAGGAAAAACAAGCCACCCTAGCCTGCCAGCTGAAGGACCTCACCCACCAGCTAAATAGCTGCTTGGTCCATATCATAGAATTGACTCTGAAGAATTTTGGGTTGGGGTCCGCCTGGGCCTGGGATGTTACCCGCCACGCCATAGCCATTGAACAGTACATAGCAGGGGCCCACGTAACCAAGAGCAACATGGATGACCTTCTTGCCAAGCATGACGCATCCCTGGAGCAATAAGGTAGCTGCCTGCGTGACCTGAACAAGAAGGTTGCCAACAATACCGACAATATCAACAAGGTGTGACACCTTGTTTGGCAGGAGAATGAGGAGTCCATAAAATTGCTAATGCTGCCAAGGCCAAGGTTCTGGCACTTCGAGACAAATTCATACAATATGAAAACCATATCAAGGAAATAATTTAAGAAGAGGTCTCCCAGCTACGCCAGGAGCTCTCATCCCAATTTGTAAAGGACTCAACCACTGAGGGCCATGGCCGCCCTGAACTTAACCAAGTACAGCAACAAGTAGAGGATATTGCGGCCACAAATAATGAGATGTTCTGGGAAATGAAGCAAGTCCATGACAAAGGAGAGCAGAGTATTGCCTCCCTCAAGGCCGAGCTTGAGGAATTATGAGCTGAACTGAGGGGACATGATGAGCGCTCTGCCTCCCAGCGTGCAGCCATAGAAGACTTCTCAAAGGAATGGTCCAGTGTGCCAGGCTGATTGAGCACCTTTGCTCTTCCCTCTAAAATGCAGAGATAGAGATAGCAGATACTTGGGCTGAGTTGGTGGACACCAGATGCTGCTGCACTGGCCAAGACTTGGGAGGACCTGGCCTCTCTGCAATGCCTTCTGGGGAAAGCGCCACGCTACAGCCCACTTCTAGTTCAGTATACAACAACGGGGCTACTTCATCCTCCTCAGGCCGCCAAAGCCTCCCACAAGTCTTTGCTGTCCCCCCCCACGCCTGTTGATACCCCACAAGCCCCTGGGGAGACTGGCCCAGCCAGGAGCTCTTGTATCAACTTCTTCAACCAAAGCTGCCACAAAGAGTCTCTCCCTTGCCGTTGTCCCCAAGACAAAACCCCTACGCAATTCAAGCCAATGAACTTGCCCAAGTTTGATCCTAAGGGCAATGTACACACCTTCATCTGTCTTTTTGAGATGTCTATGTATGGGGCCAACAACCAAGACAAGGCCACCACACTACTCAATCAATTGGATGCAGCTAGTACTGATCTAATCATCCTGCACATGCCCAAACACAATTGGTTGTATGCAGCGGCAAAGAACGCGCTCTTATACAAATTTGGTAGCATTGCTTGGGTTACTGAGAGGAAGAATGAGTTCTTGATGATTAGTTTCAGAAAAAACAAGACAATTGCTGACTTTGCTGACTGTTTCTATCTTGAGGCGCAGATCCTCACTGGCTCAGGGTTGCTGACTGTGCATGGCGCCCATATAGCTTTACGTGCTGCAGTAAAGCCCTACAAAGCCTTGTACCAAACTCTCATGCCAGCTTTCCAGGACAACTGCACCCTAGATGGCATGGTACGCTACTTACGCTAGTGTGGTGACACTTCTGGACCCCCCCAACACTGGATCAAAGCCCCACCCAGTCTCCAACTACCCAGGACGCTTGGAGGCTCCCATCAACAACAAGTCCCCGTCAAAACCCAATATCACTAAGGTAATCTGTCACTGTTGCAACCAGAAGGGCCATTACACCTCCAGTTGCAACTCAAAGACGGGTATAGATGTTCTGCCCCCCTTGGAACCTGAAGTGCAGGGAAAAGTCAGCGTGGAGTAGAGGAGGAGCTCTCTACATCCACACAATCCATAAATGTTCCACCTGATCTACTCTTTATGCCTGACACTGGGTTCTTGGGGAATGCGCTCCATCAGGTTCTTGTTGAAAATGTGCATGTGGTACAGACCTTCTCCAAGGTTCAGGCCTCTCAAGAGGCCACTAAGGAAGTGTCCAAGCCTTATGCTTGCCAGTTATTAGACAACGCGCCTGATACAGAACCTCAACGCTTGGGTGACGCCACCCCTCTTAGGGGCATCAATGTGGCCATCCCCATGGAGACAATGAAGGATCACCACCCTGAACTATGTGACAGTATTGTTGAATTCCTCTCCACTGCCAACAATTTAGACATTCACTTAGTAAACAATATTGGTTCTTCTTATTCTGAGTGCACTTACGCTGATATTTTTGTGAATAAACTCAAAGTGCAAGCTATCATTGACACTGGGGCCCCTATAAATATAGTGTCCTCCAAGTTAGTACGGCAAATGGTGCTTACTCCAGATATTGATCACAAGAAATCATATAGTACAGCTGGACTAGACTGTACCACCGCCCAAGGAGCGTACAGCGCGCTCCCCTTACGCTTTGGCTCTCTGGAGGTCTCTGCCCCAGCTATAGTGCTACCCAATGAGAACTACAATATCCTGATTGGAACCTTGTTCATGTAACAGTATGGAGTAAAGACTGACCTTGAGAACAATGTCCTCAAAATATTGGGGCAGGCAATTCTGCTATATTACAACCAAACAAACCCAGAGATGGGTAGCCAAACCACTCCCTATGTTAACCTTGCATATTGCAACGGTGTTGTCCCAGTCAAGTATTGTAAATTGGGGCGTCAGGTTAAACATCTGCCCACCCAAGTTGAAGAATATAAGGGTCTGCCATTGCGCACCAACTCTTCTTATACTATCCTGGCTGGACATCAGGTGCTAATGGATATTGGATTAGATTTACAAATCCCTCAAGGGCTTTACGGGGAAATAGAAACCCCCCCAGAATTGCTCTAGGCTAGAACCCTTGGTTGTGCCTGGCATTGTGCTACCTAATCATGGGCCCATAAAGGTGTTACTTGCCAACCTCAATCACTCTCCTGTTGAGGTAAAACGCCATTAAGTGGTGGCGTACTTGCATCTATTACCGGTAGAAGAGGTGATGGAGATACACAATTTTGGCACTCTGGATGAGTTTGGCCTCCCTTCAGAAGAAGTAATACCACCTGCTGTATGCACCATAATCCCACAAGAGCAACTATAAGGACTCACTGTTGCCCAACAGGATGCAGCCCTTGCCCTGTTCAAGAAATACAAGGAGATATTTGCCAAGGATGACTTCAATCTTGGGTGTACACATAACACACTCCACCACATTGACATGGGCAAGGACTGCCCTATCTGTCTTTGTCCCATACAAAATTCTTGTGCCTCTGATGCCGCAGTAGATGAGGAAATAGAGAAGCTGGTCCAATTAGGTCTACTTATCCCATCCAAGAGCCCATGGTTGTCCCCAGTACTCATAGTCAAGAAGAAAGATGGGAGCAACCGTGTTGTCATTGACTATCACAAGCTCAATAACATCACTAAGAAGGACTCCTATCCTCTCCCATGTATTGATGATGCACTTGACTGCCTGGGAGGCGCTAAGTTTTTCTCTGCAATGGATCTAATATCTGGATATTGGCAGATTGAATTACCTCCCAAGGAGCAAGAAAAATGCGCCATCATCACTAGTCAAGGTCTTTTTCAACCTACCCAAATGCCACAAGGACTGTGCAATGCACTTGCCACATTCCAACGCGCCATGGATGATATGCTTCATGATCTCAAGCTGAGCTGTGTTTTAGTCTATCTGGACGACATCAATGTCTTTTCACGGACATTCTCTGATCACCTTCAACACCTCAAGGAGGTTTTTTGGCGCCTAGCAGCTGCTAACCTTAAGGTCAAACCCAGGAAGTGCGACTTCTTTAAGGATCAGCTTGAATACCTTGGCTTTGTGGTTGACGCCAAAGGATTACAGCCCCAGCCTGCCAAAGTTGAGGCCATAGAGAAAATGAAGGTGCCGTCCAACAAACAAGATGTCCAGGTGTTTCTGGGCATGATTGGTTATTATTGACGCTTTTTCAAAGACTTCTCAAGGAAGGGGGAGGCCCTCTTCCATTTGCTGAAGAGTGATGTGCAATTTTACTGGACCCCAGCCTGTCAACAAGCCTTTGACACCCTACGCTTGAGTCTCATGAACAAACCAATCCTGCAATACCCAGACTTCAGCTGTGAATTCATTGTTCAAACGGATGCCTCACTGACTGCTGTGGGTGGTGTGCTTTCCCAGGTGGATTCCAATGGTGAATAACACCCTGTAGCCTACTACAGCAGAACTCTGAACGTTCATGAGCGTAACTATACTGTGACTGAACGGGAGTGCCTGGCAGTGATATACACATACAAACAATTTTGCGTATACCTACATGGTGTTTACTTCAAAGTAATCACAGATCATGCATCATTATGCTGGCTCCAGAACTTGAAAGAACCTGAAGGGCGCCTAGCACAATGGGCCCTAAAGCTCCAGGCCTACAACTTTGAAATATCACATAGAGCAGGTGTCAAACATCAGAATATAGATGGACTATCTTGGCTACCGACGGTAGCCCACCTGGCTGATGTCTCTGACCTACTTTATGATAAGATGCTGGCAGGCAACTACCAGGACAAGCCTGCAGAAGTCCAGCACACTCTAGATAGGCTGCTTGAAGACACTGAAATCAAGAATGGGCATATATTGAAACACACTTTGGAAGGAATAAGAATAATGCCCAGACCATCAGAACGGGCTGATCTAATAGTTTGCGCTCATAAGGCAATAGGGCATGGCGCCTTCCAGAAGACACTTGCACAACTAAAAAGCACATATTTCTGGGAAGCCATGGCCTTCAACATACAAGAAACGCTGAGCTGCTTTAAAGAATGCCAAGGGGAAAAGCCGTTCAAAAAGTCAACATCCTACCACTTAGCTTGGCCTAACTTTGCTTGGCACACCGTCTCAATCAATGTTATAGGACCCTTGCCAGTCAGTAACTATTGCACCAAATACATCATTGTTGTAATAGACCACTTGACCAAATGGGTGGAAGCAAAAGCGGTGCGCAACTTAGGTGCTAACACTACTGCAAAATTCCTACTTGAACAGATCATATTACGTCACAGTTGCCCCCAAGTTATCCTCACTGACAATGGCACCAACTTTAATTCTGACGTGGTGACCAAGCTTAATGAACTTATGGGAATCTAAGGAGTATTTTCAACACCCTACCACCACAAGTCAAATGGAATGGTAGAGAGAGTTAATGGGACCTTAGTAGGCATCTTGAGGAAATTGGCTGCTAGCCGCCCCGCTGAGTGGAACATGTTCCTGCCGCCAGCTATCTTTGCCTACAACATTGCCACTCACTCCTCTACAGGGAAATTGCCATTTCAACTCTTACATGGCAGGCACCCTGTTTTACCCCCCCATTCTTTACTCCTGCATTGGGGAAGAAGACAACCAGTCACCCCATGCGTACCAGCAAAGGCTTGCCTGCACATTAATTCAATTACAGTCAGAAGCCTATTCCAATGCATTGGCCAAGAAGATAAGGAGTCAGGAAAAAGATAACGTTCACTGGGCCCCTCTCCAAGAGTTCCAAGTAGGCAACTGGGTGCTCTTCCATAACACACATGGATTTGGCAGAGCGCAAAAACTGGCCACCCTATGGATAGGCCCATTTGAAATCATCTCCTGGACGTCCACAGACGCCTATACTATTAAAGAGGTTAAGGACAGACGGATGATCAACCAGGTACACGCAAAGTTCCTGAGGAAGTTTGTAAAGAATCCCCCTCCCAAAGAATAAAATGATACAACTACAAGAACTAAGTATATGGGAGAGTAAAAAGAGAGACTGAGACAAACAAAACAAAAAATAAAAAGAATAAATTATAATTATAAAGAAAAAATAAGGAAGCAATGCTTTATTGATGGAATATTCAGGAGAAAGACGTCCAGAGCCAGAAGAAGGAGACCCATTGCCTGGAGGCCCGTTTGAGGTACCTGCAGAAGGGACACCGCCTGCGGGAAGACGGGGAATGGAACAACAACTGGAAGCAGAACAAGGGCGCTTTGATGCTGAAAGGGGAACCAGAGGAGCTACCAACTTGTATTCATCATTGCCCATTTGGTTACGGACAAAGGCAAGAGCCACCAACATTTGGCACCACGCCAATTGGGAATTGTGGGACATACCAGTCCAACCGCACAGAGGCAAACAAAGATTACTCTTGTTAACTAGACGTCCACACCCACCACAAGCAGAGAAAAAAGAGCCTATAGTTAGACAGTTGAGCAGCACATCCTCCATGTAGGAGTAACATGCTGGAAAGGATACCTTCGACTGATAAGCTAGCCTACGGAAGTGTTCAAGGCAACACCCTGCAAAACCCACAGCGCCGGAAGAACACGCCTTGGGAGGATACCACATGAAGTGGGCAACAGACGGGGCCAAGGGAAGATACAACTGGGGGTTGTTGTCCTTCAATTCCTGCACAAACAAACGCAAGGCCAAGGAGAAGCAACGGGCGCGTTAGCCTGAAGGTCCAGCCCAAGAGTACAGGTAAGCTCAGGATTGGCAGACTGCTCCAATGCCCAGATGTGAGCAACCTCACAAATGTATTGGTTACGCTGGGTGATGGTATAGACATGCTGAGAAGAAAATCCACTGGTATCTTTGGCCGTGACGTGCAGACAGAGGTCAACCTCCTCAATTAGCCGCTCCATGTCGTAGCTACTATGGTAACAAGCACCCAAGCAGATTGGCGTCACAGTGTTGCCTTTGGCAAACAATGCCTGGACATATACATATAACGTCTCTTTGTGGTGGCTTACCCCAAATCAATTGATGATGGCAGGGTAGGCGGAGGGCAACTCTTTGGAGTTGCAACAAGCACAAAGTAACGCGAAAGGCATTGCAAGCGGGGAGGAAGCAGTTTTGAGGATGATATTGTCGGACCAATCCTGTAAATCCTCAAAGCCAAGGCAAGAAAGCCGGATTAAGGGCGCCTCAGTCTCCACAAAAATAGAGTCTATCTCCTCTTCCCCTTCAACATGTGTGTCTGTGCCACGCTCTGACCCCGGCACTGTGGTATTGCAGTCCTGGGCCCGCAACTGACAACTGCTAATGGGAAGTAGCTGGTTCAGGAAACAGACCCAAGAAGAGCACGGCATTTGCATAAACACCTTACAATCTTCATCTGTCATACCAGCCATGAGGTCTTGGTAGACTTGGCGCAAGGAAGGTTGGTTATTATTGGGGGCGCTCATGAGGAAAAGAATGAAGGGTAGCCCTGGTCAAGTGGGGGGATATGTGAAGAATTGTTGACCAGGGATTGTGGAAAGCTTAATTCATTAGGCGGCTATGGAAAATTAACCAGGGCCAATCAATTACCCTTCCAGAAATTAGTGTCAACTTATCATATAACTAAATACATGATTAGTGGGTCATGATGTCATTGCCAAGAAATATTGTGCCACGCTGCCGCTACCTTAAATAACAAGCGCCACGGCGCCGGGATTAATTATTCTTGGTGCCAGAGCGCTGCCTTATTTTACATCAAGCGCCGGGACGCCAGTACAATTATTTGCAAGCGCCAGAGCGCTGCAATAATTTACATCAAGCACCGAGGCGCCAGCTTGGAGAGAAAATAACATTGAGACGCCAGGGTCAATTTGAATGGCATATTTGACTCCTTGTTAAGAACTAGATATAGAAGTGATTGCATATCTTAAAAAGGATCACTGATTAATGTGCTAGCAGAGGGAGTCCTTGTGCTAGGCATTGCAGGATTGCGCTCTAAAATAGAAGGTTGTCCCTTTTTCCGCCAACCCAACTCAGACTCTACAGTGCGCTGAAATGTTCTAGAAGACATTGCCAGTGACTGGTGATTAGTAATATGAGAATACCCCTATATAAGGTGTTGGCAGTAAATGCCAAGGGGCATAATTTTTACCTACTTGTATAGGACCTAATAAAATTAACTACTACAATCCGAATTGCCCAATGTCTTCTGAATCTTCACATTTGAAGGCACATAGTGAGTGCTCCTGCCTCCTAATTCTTCTGTTGAATCTGCCGGCGTACACCAATTTTCAACAAGCAGTGTAATGAATACAATAGGAGCTGTGCTGATCTATTGAATAAGAGGATGCTCGCATTGTTGATTTATGCTAATCGATAGCTTTACTAATGTTAAGAGATAAACTCCAATATTAGCTTGTTTTTGTGATCTCCATGATTGACATGATGCATGATTTATAGAAGCATAAATATGTGCAAGTATCTCCAAGTTAGTCACCATGTTGGTTAATAAAACATTTTAAGTGGAGCCACTTTTTTGATTGATTAAGCTTAGAACTGGTTGGGTTTCAGAATCAGTTTTTATAGCAGCAAAGCAGTGCCAGCCAAGTTCCTCAGACAGTGATACCTTAGACCTATTTGAACTCAGAGTGGTTTAGCTTATCCTGAACTAAGGCTATTTAAGCCGATGTTATTCCACTTATTTAATTATTAAAAGTATAAATTAAGAAATAAATCAACCATATCCAATTAAATGATATCCAATATAAAGCAGTTGCAAAAACTGCATCACACTTTGCGGCGAGAAGATAGTATTTAATTGTGTTTTTGTTCGATAAAAGATCCTTGTTTTCCATCAAATAAACTCAGAGAAAACTATCTCCCCGAGCGTTTATGTAAAATAAAAAGTCGAATAAAATCTGTATAAACCGAAATTTGTTGGATTTGAGCCTCTGGCGGAAACACAGGGATTCTCCCTCAGCTCATGTCTTAACCACCTGATTGATAAAGATTAGCTAAGCAATCGATTATCTAATAGCTTGTTTATAAATAGAAAAGAAATAAGCAGTTGACAAACTTGGTGACGTCTTGATTGCTCAGCCAGCAGAATTATCTTAAAATATTGTCTTGGTTTCGTGACTTAAGCTTTCTTGTTAATATAAACAGTAGATATTGAATAAATAATATAAAAGGTTGTTAGATAAAGAATCCTTCAAAATTTATTTGAAAATAAATCACCTCAACTTAATATCATGTTTCTGTTTTCTTTCCTTTGGAAAGAAGAGGGTGGTTAGGAGCTACTTCTTTTCCAGGTCCTACGATGACAATGGTTAGTTAATATAAATTATTAGAGTAGTGATTTAATTGGAATATAAAGGCTAGGAATCCATTATCTAAAATTATCAAGTTTATCCTACAAACTTAAGATGACAACTTGAACTTTTGGTCTTACCGGTTTGCTCCCAAGCAGATGAGTAATCAAAACTACGGAAGGCTTGAGCGAGTTCAAGTGGTTCGGTAACAACACGCTTTCTGTCCTCGTCGTATCTAACCTCCACATATCCAGTAAGAGGAAAATCCTTTCTGAGGGGATGGCCTGAGAAACCATAGTCTGTCAAAATTCTTCTAAGGTCAGGATGACCAGTGAAAAAGACACCAAAAAGATCCCACACTTCTCTCTCAAGCCAATTTGCAGATCTGAATAACCCTGAAGCCGAGGGGATAGGTGAAGCTTCATCACAATAAGTTTTTACTCGAACACGGGTAGAGTGGCGGATAGAAAGCAGGTTATAGACAACTTCAAATCGATTAACCCGCCCAGGGTAGTCTACTGCAGTGATATCAGTCATTTGTTTAAACCGGGAGCCACTGTGATCGCGCAGGATGTGGAGCATGGGTAGAAGCCCGTTAGGAGACGTATGTAAGGTCAGTTCGTCTTTATAAACTGAAAACTGCTGAACATATTTGGGCATCAAGCTGGTCAAGTATTGACCATAGATGTGGAACTTTTCATCTTCAATCCCTTCTCTGCTCCTATAGGTTCAGTGGGAGAGGCTAGATTAAAGCGTTAAATATTATATAGCGAGCTATAGCATCAGTATAAATGCTATTAAAAAAGGTCAAGGTTTTGAAGCACGACATTAAAAATCTGCTGATAAACATGAATACTTACCCTGGAAGCTTTTGAAAGAAGTATGTAGACTTCTAAATACATTTTGTGTAGTCAATTCTAATGGTTAGTTAAAAGGAAAGAAAAAATTACCTTGTCGACCCAGCGATGCTAGTCTTGATAAACTCATTATATGGCAAATCAGTTATCTGTGTTTACAAAATATTATTATATGCTTAAATTTGTACGTTACACAAGAACGCTTAAAGAGGTGGAATACTGATGTAAAATTAACAGATCTAAACTTATTTTAATTCCATATTTTCTTAATAGTTGATTTTTCAATTTATCAGGATAATACCCTGCCATTATGTTACCTGAAATTCGAAGTGCAGAAATCAGATAAAGCACTTGCTGAAATAAAAAGCAGTCATTAGCCGTTGCCACAACCAGCTTCCACTTTGCACTTCTCATCGATTTATGTCAGGCTATATAGATTCAAAATAAAACATACCCTTTATACATCAATAAATATAATAAAAGAGCTTCAATCGGATGTAAGTCACTCCTATTTTGCAAGAGAAGTCGCCCACAACTTCTCATGGTAGCTATGACGTAAATCCTTTTCAATAAGTTGATGGTTTCGATCATTTGTCATCGCATTGGTCATAATGGGGATAAATTAAAATGTAGTTTTCACAGCTGTTGAAATAGACAAATCAGAGTCAGTTCAGATAAGACTCACGTTGTGTACTAAAAAAACAATGATTAAGTGTGGTTATTTTAAAAATATCAATGGTTAAATATCTGTTAATAACTGCAACCTGATACACCAAACGAATCAAACATAAGGTAAAATATAGCCATCACAAAGTCACTAAAATTTGAATTGATAATAAAAAAGCAAACTTGTATACTAACATTATATATAGAAAAACGTTTAATTGTATTGGATACCTGGAAATCATCTCACCGATAATAAAAAATCTGAATAGCAAATACACCAAAGTTGTGTATCAAGCAGATTACCAGCACATACAACAATGAGCTATCAGTTCATTTAATTCAAAAGTAATTTTCAAAAAAGAGAGATAATCCATCCCATCCAAAAAAACTTATTTGAAAAATAGTTGTATCACCGATCCAAATTTTGTAACCTTTCTGTTTAGGCAGAGTTACAGAAAAAGGAGAATGATATGGAACTAGATACAGTAGTTTTCAAAGCTAGGGAGCTAAGAAAAATCAAATCAGATTTAAACAAAATATAAGTGAACCCAAATCTATTGTTAATCAATATAAATCTATTGGTTTTTGATTTTGTTTAAGCCCAAGTTGATTTCAATTAGTGCCATGGCTTTGAAAACTGCTGTAGTGTCTTTATTTTAATAATAGGAAACTATGTAATTATTGAAGTGACATTCAGGGATAGTGTTAGGAACCTACTCTGTAGGGAAAAAGCTCTCAACTAAATGGGCCAAGGCAGAAGAAGTCAGTCCAGTGACTAAACTGTCAATGGGAACGGATACCATTCCCAGGTGGAAAAATTTACCAAATATTTGATAGCATCCCAAGAGAGTATTGAAATGCCCTAAGAACATGTAGCCTCCCAAATAAAATAATAGTAATTCAGTGGCAATATGATGTAAAACATTAGGTGAACTAGATCTAGTTGAGACTGTTATAGAATTAACCTTATCCTTGATGAGAGGGGAACCAGAGATAAGGGAGTGATGTACTATTGTCCTGATACCACTGGACTCCATTCCTGATCCTTTCAGGAAGAGACCTTAGTTCTGGTGCCTGGTTTGGAGTGAAAGGGCACAAAAGCACATACAAAGTGGAGCATCAAAAGAATTATGTGCCATTTGAACAAAGTTATTTCCATATTGTAAGAATTGGGTGGTTTCATGGCATACAATGATAAGACTACTAAAAATAATGTCAAAACAACAGGGTCAACCCCCTGGTAAGGTTTTGACTAAACAAGTTTGTGACCTGCAATCTGACCTCCCAGTGACTCAAAGCCAAATGTGGAAGTTGACTCAAATTTCCAAATCCAGCAACATAACCAAATGACAATTCCTGTACAGTGAACAGCTCAATAAAGAACATTATCAAGTTTCCATACATTTTTTCCCTGTAACTCTGCTAAAACAGCACAGTTACAATATTGGTAGTAAGAGAGGCTCTTTATCCTACCTTCTCTTTCAAAATTCTGCCTGTTGCCTGTACTTGCCGCAGATAAAAAATATATGAAAGAATTATGTATACGCTCCCTGTAGACTGGGCACCCTACATGCCAGGGACTGAGATACCATAAGGATATTCAATATACCAGAACATGGTAATGCTGGTCTCCGTCTTCAACGCCCTGTCAGCCCAGAGGTTCTTCCAGGCCCCCTCCTCTATACCTTGAACCACTGACAGAAGCATCATGCCCATCCAGGTAGCCCAGCAAATTACTGCACCACCTTGGAATCATTTGTCAGAGCTAATGACAACAACACCACAACATGAATCCAATCTGCCCAAAGCAAGCTGACACAGATGGAGTTCCCAAAACGTTTTTGGATTGTGGAGATATCTATTTGTCTGACCCATGGCGCAGGAACCTGGTGCAACAAGTGGCATGAGGATCATACAGAGAAGGACTGAGACACTTTAAAACAGGACTTCTTAGCAAGGTTTGTGCTGAAGGACACTGCCCTCATGATCATACACCAAGTAAAGAACCTCACCCAAACAGGCATGGTAAAGGAGCTCACCTGTGCCTATGAGGAACTCAAACTACGCGCACCCTCAAACATGGCATTTGACACCCCAGCTACACATCTCATGTACTACAACACACTCAAGTCTTATGTAATAAGACACGTCAACCTGGACCAGGTGACCAACCTGCAGAGCCTTTATTGTGAGGCAGAGAAAGCGGAACAAATGTACAACACTCTCTATAAAGCGCAGACTGGGAAGAGAGAGACCCAAGGACTCTCACTCAGATGGACACTCCAACTGCCCCCACCTAGCAACAACAACAATGTTGCAGGCCATAAATCTGCGGGTTCAAATGATTGCAATAATGGGATTAATGTGTGAGAGAGGGGGGCTAAACTAACTAAGTTTGGCTCCCATCCTGGGGAAAGGATCCACCAGGACACCATCAAGTGCAAGACTGGTACAGCCGCTCAAAGTGGCGTCCACAAGGAGGACACAGCAGATAGTTGGGGGAAGTAGGAGTCCAACCCCATCAAACTCATCCCACCAAGCAACCAGGGGGTGCGCTTGGGAGCAAACTCCTGGACAGCTTTATCATCTTTTGGGGCCAACACAACTGGGGCCTCAGAGGAAAGAGGCATTGGGGAAGTCATACCAGGGAACACTGAGGGGGCTGATTCAGGAGTAGGGAACTCAAGATAATCACAGGTGAGGCTTCTCACAACGTTTTTGCTGGTGGCAAGAATGTCCTGAGCCTTTCCAGGGATGTTCTCAAATATTTGCATGAACTGATCAGGGTTGGCGCCAACATGGTGAAATGAGTGGGAAATACAACCCCAGAGATCTGAAGAGGTACACCATGTCATCACCAATGCAGGTGCTAGGGTGAAAACAACAAACTTAGCAAAGGGCACCAACATTACACTTGGGTCTAAAACAGAACCCAGCAAACAGCAAATTGGTTTCCTTAGTTTGGGTTTTAAAGAGGCAGCCAAGGGCAAGGACAACAAGAAAGTCTAATCAGGTCTGAGAGGAGACAACAAACAGCAACCATAGGATATATGGACTTCAAAAGCAAGTTTAGAGGCTTTGAAGCGTATATGAAGCAGCAACTGAAGAAAAAGCAAAAGAGAAATGAAATCAAACTTTAAATAGGTAATTATATTGATTGAATCACTAATTTTCAAGATCAAGTTGTTTTCTTTAAAATCTAAAGCAACAAGCCTTATTGTTAACGTAAACAACATACATGTGGCTTTGGGAAGACACTGGGACACCTGGAAGCAAAGGAAGAAGGTAATGAAAGAGAAAACCAACACTGACACTTTAGAAAATCAAAAGGGACCAAAAAGGGGCCCAAAGGATAACCAAATATTTAAGTTGAAAAGGGTTCAAACTTTAATTGTAAGAATGAGCAAGAAGGGGACCAAAAGTCCCCTGTCTTGCTTTAAGGATGGGATTCAAAATTTGAGGTCACTTGACTCAGGGGCGCAGATTTGATTAGCTGTAAGGGAAATTTTGCAAGGCAAATCCAGCAGGCTGGAGGATTTTTCAATAATTTCCAATCCCAACTCTGATTGGCTAGTGTGAAATGAATGGTGCAGCTCACCATTTAATCCAGTTGGGTTGTAATTTAATGTTTTAGCAGTAGTGCAACCTGGCTGTTTGGATTTAATTAATTTCAAGTGTGGTTGAGCCCAAGCCAAAAAATAGTCCAAATTAATTAGGGATTCCTCCCAAGTAGGAACAGAGTTCCAAACATCAACATCTGCCGCCTGGGAAGGGTATGCCAACACAAATCTCTCATCAACTGTATGGGCTAAATCTTCAAGAGAGTTAAGGGGCTTGGCTGGCTTCTGAGCAGATTTTTTGGTGTAACGTGGGAATATTGTCCTATCCAAGGCTAAAGGGGGAAGTGACTTTACACAATGGACAGTCAAACCGCACTCACTTCAGGGTCTTACTACACAGGAAAATCAGGACAATATAAAAGCCTGGGGAGAGCATTAAGCAAGCCAAGCTCTCCCTGCCAAACTCCTGCCTTGCCCAACAATGAGTACTGCCCCAAAGATGTGAACCAATTCCCAACAATCCAGGTCCCCTCAGAGGACCCAGTACTCTACACCATTGTCAGATATCCTAATAAACTGATGCTCTACCCTTTCCACTTTTGTAGTTACACCAGCTCAGCGCTCCTGACTCAGGTGCAGATTGCACACTTGTCAGTAGTACCTTTTTGGACAAGTATAAGCTAGCCACTAATTCTTTGTGGATTAAAAACATGGCTTTAGCTGATGAACACCACATTGCTGCAACATGTGATACTGCCTCCTTCTTCATTGTGCTAGAGAATCTACACTTCACCATCCAAGGACCCATCATTGACTTTCCTAGTTTTGACGTTGTACTTGGCCTGGACTGGATATAAAAGAATAACCCTCACATGGATTGGGTCACCTCTGTATTGACTATCAAGCGTGAAGGGGTTAATCATCAGATCTACCCTGACTCTGTGGACCAACACTTGCAAGACCATGTCTTTTTACATATCACAGAGACTCTTGAAGAAAAAGATAACCTCAAGGCAATTGATTGGTACTCCTGCCAATACAAGGTCATACACTTCAAAGACCACCAGGACACAACCACTCCCCAAGACCAGGAAATTGTGGTCCATCATCCTGAAATCTTCAAAGAGGTGTTACCAGGGTTACCCCCAGAACAACACATACAGCACACCATCCAGCTCAAGGGAGAAGTACCTAAGGCTTGACCCATATGTTGCCTCACCCTAAATGAAGACAACACACTGTGTGTGTACCTAAAGGAAGCATTGGAAAAGGGATTTATCTGCCTCTTGCAATCTCCTTTTGGCACTGCTGTGTTCTTCATGGCAAAGAAGGTCAAGACCCTTAGATGTAATGGAAATTGCTGGATAGTAAGAAGCTATCTCTGAACGGTGGGAAATTGCCACCAAAATTCACATGAAGTTAATTATTAACCACCAACACAGCTTCAAATACTGTTTTGTGAAATTTCCAAATGAGATACTAGAGTTAAGTAAAATAAGTAACCCTAATCAAAAGAGCTCAAGATAAATGGCCCGCAAGAGAATCAGAGTGTCTTTAGCATATATCAGGGCATTGAGATAGCACCAGAGTTTCAGCTTTGACATTAGAAGAAACAGCTCCAAGATTACAGGCATTGAATTAACATTTGGCGGAGGCAACAACAAAGTACCAACAGTAGGCCCTCATCTTCCCGTAATAATCTGGCTAAGGATTAAATTGTAGGAAATGTAGCGCAAAAGGCCAACTACAGGATGCATTTAAAATAAAAAAATTATACCAAGAGATATTTTGATTTTATTGAGTAAAATTTGGGAGTACTCAACTCTTAAAAGTTGAAATAGTAAAAATTATTCAACATATATCAAAATTTGACTAAGCAATACCGCCTGAATCCTGAGCTCCTATTCTTTCCACATTGTCAAGTGAGTATCTAGTCCAGTTTGCAAAGAAACCATGAGTGACCAACTTCTGATGACCATGCTGATTAATAAGCTCATATCTGGTTACCCTCAAATTATGTTGATTTATAAATGTCAGTTTGCAAGGGGGAGTTGGATTCAGCAGGCAGACTGGAGCAGCTGTAACCCATTTTCAATCAACTGTTTGATTTGAATCTGTTAAATTGGTCAATTTTTTAAAGGATTTCTGGCTTTTTGAGCCTTCCTACTTGGCCAAATAATTCCCATCATTATGAAATCTACTGTGAAAAAGACTGGATCCCTGACACTTCCCTTGATATTGTCAAAGATCTGGATGTACAAGTATTCTGACTACCGCCAACCCACTTAACATCCAGTCATTTCCCAATTTGGTACCCTCCCAATATAGTTTGACATACTGGAAATGACAACCAAGCAATATCACATGACTGTCCAAGTATCCAGTGACTCAAACCCATCCTGTACATGACCAACCCCTAGGTTTGATCCAACTAAATCTCTGCCACAGCTAAAGCTATATAAGTCTAAAGTATTATCCAATAAAATATACTTTTCTTCTTTCTCAATTCCATATTTGAAGCTTTCCCAAAAGGCGCTCCTCATCACTAGTAGCAGCTACAGTTTTTTTGACCACACCCATGAAAGAGAAAATGACTGACCAAAACCCACCCCCCTTTGCTCATATACTTAACCAGGCCACATCACAGGAGACCTGGAAGATGTACTTCTGCGCCCACAACATTGACAAAGATACACCTAGTGGATGCACCATATTCAAAGGTCTGGTCATGCCCAAAGCATGCACCAAGATAATTCAATACAGTCTCTCTCTTCAACCACAAACAAACACACAGCCGCCTATCACAGACAAAGTTACCAACACCAAGTACATTAGTATAGACAAGTTCTTTGGTAAAAACAAATAAAATGTCATCAACTGGCTAGACCACTCAGCCGCTAAACTCTGCGCCAGCAGCATCCCCCACAAAAAATGGGTCTAGGAAGCCAGCAAGCGCCTGTACAAGGCCGCAGCTAACTGGTTTGCCAACTGGGTTGGATCACAAACTGACAACCAGCTTGACAACTGGAAAAAGTTCAAAGCAGACATCACGCACAATTTCTGCATCACTGAATCCCTCCAAGACATTGCAATACAGCTCAGTGACCTTCCCTAAAAGACCACTATCACAGCTTATGCCAATGAATTCAAGAAAATATGCTGCAAAATCCAAAACCCAGCGCAAGCTGACAACGTAAACACCAGAGCCTGATTCATCAACAGAATGAAACCCTCTGTTGCTGCCCCCATCTGTCCAGAGGCCAACACCTCCATGCCTGCGCTCATTGCAGAAGCCAAGCGCACAGAAAAACACGCAAACATGGAATATGCTGCACACAACAGCAACCTCTCCGCAAACAGCAATGGCAGAGAAAACTCCAATGGCAAAAAAAGCCAAAAAAACCAATCATAGCAAAGGCAACTCCAATTGCAACAATGGCAATCACAGCTAAAGTGCAAACCGCTCCTGTCCCAAGAAAGAGGACACTGTGGAAGTTAACAACACTGAAACAGCAACTTGCTATGAATCTGACCCCACATTCTCTGACCTCAAAGGTCTCAAAACAGAGGAATAGGGAAAAGAAGAGGGGGAACAGGCTTAAGTGCCTCTTTATCCCCCCAACTTGACAAGAAACTGTACCAAGGCACAAACTTTGCTGCTTGCATCCCATGTGTCCCGCAATCCTCCATTTTTATGAACATAAAAGTCAAAGATCACTCACAACTTCTTGTCTACTCATGCACTTACAAATCACATACACATAAAATTTTATTTGACTCTGGTGCACAACACACCATGGTTAGAAAACCATTTTTAACCAAGTACAAAATACCTGTTGTCAAATCAAACTTCAAATACACCAGAATGGTAGATAAATCAAAGGTTCTACTCAAAGGAAAAACAACTCCCTTCATAATTGACCTCCAAGGCATACAAACTTTCATCAAAGGACTTGTCATGAACAACATAAACTACAACATTGTAGCAGGCATGGACTGGTTCACCCAAGTGAACCCCAGCGTATGTTGGAAAACAAAAACCATAACCATCAAACGCAACAGAGTCAATTTTAACATTCTCAAAGAACCCAACAACCTCATTCTAAGAGACACAGTATTTTTCCATGTCATAAACCAAGACAGCTCAGAACGTCTAACCAAAGATAGTACTCTCCACATAATGAGGTACACCAAATTCAATAATATACAAACAACCAAATCCAATGCCCAGAACCTGCGGCACTCCTAAACAAATATACTCATGTATTAAAGGAAGAGCTCACAGAGTTACCCCCCAAACGGGAGGTTAAACATGGCATCAACCTGTGTAAAGCCATGCATAAACCTTCACTTCTATACAGACTTTCTCCCATGGAGACCCAAACCCTCAAAACCCATATTGAGGACAACCTAGCCAAAGGATTCATTCACCCATTGGAATCTCTGTGGGGACAGCAGTGTTCTTTGTAAATAAAAAGAAAGTCACTCTTTGCCTAGTAACTGACTATAGAGCGCTAAATGCAAGCACAGTAAAGAATAAATATTCCCTTCCACTCATAGAGGATCTGTTTGCAAGACTCTCTGGAACCAAATTTTTCTCTAAAATTGACGTCACCTCAGGTTATAACCAAATTGAATTAAAAGAAAAGGATATACCAAAAACTGTGTTTCATACATAATTTGGATCCTTTGAATGTAAAGTAATGAACTTTGGGATGACCAACGCTCCTGCAACGTTTGTCATCATGATGAACAGAGAACTAAATGGCCTCTCAAATACATTATGCTACCTCAAAAATATCATTATATTCTCAAAAACAAAAGAAGAACACATCACGCATGTCTGCAAGACACTCAATTGACTTGCAAAGCACAAACTCTACGCCAAGCCTATTAAGTGCCAATTTATGGAAAAGGAACTCCTGTTATTGGGCCAAATTGTCTCTGACAGTGACATCAAAGCAGATCCAGATAAAATAAAAGCCATAAATAACATGTAACACCTCACCTCTGTTAAACAAGTTTGATGTATTTCTTTAGGTAAGCTACCATTCTGAGAAAGCATCTAAGATTGCGGAAAGCTCACTGCACCAATCAATGACTTAACCAAGGGTAATGCCAAAAAGAAATTAATCTGGACACCAGAATGTGACAAGAATTTCCAATTATTAAAACAAGCTTTGATTGAAGCACCAATCTTGAAATACCTGAATAACAACAGGTGCTACAAGCTCAAGTCAGATGCCAGTGACACTGCCATTGGCGCAGTCCTACACATCTTCCAGACAGGGAAGCAAGACTTCCTGCCAGTATGTTACAAAAGTAGAAAATCTAACCAACACTTAGAATAGGTACCCAATACACGATAAGGAATTGCTAGCAATATATCACACATGTAAGAAATGGAGATGTTATCTAGAAGGACATTTAAACGTCTGAGTACTAACTGACCATAAATCCTTAATCTATTTCAAAACTCATAATGCACTTGCACGGCAACAGGCCAAATGAATATCTCTGCTGGAGCAGCTCAATTTGGACATCTAATACAAAAAAGGGGCAGAGCTGGTCACGGCTGATGCTCTCTCTAGGCTATGTCAGCCAAGAGAGGATCATCCTGACCACCTGGACCCTGACTTGCCAAACTTATATAATACTGAGTATAAAACCAAAGAGAAAGACCCCTCAACACATCAGCTAACCCACAATACATTAGTAAGGAACAAAAAATATTTCCATGTATAAAATGACACTGTATACCAAATCATTAATGACAAACATGTTCCCTACATCCCACTTGCACAAAGAGTTGACAACATATTAAGACATCACCGTCTACAAGAACATACAAAGGCCAACAACCTATATCTCACATTAAAAGAGATAGTATGGTGGCCCAACCTGAAGCAAGACATAATTGATGTTCTAAAGAAGTGCACAGTGTGTGAAAAATACGCCAGCACCAAGGCGCCACAGCCAACAGTCAACCCAGTACCTGGCCCTGAATCATTCAAGGTTTGTGGACTAGATTTAGTGGGCCCCTTCCCAGAAACTAAGACAAATCAACATTTCCTAATTGTAGCCATTGACTTTGCTACACGCTAGCCCATCTGCTGGGCAACAAAGGATCACACAGCAGAAACAATAAACCAATTCATTAACAAATCAATCATAGCTGACTATGGCACTCCAGACTACATCATAACTGATGGAGCAACAGAGTTATCAGGTCAAATAGTAAACAACAATTTAAAATCCAAAAACATCAAACATTCTATAACCTTGCCCTACAGGCCACAGGCCAACGGCAGAGTTGAACGCCTAAACTGCAGCCTTATCAGGACCCTAGAGAAAATAATGTATGACAAAGCCAAAGACACATAGCCGCTATTTGTGAGACATACATTACTAGTATCCTGGGTCTGCACCAATCAAGGGACATGCTACTCACTGTTTGGACTAAAATATGGATACAAACCAGAAATAATTGCCCACAACAAGAAGCCATACATAAATATCCCCCAGGGAAATTCCCCACAGTAGAAAAAGTACCAAATCTATAACACATACACCTCAAAGCTAAAATAGCAGAAATAAAAAGGCTCAAAATACAAAAAGGTAACCTCTACAGAGGAATCACACCCCATCAACTCCCCTATCTGGGTCCTAGCTAGAAACAGAAAGAAGCTAGACTCAGTACACAGAGGACCAGGAAGAATCATCAGATACTGACCAGACAGGAACACCTATCTAGTGAAATTCCAAGGTTCTGAAACCCCTTTGTCAAAAAATACCACAGAACCTGTCTCTGCCTTAGCAAAGGAGAATACTTGATCAGACTGGTACCAACTAGTAAACAACTCCAGGAATATCAGGCGGCAGCCGTTAAGACAAAGTCCCCTCCTGATGTACCAGAGTAACCCCTTAAGGGGGATGTCAAGGGTCTGGATGTACAAGCATTCTGGCTACTGCCAACTTACTTAACATCCAACCATTGCCCAATTTGTTAACCTTTTAATATACAGTTTGAAATACCAAGAATGGCAACCAAGCAATATCACATGACTGTCCAAGTATCCAGTGGCCCAAACTCATCCCGCACATGACCAATCCCTAGGTTCAATCCAACTAAATCTCCTCTACAGCTAAAGCTATATAAGTCCAAAGTATTATCCAGTAAAATATACTTCTCTTTTTTCTCAATTCCATATTTGAAGCTTCCCCAAAAGGCGCTCCTCATCAATATAAACAATAAAGATTGATATTTACATAAACTATACTTTGACTATAAATATTAGGTTTGGAAAACATATCTAACTTGATTTTTAGTTGTTATAAGATTTTATTTTATGTAAGCAAGATTTAATATAACCACTCTGCTGCCAAATACAACAAGATGTCACTGAAAAACAGGAATTGAATTTTTCTAGGGGTTGGTCTCTTTGAGCCTTTCTTTTGATTGCAGGCTATATAAGTGCTAGTTCTGTCTTACTACATTGATCAAAGAGTCAAAAGACAATGAAGCTGCTTGAGGCAAGCATGTTCTGCATGCAGCAGAGCCCTTCAGGATAGTGCACCAAGGCCTTGACACACTCACTCATAGGGGGAAACCTGTCAGGTGGCACTGAAACTCAGGGTGGTGGATCTAATTCTCATTGCTCTTTTCCACCAGTAGTCTATCACCCTGAGGGTCTACCCTTGAAACTAGAAAGCAAAAACTCAAATTATCAGGAAAATATACCGGGCCACATCTATTCTCCTTGTATTCTATTGAATTAAGGTTTCTAGAAAAAAGTTAAGTAGTTTTTAATTATATTCCTTTTTTCAAACACTTTAAAAGACTTTTAGCCCCAGGACCAAGTAGATTTTTGGGAATGAAAATATTAAAAAGTCAAGAGGAGCTAGATCTATTCCAGGAGTGATCCTGGCAATGATGCATTCTAGACTAGCTTTGATTGGTTATTTTAATTGGTAGAAAAATTAGCTAATAAAAAATTCTAAAAAAGTGATTTTATCTAAAATGGAGATAAGTTTCACAAGTGATAAGCTCTTGTTAACTATGCTTATGAGAAAACCTCATCTATGGGATTCAAACACTGAAACCCTGTAGGCTGCCAGCCCGTAGGACCAGCTGCCTGCAGTTTCTTGGACTTGAACCAGAGCAGAATTTAACTTTGGGGAATCTCCTGAGTTTGGATGAATAAAAATTACTTGCATCAAGGCCTCTCACACCAAAGTTTCTGCTAACCCAACCAATGAGAATGCGGGCCAAGCCAAAGATCCTGAAATAATTTGGGCCACTGCAGCAGGGGAAGTAAAGAAACTTCCTGAAAAATGCAGGCCACCCAAAGATGGTTAACCCTGCAACCCAAAAGGTACATTTGAGTCTCCTCATTTCAAGCCAGCCAATGAAATATCTCCCGCAATGGATGCCACCAAGGGCTGCAAACCCCTGGTAGACAGTATCATCAGGCCCAAAGAAAATTTTAAAAGTTTTTCCATGGCAGATATGTACTTATACCCTGGGCTTCCAGGAAGTTGCACATTGCCCTTCTTGCAATAAAGTGATGTGAACCTTTGGTTCAACCATGTTATTCCATATTTTATATTAGTTCTATTTCATTTACAGTCTACCTCCTGTGGATTCTCACCTCACACCCATCTATCCCAAGAAACAGCAGACCAACTGCCTGACCTTTATTGTCCAACAGGAGCTCTCTACAGCCCAGTACATTTCACCAAGTACCCCCCAACCCTGCGTATTTGGAGTACACCCTAGAGAAAATCCTAATCTACAACCCAGAAGCCAGAACTAGAGAAACCAAAACCATTGGTAGAGAAGAAAACTGGGTCACCATACCTTCTCTGCTTTTCTGCAACAAGTACAACTACCTGCCCGCCTATCTAGTTCTAATGATGCCACCTCTCACCCCGCAGCACGGCTGCCTGCAGGAATCTGTTGCAACCAATGAATCCACCTTCACACAGATATACAGGATGATGTACATCACCCTCACTGGCCTGATCAATTCAATGATGCCTGCTAGCTGACCCTGGGCTCTCCTGGGCAAATTGTTATCTTATATTGTAAAGTTAGCTCCAATCTTGTGGTGGGCCCTTCCTGCAAGCCGTCTGTCTGTAAGTTTTCAAGGCTCTCCCACAGGCTGGATTCCTGACAATAAGTTATCTCAAGCTAGCCTAGCATAAAAATAATTGGTTGTAAATACCTATATATTCTTGTAATTTTTGTTAATGTCCCTTATAATTTAAGAGCATTTCATTCTAAACTGTCAGAATTTTTGGTATTGACTAATTAACAGATTCAAAATAATAATTGTAAGGGGCAGCCATGCATCCTTGGAACTGGTCTAACAAAAAAAGGTGGCAGCTGAGCTAAAAGATCAATATGTCAATAGCCAGACCACATCCTGGCATCAACAGATCCCTGCTCCTAGTTAATAGACAGAGTATGCAGATCCTGTACAGTTAATTAGTCTATTTCAACAGGCACCTGGATATGCATCTCAGAATAATTACTACTCTAGACTTTAATTTGATCCTAGAACAAGAGGGCTGTCATATGAGCTGCCGCCTGCATTACTTTTAGGAGAGTCTATCATGAATTGGGACATCAGGCTAAATAATTTAAGATTAAAGGCTCCTGATCTTACTTATTAAAGTAGCTCTGATTAAGTGAAACAGTTATCTTTATCAACTAGTAGCCATATTTTAGCTAGCTAGCCCTGGATAGTGGCCCAGGTAGACAACTGACTTCACTTGTTTAAGAGACTTAGCTGTACAGTGTGCCAAAAAGAACACTAATGATATGAGAGCTGTCAAATAAGCTTTTTGCCAAAATTCACCCCTCAAGTTTGGCCCTCTGCTGCATTTCCCTGATGCTGTTTCAGCCTCTATCTTGGTGTTTTAGGCTAATCTTGAAAACAATGTGGGCAGCTGGACAGCCTCAATGTCAGTCTATATGAATAAAGACTGATGTTTTGTATCCTATTCCTTTTGACATAGCAATAAAGTGTAATCTGATCCTTCAATTCCCTTTCTTTTATTCAAGCCTTATTAGTGTAGAAAAAAGATGCAACTGCAAATTTACAGTATAAATTTTTCTGTTAAAATATAGGGACATAACTATGAACCTTTATTCAGAAGTAGGAAGAGCATCACCTTTTCTCTGGGCTGCAGGCCCTGTCAGACTTGTTACTTCTGATAAATACAACAAATTCCCACAAGACACAGGTGACACCAAAGTTGCAGGCTCTCCTGTATTTTCCTAACCTTGAAATATTTAGGATATCATCTTGATAGATGATAAAATATCACAGCTCATGGATTTCTGATATAGACAATAAAGATTTATAGTTTTTCTATCAACTCCTTTTAACCTGATATTGTCCCCTGTCAAGATTTTGAGATCCTGAATGATCTTTATTAATTGAGATAGAAGCCATTGTGTTGGTATATGGATTGTATGAAGACAATACCAGCTTCCAATTAGGTTTGGGGTACAGCGGAAGGGTGCCTACATGTTTTACACAAGAGATAGTATACACAAAAAATTCTTTGTCAAAAAGGCTTAGCACCAGTAAAGGCAGTCATTAAGAGATCCCACAAGGGCTGACATATTAGAGTCTAGTGCTTAGATAAAAAGTACTGTTAGAAAGCGGCTCATTAGTGTGAAAGACAGTAATAGGTCAGCTATTTATTATCTGTAATTATGTATAACATTCTGCTTTCCCTAGTTAAAGATGTCTTTATATAGGGGTTTGAAACCCCTGTTGCCAGGATAACGTCTTACGCCTCTAACTCTTACTGGACCAGCCTATCTGTTCCCCAGACTGCTGGTTTCAATCTCCAGAGCTAGACATCCATGCTGCAGAGGCATGGCATTTAAAGTTCTCAAGGAATCTCTTATTTCCTGGATTATTCCAAAGTGATGGCAAAAATCTGGTGGTTTGCCTTCTTTATTTGGAGGAAATCCCAAGATATTGTTGATTACAGTGAAATGGTGTAGTCCTGTTGTCTTAGAATATTCTGAGACAGAGTTAGGCCATATATTTGTTTACCCTATATTAATCCAGCCACTCAGTAGTCAGCCTAAGATTTGGATCACTATTCAGAATAGGAAGGCCATTATTAGATTCTTCTAACTAGTCTGAATCTATCTGAAAGACTTGTATCCTTGATTCTGTCAAAGTTATTGGGTGTGATGCCATCTAGGCGTTTGTTGACCTAATCAGGTAGGGAAGATGACGGGCCAGTCAACCCACAGTGTTCAGAATTCCTGACATACCCATTTCATCTCAAATACTTAACCCTTGAAGTTCTTACATGACTTTTAAAATGAGACTGGGGTTTCTTGAAGAGTATTAAACTCATGGTAGAATAGAGTTAAATGATAAGGGAATAGTTTAGATTAAGGGATATTTTTAGAAGGGGAAATAGATGAGGTTTAAAAGGAGGGTTTATACTTTTGAAATAAATAACTTTGAATAATTTAGGAAACTGTTGCCAAGAAGTGAGAGATGGCTACTTTAGGGGGGATAGAGTAAAGATTGAATGACCTGGATTCAGCCAGGAATTCAAGCTTATGGGCTTCAGAAACATTCAAGAATGCTTCAACATGGGCATCAGCAATGACAGTGACCCCACTGAGATGGGATCAGTAAATGAGGATGAGGGATAAGCCGCCTTCAAGGTAATAGCTTTCTGAGAAGAATACTCATGGGGAGTCATCAAAATTCACCTGTGAGGGATCAAAGCCCACAAGGCTGGTGACAATAAAACCTACATCACATTTGGTACCAGCCAGTTGGAAGGGGATTGCATCAGGGGGAACAGATGAGTAGTTTTGGATGAGTTGGGTAATCTTCAAGTCTAGAATTTGAGTTATAGTTGAGAAGGCCAACACCAAAGTCAATATCCTGGGGTGTGAGAACCTGCTCTGAACCAATTTGCGACTTGGCTTGGAAATGTGACAGGGTTCAATTTGGCAAGAGTTAGAGGATATCAGTTGGGTATGAAAATTGTAAAATTATCTAAAACCTCGAAGATAATTTATTTTATTTACAGATTGAGACTGTAATAAACCAGGCTTTCAAAGGCAATTAAAAAATCAGCCTCCCAATTTGCAGATGCAAGGAAATTTAGGGGATAATTTATTCACACATACCTCTTGCTGCTGCCGTAGCACTTGGGCAATGAGACTTGTATTTTTTGCGACAAGGATTTGAGGCAAGGATTTGGGGCTTGCATGATGTTGTTATTGATGTTTCATATGGTCAACTTCTTAATCGAAGGTGGTTCTGAGGCAGTTGCAGGAAGTACCATTTACAAGAAAATGATTGTGGTTTGCTGGATTGCTAAGTCTGGCTAGTGTTACCCCCACCCCGATAAGCATAGCAATTATTAAACTAATCACTGGGATTTTTCGGCATAGCCAGGAGATATTGGGATGGCGTCAAGATACGTGCCACGGTGAAACATGAATGACTTGCTGCCATTTCAGTTTGGCAGTAAAATTAAATTAAATTTGGCGACATGTCATATTTGCGTGGCCGCAGCCAGGCTAGCAAGGATGTGGTTGAAGCTTTTATCCGTGATATTATCCGTGATATACTCCAAGCAGCGGTGTGGCATTGGTATTTCCCCTTTTATGGTTAAATAGAAAATACCACCGACAGGCCAAACCTGGCAGCTGGCGTGAGCCTTGCGACGATCTTAATGGACCTGAAACCCAGCCTATCTTTGAATTCTCTTGAATCACCTCTCGCCGGATGGGCTGATACTAGCCAATGATCCACTGGATCGGGTTTCTCCCTTAAGCCATAAATCAATCCAAATGTTAAAATCCAATACAGGAAATAGGGGCTGATGAATCCAGTAAGGATAATTTGCCAGCAGCTTCATGGAGAAAGGTTAAGGAAGCCGATGTAAATTAATCCGGCGTGGCTAGCAAAAATATCCAGAACTGTCGTCAGCACCTGGAATGAGGCTTATGTATCAATATAATTACCAGAACTTGCTATGCTTGCCTATTAGTCAAATAATGAAACCCTCAACACATCCACATTTGCCAAACCAGCTGCTCCTCATATTCAAATCAATATTTAAACAGCAACACACAATCCCCTACAGAAAACATGTCCCATTTCAAAGCAAAGTCTCAAGTTGGAACTGAACAAGTCCTCACCCCCCAGGATATTGACTTTGGTGTTGGCCTTCTCAACTATAACCCAAATTCTAGACTTGAAGATTACCACGTTATTCATCACAAAACTCCTTCCCCTCACCATGAACTCAAGCTCAGCACCCTTGATGTCAGCATGGCTAAGAACTGGATGCCTTTCTCCTATGCCTTTGAGAATATCAATGCCAACCCTGAATTCATGAACCCTATCCTTTTGATGGACTCACTCTCCAAGACCCTAGACTTGATGCCAGCCTTCTCAGGAAGGATTGAAATGGAAGGCGGCTCACCCTATGACTTCTTTAGACCTCTTGGCTCTATGAAGCTGAAATTAAACAACAAGGGTGCCTGGTTTTGTACTGAAAAGTTGAACTTTTCCTTCAGTGAGATCCGTGATAAGCACTTTGGCAAAAGCATTATCCCTTCTGAGTGCTCATTCAATACCTTTATGAAGGCAGCCATTCTTGCTAGGGATGGCCTATCTGATGTCCCTGTGCTAGCCATCAAGGCCCTCTACTTTCCCTGTGGCTCAGTAATATTGACTGCTCATATCAGCCACTTGATTGCTGATGGGAGGTCCATGTATGAGTTCATCAAGCTATGGAGCCAAGTAGCCATGAAGAGAACAACAAGCCCTCTTAATGATTGCCGTCACTTTGGAGATGCCAAAGAGCTCCTGAGCCAAGAGAAATCTGAACAGGTGAAAGCTGACTTTTGTGCCATGTCACCCTACATTCCTAGCTCTGCAAATGTCAAGCCCTGCTGCTTCAGCATTCATATAGATAAGCTGGAGAAACTCAAGCAGCAAGTTAATGCATCATTTGCTGATGGGGAATGGGTATCTACCAATGATATTGTCTGTGCCATGATCAACCGTATGGTCATCCGAGCCCGCAAGCTTGATCCTGACTCTTACTTTTCAGCTGGACGCACAGTTGATTTGCGTTCCCGCATGGGTTTAGAGAGCACTGCATTTGGAAACTATGTTGGGATCCACATGGGTGAAAAGCTTCAGGTGAGAGATGTGCTCAACCAAACCTTGGCCCAGACTGCATTGACATTGCGAAAGTTCCTGAATAACTACACCCCTAAGAAAATCACCCAGCTCATCCAAAACTACTCATCTGTTCCCCCTGATGCAATCCCCTTCCAGCTGGCTGGTACCAAATGTGATGTAGATTTTATTGTCACCAGCCTTGTGCGCTTTGATCCCTCACAGGTGAATTTTGATAACTCCCCAGGAATATTCTTCTCAGGAAGCTACTACCTTGAAGGTGGCTTATCCCTCAACCCTATTTACCGATTCCATCTCAGTGGGGTCGCTGTCATTGCTGATGCCCATGCTGAAGCATTCTTGAATGACTCTGAAGCTCAGGAATTTGGTTTCCTAGCTGAACCCATGCCGTTCAATCTTTACTCTACTAACTAGTAGTTTTTGTTTTATATATCCAATAAAGTATTTATAAAGAATTAAACTATATGATTTTAATTAGCCCATTTTCCTTATAAAGCCCAATATAGAGTACTTTAAATTATAATTTAAAATTGATTAGAGGTTCTATACATTTTGTGAATTTAAATGATCTGTATAATAATTATGACATTTTCAGCTAATAATTACTTTGAATTAAAGCTCTATAATTACATGAATACAAATTTTTTTCACAGTAGTCTCATAGCATCCTTAATAAAAAAAGTATGCTAGCCTAAAATGTAATCAGTTCAGTCACAGACTGAACAACAACTGGTTCCACTCTAAGGACACTTATACACAACAAAATTAACACTCAAAAAGGTACCTGCTTGTAAAAATATCCAAGCATAAAACTAAATAAACTCAAAAATACAATCTAAAAAGTTGGACTGCTAGCAAAAAGCATATTTAGAACAAAAAATTGAAAATTTTACATTCCAGATGCAATGTAAGGAAACTGATATTAGTCAGGTAAAAAATGCTACAATTAGAAGGAAATAGAGTCAGTCACAAAAGTGATATGTTCAAACACAAAAAATACAATTTATAAAAAACTGGGTTATCTTCATGAATCAAGATAGAGAGGTTGATTACAACCAAGATTACTTTTCCTGCCTGCTAACATATCTCACAATACACAAGGGGCGCTTGATGAGTTACCTCATGACATGACTAATGGTATGGGTCAACCTGAGTACAATGCTGAATTTCAGGCATTATCTCCTAATTAGATCATTGCCAATTTAACACACTGATCCCTTGCTCAAGATATTTCCAACCCAAACCTTGTTAAACCCACCACTGTGCCACTCTCTGATAGACTTGTGACTTTTTGATATAGTATATTAATTACACTGTCAAGGGTCTGGATGTACGAGTATTCTGGCTATTGCCATCACACCTAACATCCAGTCATTGCCCAATTTGGTGCCTTTCCAATATACCATTCAACATACCAAAAATGGCACCAAACCAATATCATATGACTGTTCAGGTATCCAGCAACTTGAACCCATCTAGCACATGACCAGCCTCTTGGTTTGATCCAACTAAATTCCTGCCATAGCTAAAGCTATATAAGTCTAAAGTATTATCCAATAAAATATACTTCTTCTCTTCCTACTTTTATATCAAAATCTTCCCCAAAAAGGCGCTCCTTAACACTGGTAGCACTAAGGTTTTTGACCACGCTGATAAAAGAGAAAATGACTGAACAAAACCCTTCCACCTTTGCCCACGTACTCAACCAGGTCACATTCCAGGATACCTGGAAAACGTACTTCCGCGCCAACGACATTGATGAAGATATTTCTAGTGGATGCACCATATTTGAAGGTCTGGTTTTGCCCAAAGCATGCACCAATATAATCTAATACAGTCTCTCTCTCCAACCACAAATAAACACACAAACACCTATCACAGGTGAAGTTACCAACACCAAATATATTGATATTGACAAGTTTTTTTGGTAAAAACAAGGAGATTATCATCAACTGGCTAGACCACACAGCCATCAAACTTGGTGTCAGCCGCATTCATCACAAAAAATGGGTCCAGGAAGCCAGCAAGCGCCTATATGAGGCCGCAGCTAACTGGTTTGCCACCTGGGTTGGCTCACAAACCAACAACCAGCTTAACAACTGGGAAGAGTTCAAAGCCAGTATCACTCACAATTTCTGCGTCACTGAATCTCTCCAAGACATTGCGATATAGATCAGAATCTTCCTCAGAAGACCACTATTGCAGCTTACGCCAACAAATTCGAGGAAATACACCAAAAAATTCAAACCCCAGCACAAGCTGTCAGGATCCTCTTTCTTTTATTATTGCTGCTAGTATATTTTTAGGATCATTAAGACCAGTTATCCAAGGCTTTGGTTGATTCACAAACAAATTTACACCTAATCACTTTTTTCTTTCATTTTCTTGCTCTACTAGTCAATTTCATCTATATTAACGGTTAATTCATCTTTTCAAAGTTATCTTTTATTCAAGACAGTTCTTGAAACCGCTATCTTTTTGCTAAGGTTAGCAACAATTAATCTGAACTCTTTACCTTTTGCATTTTTCAAAGTGGCTTACGCCAGCACTTCAGAGCTTGTTTTTCTCTCTTCTCGCCCGCTCTTTGATCTCCTGTTTGTTTTCTTGCTTAAACCAAGCATGCCAAGCAGTCTGCCACATCTCCTACTTTCTCTTTATCTTCTACTTAACTTTTTAAAGTTAAATTTAAGTAGAACCATGTTTTCTCTGCCTCTCTTCACAGCAAGCCTTCCTAACCACCTTTGGTCAGAGTTCTTCTCCATTTTTTCTCACCTCAATTCAGATCTAAATAAAAGGCCTGAGTTTTATCCAATCTCAACTTAAGTTGAGATTGTTTGACTTGCACCCCAAAAAGGTACTTGTTAGGTTTTGTGGCTTGTGTTTCATTTTCAATTTTAGTTTAAGTTTTTATCTTTGATCTTGTGATTTTCTTTGAATTTTTATTTAATCAGCTAGGTAGTTTCTATAGTAATACCCACAATTTGATTGTTGATAGTTTTAATCCTCAAACTAGTGGTGAGCAATTCCCTGACTTAGAAATTGATTTTTTGACCAAGTCATCAGTCATTAAGACTGGACTCTATTTTATTTTCTTAGGTTTAATCAACCGTCTCAGCCCTTATTTTACTTCCTATAAGCTTCTAGGAGCCCTAGTCCAATTGTTACTACAAACCTTACCTACATTTTTGTATTTGACTAACATAAATATAACTGGGTTAAAAGCTTTAGTTTACAACCACCTTCCCCAAACTATGAGACCTTACACAAGCTGACAACGTACACACCAGAGCATCATTCATCAACATAATGAAACCCTCTGTTGCTGCCCTCATCTGCCCAGAAGCAAATACCTCCATGCCCGTGCTCATTGCTGAAGCCAAGCACGCTGAAAAACGTGCCAACATGGAATATGCTGCACGCAACGGCAACAACAGAGAAAACGCCAATGGCAATAAACGCCAAAATATCAATCATAGCAACAGCAACTCCAATTGTAACAATGACAATCACAGCCAAAGCGCAAACCGCTCCTGTCCCAAGAAAGAGGACACCACCAAAGTTAACAATGCTGAAGTAGCAACCTGCTATGAATCTGACCCCACATTCTCTGACCTCAAAGGTCTCAAAACAGAAGAACAGGGAAAAGAGGAGGGAGAACAGGCTTAAGTGCCCCTGTCTTCCCCTAACTTGACAAGAAACTGTACCAAGGCACAAACTTTGCTGCTCGCATCCCAGGTGTCCTGCAATCCTCCATTTTTATGAACATAAAAATTAAATATCACTCACAACTTCTTGTCTATCCATGCACTTAAAATCTCATACACATGCAATTTTATTCAACTCTTGTGCACAATACACTATGGTTAGCCAACCTTTTGTAACCAAGTACAAAATACCAGTTGTCAAATCCAACTTCAAATACGCTAGAATGTCAGAAAAGTCAAAAGTTCTGCTCAAAGGCAAAACAACGCCCTTCAGAATTGACCTCCAAGGCATACAAACGTCCATCAAAGGACTTGTCATGAACAACATAAACTAAAACATTGTAGCAGGCATGAACTGGTTCACCCAAGTGAATCCCAGCGTATGCTGGAAAACAAAAACCATGATCATCAAACACAATGGAGTCAATTTCAACATTCTCAAAGAACCCAACAATCTCATTCTAAGAGAAACAATATTTGTTCAAGTCATAAATCAAGATGACTCTGAACATCTAACCAAAGATAATACTCTCCACATAATGAGGTACACTGAATTCAATGACATACAAACACAAAAGATCTAATGCCCAGAGCTTGCGGCACTCCTAAATGAATACACTCCTGTATTCAAGGAAGAACTCACAGAGTTACCCCCCAAAAAAGAGGTCAAACATGGCATCAACTTTGCAAAGCCATTCCCAAACCTTCACCCCTCTACAGACTCTCTCTCATGGAGACCCAAACACTTAAAGCCCACATTGAGGACAATCTAGCCAAAGGATTCATTTGTCTGTCTGAATCCCTGTGGGGGGCAGCATTTTTCTTTGTAAAGAAGAAAGAAGGATCTCTTTGCTTAGTTACTGACTACAGAGCACTAAACACAAGTGCAGTAAAAAATAAATACCCACTTCCCCTCATAGAAGACCTATTTGTAAAGCTTTCCAGAGCAAAACATTTCTTGAAAATTGACCTCACATCTGGTTATAAACAAGTTGAAGTTAAAGAGAAAGACATACCAAAGACCGCGTCCTGAACACAATTTGGATTGTTTGAATGTAAAGTAATGAATTTCAGGATGACAAACGCCCCAGCAACATTTGTCACCATGATGAACCAGGCACTAAACAGACTCTTGAACACATTATGTTACCTCAACAACATCATCATATTTTCAAAAACAAAAGAGGAACACCTCACACATGTCCGCAAGACACTCAATTGACTTGCAAAGCACAAGCTATACACTAAGCCTAGTAAGTGCCAATTTATGGAAAAGGAAATCCTGTTCTTGGGCCACATTGTCTCTGACAGTGGCATCAAAGCAGACCCAGATAAGATAAAAGCCATAAATAACATGCAACACCCCACCTCTGTGAAAATTGTAAGATGCTTTCTTGGTATGGTAGCTTACCTAAGGAAATACATCAAAGACTGCGGAAAGCTCACTGCAACAATCAATGACCTAACCAAAGGTAATATCAAAAAGAAATTTATCTGAACTCCAGAATGCGACAAGAATTTCCAGCTATTAAAACAAGCTTTGATTGAAGCACCAATCTTGCAATACCCTAATAACAACAGGTGCTACAAGCTTGAGTCAGACGCTAGTGACACCACCATTGGCGCAGTCCTACACATCCACCAGCCAGTACAGCAAGATTTCCTTCCAGTATGTTACAAAAGCAGAAAGCTAACAAACACTGACCAAAGTTACCCAATACATGATAAAGAATTGATAGCAATATATCACACATGCAAGAAATGGAGATATTATCTAGAAGGACACTTAAACATCTGAGTGCTAACTGACCACAAATCCTTAATCTATTTCAAAACTCAGAACACACTCACACAGTGCCAAGCCAAATGGATGTCCTTGCTGGAACAGCTTAACCTGGACATCCAATACAAAAAAGGGCAGAGCTGGTCACGGCTGATGCTCTCTCTAGGCTATGCCAGCCAAGAGAGGATCACCCTGACCACCTGGACCCTAACTGGCCCAACCTATACAACACTGAGTACAAGACAAAAGGAAAGAAAAGGACCCCTCCACACACCAACTAACCCATGATACAGTAGTAAGAAATGAAAAAAATTTCCACGTATCAAATGGCACGGTATACCAAATCATCAAGGATAAACACATTCCATACATTCCACTCACACAAAGAGTTGACACTATACTAAGACACTGCCGTCTGCTAGGACACACAAAGGCCAACAACCTATATCTCACATTAAAAGAGATAGTATGGTGGCCCAACCTGAAGCAAGACATAATTGATGTTCTAAAGAAGTGCACAGTGTGTGAAAAATACGCCAGCACCAAGGCGCCACAGCCAACAGTCAACCCAGTACCTGACCCCAAACCATTTAAGGTTTGGGGACTGGACGTAGTGGGACCCTTCCCAGAAACCAAAATGAATCACCATTTCCTAATTGTAGCCATCAACTTTGCCACATGTTAGCCCATCTGCTGGGCAACAAAGGATCACAAAGCAGAAACAATAAACCAATTCATTAACAAAGCAATCATAGCAGACTACGGCACTCCAGACTACATCATAACAGATGGAGCAAAAGAGCTAACAGGCCACATAGTAAACAACAATCTAAAAACAAAGAACATCAAACACTCCACAACCTCGCCCTACAGGCCACAGGCCAACGGCAGAGTTGAACGCCTGAACAGCAGCCTTATCAGAACCCTGGAGAAAATAATGGATGGCAAAGCCAAAGACACATGGCCACTCTATGTGAAACATGCATTACTAGTATCCTGGGTTTGTACCAATCAAGGGACAGGCTACTCACCATTTGAACTAACATATGGGTACAAGCCAGAAATAGTCACCCGCAATAATCAAACGTATGTGAAGATCCCCCCAGGGAAACCTCCCACAGTAGAACAGAAACCAGCTCTACAACACATATAACTCAAAGCCAAACTGGCAGAAACAAAAAGACTCAAAGCCCAAAAGGTATCCTCAACAGAGGACCCACTTCCTATCAACTCCCCCGTCTGGGTCCTAGCTGGGAACAGAAAGAAGCTAGACTCAGTACAAAGAGGACCAGGAAGAATAATCAGATACTGACCAGATAGGAACACCTACCTGGTTAAGTTCCAGGGTGCCAAAGAGCCCATCACCAAAAAGTATCACAGATCTTGCCTCTGCCCTAGCAAAGGGGAACACTTGACCCAGTTGGTGCCCACTAATAAACAACTCCAGGAACATCAGGCAGCAGCCGTCAAGACAAGGCCCCCTCCTGATGTACCTGAGTAACCCCTTAAGGGAGGGGTGTGTCAAGGGTCTGGATGTACAAGTATTCCGGCTATTGCCATCACACCTAACATCCAGTCATTACCCAATTTGGTGCCTTTCTAATATACCATTCAACATACCAAAAATGGCACCAAACCAATATCACATGACTGTCCAGGTATCCAGCAACTCAAACCCATCCAGCACATGACCAGTCCCTTGGTTTGATCCAACTAAATCCCCGCCACAGCTAAAGCTATATAAGTCTAAAGTATTATCCAATAAAAAATACTTCTTCTCTTCCTACTTTTATATCCAAAGCTTCCCCAAAAAGGCGCTCCTTATCAAGACTTTCACTAATAAACTAAATCTTATTCCTATGCTTGTTCTTTCTATTAAACTGTTATTTTTCTCAATATAAATACTGAACTATAATTGGTTCAGTTGCAACAGTGATAGCAGCAGTAGGCTTGATTAACAACCTATCTATAAGAAAATTCTCCCCAAGAAAGGAAAAAGTGCTGGCTGTATGGCTACACCTCACCAAGAGACCTTTCTCCCATCCCTTATGAAGAAATTTCCAAGGGTTACTTCATATGCCAGGACCAGCTAGTGCTAATCAGCATTTACAACCAACCTTTTCTGGGACAATAAGACATCTGTGTCATCCCGCCTCAGTCAGATCTGTCACAGTTTATGTTGAGCCTACAACTGGAATCCTTTACAGGTGGTGTAAAAGAGGATGAAAAAGTAATTGTCTACACTCCACATAAACCCACCTCTAACTTTGTCAAGTACCTTGCCCATGCAGGTTGCCACTGTGTTAGGACGCCTCACAGGGCCTGCCACAATATGCTTTACCAACTGGGCTGTTTAAGGCTACAGGGTCACCTGGGCGGCCTTCAGGGACACTGCCAAGTCCTGCTACAGTGAAAACTTTTCATCCATTCTAGTGGGGACCCCCTTGCTTGCCATCAAGCAAAAATATAGTGTTTTCAAGTAACTTAATGCTTGGCAACAAGCACTCACTGCTGCCTCAGAAGTTATCACCAATGAAAACACTATGCTTCTCACCCTTATCATCAATAAGTTAAACCCATATCTGTAAATAGATGCCTTTAGGGTGTTGTACTTCCATCAATGATGGCAAAAAAGCCACTGTGGAAGCAAAAAATCAAGCCACAATGAGCTTCTAAAGATCTAATGATGCATCCTCTCAACTTTGCCCTGCGCTTGGCAGTGCTCACAATCAAGTAGGTTGCTGCCAGTTCTGTCAGCAGGAGAATGGCAACAAGCACCCACACAAGGAAAAGCTCCAGTTGGCACTGATTGAAAGTCTGGAAAAGTCTGGGAGCTGTAGACACAAGAGGTTCTGAAACCCTGCTTGACCCATACTCCTAATCTCTTCTTGCCAATCCCCCTGTAATCACAACATGCAAGGTGTTGAAACCATGGATGTGTATCAGGTTCACAGTCAACCCTGCCCTCCAAGCCAGTCATTCATCAAATAAAATCACCCACTTGGCCTACCCCTTCTGTCTCTGTGGGAACACCCATAAAAATTTTGGTAGACACTGGGGCCAATCACACCATGGTCAACCAGGAATTTTCAGACTCCCAACAGCTCAGCCAAGTACCCAGTTGCTTCAAGGCAGTGCATGTGGATGACTCCTGTAGGGTGACCATCACCCATGAGACAATACCCTTCTCTATAAGAATGAGGAACATTTAGGTTAAGCTCTTTGGGCCAATAATAGTGGGGCTCAGCAACAATGGCATTGCTGGCGGCAACAGCGCCCATGTTGACAATAATAATGTCAACAGTGGCCATGTCAACACTTTGTCAACATGGCCACTGTCAACTCAAAACTCTAAATCTCCTATGTTTTTTGCTAGTTGCGCTAGCTTAATTCTTTTTTTAAAGCGTTCAGGGGTGCAAACCCAGAAAACACAACAAAATTGTGGCCATCTCAGCACAATTTAATATTAAGCTTAATAAAAAACTCAATTTAACCAGATTTTTCCTTTACTTTTACTAATAAAAATTAGTTTATTTTTTATTTGTTTTCACAATGTAAAAGTGTCAATGTTGACACTTTTTAAGCATAACTTATTTTTAATAACAAAACTGAAACATCTACAGTAAAAAAAATAAGTGCACATTTAAAAATATTTTTTTTTGAATTATTATATTGAAAAAGACAGTGCACATACAGTTGATTGTTGAAATGTTCATGTTATAAATATTTATGTGGCACTTATTACGGCTTTAATATATTAAGTGGATTGGTGGCTAACGGTGATCCAATAATTTAAGCGTGAGTTACTATGTAAGTTACTATAGAATTTATTATTAAAAATAATGTAAACACTTGTAAATGTTGTTTATTTGCTTGTGATCATCCCCTGGGGTGGAGTTAAGCAAATTAGAGTGGCACAATTAAGCCTAGATTAATATGCCACCTCATATAAAGAATGTTGTAAGTGACGTTGTCAACACTTTACCCTTTTAAATACTTGAATACAACTTCTTAACAACTTCATATAAGTGCAATGGTAAAATATCATATTACCACCCGCAAAATATAATTTTTAATAAAGAAATAAAGAACCTCAAGACTTTTTTAACTTATTTTTATATGTTTTTTTTTTAATTTTTATATGTGAACAAAAACACACAGAAAACGGTTAATTTTTGCTAGCCTGCTTAAATTTAATTAAGTGTACTATGAAAAAACAGTAAATTTTCAAAAAATGTTGACAGTGACAATGTCGTCAAAAATAATGTCTACAATTTTTGTAATTGACAGTGAGAATTCAGCTTTTTTTACTAATTGTCACTCATAATGTCAACGCTTTTCAGTTCTTACATAAAACTTTATGTTTTACATAATAAAAACTTCTCATTTTTTGATATGTTGTATTTTTGACTTTGCTCTTTCATATTTTTTAATTTTTAAAATAAAATCCATATATAAATATAATATATCACATAAATATCTTAACTTTTAATTTTTTATTTAAAACTATAAAAAAATTAAAACCTATACAAGTATTTTCTAACTTTTAAATGCCAATAAAAGCCATCTAAAATTTACTTTTTGTATATTATGCTTTTTAAGTTGTTTTGTTTGTTTTTTACATACATTGCTTTATTTTAAACCATTTTACTTATTATTTTAGGACAAGAACACTTCCAAACAGCCCAAAGGAACCAAGTGTCCTTCAAAGCCAACCAAACCCACCAAAAAGATACCTGTCTCATCAAAGAAGGCCACTCCAAAACCATCCCCAAAAGCCCTCACCAAAGCCCTCCCCTGAGCCCTCTCCCGAGAAGAGCCCTGCTCACTCCACTGGGGGAGAGGAAACTGATGGCTCTTGTACAGAGCACAGTTTCTACAACTCGGCTTCTGACAAGGAGCCAACCAAGAAGAAGTGGCAAGGCAAAAAGACCCCTCCCTAAGATAAGTCTCCTGCACATGAGGAGCATCACAATAAAACCCCTTCTGCTTTCCCACCCCCGCCAACCCCCCCTTCAAGCTCATCTGGGGATGATTCAAAGCCCTGCCCCAATTACTTCCCTGGCTTCTGCCATGTTCCTGCTGGCCCTTGGGACCCTCTGTTGGCCCACAACATCTGCAACGTTGACAGCAAATTCAAGGTTCCCTCTTTCTTGCCCAAATACTTCCCAATCATTAGTGTAAAAGGTGGGCCGGCCATGGTGGCCAATAGGTATATTTTCTCTTGCAACAATGCCAACCAGGGCTTCAAGAGCCGCCATTACACCTGCAAGGACCGCTCCTGCCCATTGAGGCTCAACACTGAGCGCTGGGACTTGGTCCAAACCATCAAGGGAAAGCATACCTGCATCATGCCAAATACCATCATAGCCCACCTTCTCAAGTGGTATCTTGTCCAGGTGATGCCCACCTCTAAAGATCTTTCCGCCACTCAGATGGCTGTGCTTGCTTGCAAGTACCTCTCCCCAATCAACTTGAAGAGGGTGCCAACCCACAATTAGTTGGTCAATTTTGTAAGTGATAGGTGTCAGGCCTCCAATCCCCTGGCCAAGAGTGCCATCAGCATCTAGGACCTTATCCTCACAGATGCCCTCAAGAAGACAGAGGATGGTGAGATGTTCCTGCTCCATGACAATGGGCAGGAAGTGAAGGATAGGATTGTAGCCTACACCACAACCCAAAACCTGGAGCAGCTGAACACTGCTACCACCTGGCTGTGTGACAGCACATTTGCTACTTGCCCCTCCCTATTCAAGCAGCTTTGGGTCCTGCATGGGCAGTTTAATGACCAGGTCATCCCCCTTGTGTTCTTTCTCCTTCCTGGTGCCAAGACTGAAGTCTACACCAGAGCCTTCAAGATTGTCTGGGATTCTTTGAGCTCCCTTCCCACCAACCAGCTCCCCCCTCCCACTCATGCCACAAGGGCAAATCCCTCCTCCGCTGAGAAAGATGAGTCAACCATAGCCGCTGAGCAGCTAGCTCATGTGCGCTCACTTGGGCCAAAGGTTATCATAATGGACTTCAAGCAGCTTCAGTTCAGAGCCTTCCAGGCCACCTTTGATGGAGAAGTCCAGGGCTGCTTCTTCCATTTTAGGCAGGCCCTTGTCAAGAATCTCAAGAGTGAGAAGGACCTTTTGAGAAGTATCTTAACAATGGTAAGGGGAAGTGCCGCTTTGCCCTGACTCAGTTTGCTGCCTTGGCTTTTGTACGCCCGGAGCATACTGGGCTTGGCTTTGAGGCCCTCCTGGAGGATGCTTACGTGAAGAAGCACTCCACCATCTTCAAAGGCTACCTGGATTACTTTGAGCGCCAATGGGTGGGCAAGAAGATGACTGCCCAGAGAGGTAAGAGCGGGGCCACTGCCCCTTAGAACTGTCAAGGCGCCTGCCTCAAGGGGGAGATGAAGACCACCTCTAGCCTTGAGGTTTGGCATAAGCACCTGAAGGTGAAGTTTGGGACCAACCCCAAATATAACAAGTTCTTCTCCAAGTTACAAGAGGAGCAGGCCCAGACTGTCTCCAAGTTCTGCAACCTGGCCAACCAGGTGGCCCCCAAGAAGAGGAAGTCCAAGGAGCAAGACTACCAGGATGACGTGCAGAAGGTGGTCAAGAAAAATTATAAGGTGGCGGAGATTAAGAAGTACCTTGAAGATGTTGCCACTGCTCTTGCTGGTGGCTTTAATTAGCCAGATAAAATTTGCTTTGCTTTGCCTATATATTTTTTACTTTTAAACTTTTAATTTTTTTAGATAGTACTAATCTTTTTAGGTATAAATGGTAAGTTTCAGATACAGTTTCAATGTGGTTTTGTAAGAAATATCTTATATTTTGTTAATTTATCTTTAAGCTATGAGATATTTTCAGTTATGCTTATATAAAGTAAAATAAATTAAAATTAGAATTTTTTATATTTTGTAGTTATTATGATATATAAAATATCTTTATTTTTAGTTCACTGGAATTTTTAATTTTTATGGGAATAAAAAATAATTTTATAATAAAGAGTGTAATTTACATAGTAAATTGAAAGATAACTGTTTATATCTCCTTATTCTTATTACTTATAATTTTTTATTGCAGTTTTGAACTCTCTGGGGTCATTTTAGTATAATAATGTATTTTAAAATTATTTTTTATATTAAAAATGTTCAGGATAAAGTGTTTTGTTAATTAAAAAAGTGTCAACATCCAGGAAACAACATTTAGTAAAACCGGGTTGTCACTTTACTGTAGTGTCAACATTAAAAGTGTCAACATGGCCACTATCAACATTTTTAGTGTTGACATGGGCACTGTTGCCTTGCTGGCCTCAACTAGATCCAACATAATCAGCCATACATTGACTGGAACACCTCTGTGATCACACTCAACAGGAATGGGGTAGGCTTTCAAATCTACTCCATCAAAATGAATAAGTTACTTCATGATACTGTATTTGATTGGCTCACAGATAATGGCACCTACAATTTAAAGGGGAGAAGCTGGACTTCAATCAGTGCTCAGTGGAGACAATCTTCTCTGAACTCACTACACCTCCCCCTTGATCACATCACCACCACCAGCACTTATAGCACTCCTCAATGAGTACAAGGACACATTCAGTAAAACCTAAGACCAGTTGCCTCCTCTAAGAGAAATATAGCATACTGTCTAATTGCAAGAGTTGCTGCCTAAGGCACGTCCTCTTTATTGCTTGACGCCCAAGGAAGACAAGAATCTCTGTCAACACCTTGTGTATGCGCTTAATAAGGGCTTCATCTGCCTCTCCCTCTTGCCATACGGGGCTGCAGTCTTCTTTGTAGCTAAGAAAGATGGGTCTCTTTGATTGATAACCAACTACCACTCTCTAAACAAGGTGACAGTCAAAAACAAATACCCCTTACCGCTAATTGATTACCTGTTTGATACACTTGCAGGTGCAAAGGTCTTCAGTAAGATTGATCTCACTGTGGGGTACAACCAGGTCCACATTGCACCAGGAGACAAGGCAAAAACTGCCTTCCGCACACGCTACAGGTTGTTTGAGTATCATGTCATGAATTTCAGGATGAACAACACTCCCTCCACCTTTGCCATGTTGATGAACAAAGCCTTTGAAGATCTAATTGGAAAATGTGTTATGGTGTACCTTGACAACATTATTGTCTTCAGTCAAGATTAGACCACACATCTCCAACATCTTTGTGCTGTGCTTGACACTCTTTGTAAAAACCAGTTAAAAGCCAAGCCTTTCAAATGAAAATTTCTCAGGTCAGAGCTCTTGTTCCTTGGGCACACCATCTCTGACCAAGGGATAAAGCCCAACCCTGCAAAGATTAAGGCAATCACAAGCATGCCATCCCCTGCTGATGTGGGTCAGGTGTTTACATTCTTAGGCATGGTTTCATACATATGTAAGCTTATCCCCAACTATAGGGAGCTAATTGCACCTCTCACTGAATTTATAAACACCAAAAAACACTTTCACTGGACGCTTTTTAGAGACCAGGCCTTTTAAATGTTAAAACAAAATCTCACTATTGTGCCCATACTACAGTTTTTCAATCAGAACCACCAGTACAAACTCAAGACTGACACCTCTGAATGGGCTATAAGGGCCGTTTTGCAAGCAGAAACCAATGTACCACCTTTTTTCCCGTAGCATATGGATCCAGGAAGCTTACTGACACAGAACAGCACTATCAAATACATAAAAAGGAGTTAGCAGCAATCATGCATTATGTCAAGAAGTGATGCTGCTACTTGGAAGGTACCGCCTTTCCACCTTGGGTCCCAACAGACCATAAGTTCCTTCAATACTTTAACAATCAGTTGCATTTGACCTGGAGCCAAGCAGGGTGGGCCAAACGTCTGTCTCTGTACCAAATCTGCATTGAATATAAGCCTGGAAAAGAACTTGCCACAGCTTTAGCTCTCTTAAGACTGTATGTAGTGTCTATCATGGGGGATTTCAGGTTAGACCCAGACTAAACCATGCTCTACCTGAGCCCTGAGACCACCCACTACAAGGGTCTCAATTCAGCAACCATTTTGAAATTGAAAGACAATGAGATTCAGTTTACCACAGACGCAGGTAATGTCTGCTGCCAGGAAGAGACAGGTGAGAAGACACATAACATTTCCACCACACAACAAGGAGACACAATACTGCACTACCACCATACCGTAGGTCACATCAGAGAAGTAATCTCTTTGAAATCATAAAGCACAAGGTTTGGTGGCCCCACATTTGCCAGGTCATCCTGGAACTCCTCAAGATGTGTGTGTTATATGAAAAGAACACGTCTAAACCTACCCTTCCTAAGTCTGTCTTACCAATCAAGACAACAGAACCCTTTGAATAGTGGGCCCTTGACATTATTGGACCTCTCCCCAAAGACAGAATAGGAAAGAAGTACATTATTACAGCCATTTAATACTTCACTTGTTGGCCAGTAGCATGGGCAACCACCAATCTTACTGCCACCACCATCACTTGCTTCATTGGCAAGGAAATTGTGGTCTTCTTTGGGCGGCCCAAACGTCTTATCACAGATGGTGTACCTGAGCTTGTAGGGCACATCATGAAGGTGTATTGTGCCAAGAATGCCCTCCAACAAGTAGTCACTACCCCATATGACCCTCAAGCCAACAGGCATTTAGAGCGCTTAAATGACTTGCTGGTACAAATAATTGCCAAACTCTCCCAGGAGCACCCAAACACTTCCTGGACTAAGTACCTTCTCACTGTCTTGATCATTTTACAAGCTAGAATAAACTGCGGTACAGGCTTCAGTGCTAGAGCCATAGCCTTTGGGACTCCTGATGGATTAAATGGAATAGAGAAGGGGAATTTATGGTTCACTGTTACTGGGAAACCCCTCTTACAACTACCACATCACTAACCAAGTGATAATTCAAGGCCCACAATATAGAACACAAGCAGATCAAGGGGGCAACCAAACACCTCAAAGCAAGATATGCTGTGGGTGATCCTGTCTACACCCTCAACCCTAATTCCAAAAAACTTGAACCCAACCACATTGGGCCCTTAAAGGTAGCTGCTGTCTATGGCAATCACCTCTACCAGCTTGAAAACACCAAAGAAAACACCAAAAGACTCCATCATGATTGCTTGCGCCCCTGTTGTGCCACCCAGAGAAAAACTTCTTAGTGTGTACATTTCCAGACCTTCCACAGGTTTTATTTCTGGTGCTTGGCAGCAAGCAGGGGGAAAGAGGGGATGTTTCAACCAAGATTATTCCCTGCTTGTTAATGTATACAGTAGTTTTAAAAGCTATGGCGACAACCAAAAATACCTCAGATTTAAAAAAAATGATTTCAGATTCAAACAGAATCCAAGTTGCACAAGATTCATGATTCAATTAATTTAAAAAATTTCAGCTAATAAATGAACTGTCAAACAAAAAACGAAATTTCACTAGCCCATTATACAAAATTATAGTAAATATCAAGCAGCAGTGTTTAAACCACAAACAAAATAAACTGATGCAACAAGTGAGATGGATGAATGCTGTTCCAGAGTATATTATAATCCAATAAGGATTAATATGAGACACCAACAGAAGGACTAAAATGAAACAAATTTTGATCAATCTAGAAGCAAGATTCCACAAACACAAAACAAAATGAAGTCACATAAGATGTGTAGTATGAGCAGCCTAAAATAGAAAAATAACAGTTTAACAGCCAATCAACAGCTATCCAATTTAGGAACAGAGGCATTTTATTCATTTTAATGGTTCCTGGTTTGTGTAAAATGATTTTTAAACCTTCCAAATATGGACTCAAGATTACAACAAAAATAAATCATAAAATTTTAAACTTTAACTTTTAGTGATTTTATCCTAGGTTTTATTTAAAGATAGTTTTTACTAGCAACAACATTTTCAACAGCGCCAGCAGTCAAGCCAGCTTTAATGGAGGCAAGACTCAGGGCGTGGAGGCACCTGTTTACACCCAAGCCTTTGAGGTGGGTAACAAGGAAGCTGACCTGTACCTGACCACCAAACCCTATGGCTTTGACTTGTTCAGTAGTCACATAGTGTCTAGCTCTGCCCCTGCTCCCGTACCCACCACTGCACAAGCTGCCCACCAACCAACCAATAAGGATGACAACCTTGATTTGGAACAATTTCCTGCCACCAGCCAGCCTGCCCCCTACAGCCAATCAGGCTTCAGCTCCTGTGGCCCAGCGCCCCAAATGCATAATCATTACTGCTCAGATTCTTCAGGAAATTGTGGCACTGAACCTGCAGGGTCTGTCCTGGGATCAGATAGCCAGCCAATTGCAATTTACCCAAGCTACTGTCATACAGGAATTCAAAAGCCTGGTGAACAGGGGGAACCTGGTTGGGACAACCAAGAAGCCCAAGAAGGCCCCAGAGTCCCAGATCAGCAAGGACTATCCAATTATGCTTGATCTTTTGCAGCAGGACACCAAGCTTCCCTTGACCTAGGTCTGGAAGCAACTTGCGCACCATAGCATTTGGGTGTCTGAGCGCATGGTGCAGCTCTAGATGCATGGAAAGGTGGCTTCAGTCTGGGTTCTTATCAATGTTGCTGGCAACCAATGGGATGGCACTGAGGATTCCCTGTATGATCAGGCCATCAAATCAACCCTGGTCAGATGCTTGACTAGTCTAACAGATGATGTCATATTTATCTCCTACTACAAGCTATCAATAGCTTTTGATGATTTTTGCAAACAAGGAAGAGCTGCCACTTAGAAAGAAAGGAAGAAGATCAAGAAGGGGTATTTATTAGTGCATTTCTGGCTGTTTTGGCCAAGGGTTTTGTCTACTATCAGAAAAACCCAGATTTCACCAATGGCTACAAGTACAGCCAAATCCTCAGTGAATTGCTTGACTCCTGGGATAGCTCAAATTCCCTTCACTGGATTTTCTTGAGCCTTCAGATAATAGGGTAGCTCCACTGCCATTGAGGCCATCCAAGAACGCGGACACCAGGCCTCTGTGTACCTTGCTGGCCATGAAAACACCCATCTGGGTGATGTTGTGTACTTCAACATTGGAGACACAGTACAGGAGCGCTGCCCTCAGGCTTTCAACAACTTCTATCTTGGGGTCCTTGACCACAATTCTCTCTTAGGTCTCCAGATGGTGGCAGAATTGTTTTTCCCAAATTGTATCTCATGTGAATATGGGTAATCAATCAAAGAAGGACAAGCAAATCCCACCCTGTGCCACAGCCACCTACCAGCCAATCACAGCAATGATCAATGAGGAGTACAATGAGAGGTACATGGCGGCCATCATAGTAAATCCTCCTGAATCCACCCCCTGCCACCCCCCACCTGTCAGCCCCATCCACCCAATCACAGACCCCCCAGGCAAGCATTGGCTCTACGTCTTCCTTTCCACACTATTCCGCCTACTAGGCATCTCTCTCCCCCCTTATCCCAATAAACTCCCTATCACCAAAAATTTTCTATTTATATTGTCAGAAAATCTGCAGACCGTGGTCTTTTATCATCCCCCAGATGATATACTAAGTCTTCTAACATTAGGAAAGTAAAGAACATGTGACTTTGGCATAACCTGCGGTCCAGAATACTTTGTTGTCTGCAGAAGTAGCAAGTCTGACTGGTCCCAAGCCCAAAAGAATTGGGACAGTTCTTCCTACTTCTGGATTCAGTTCATTTGTGTTGTCTCTATATTTTACTATAAATAATTATACTGTATGATGACAGTATCATCTTTTGCTCTACTAATAAAGCCTAAAAGAGGATCATATTAAGAAAATAGGTCTTGGATCAATCATCAAGTCAATACAGAGTCATCAGTCTTTTATTCTAGTGGACTGGCTTTAAGGCAGCCCACCTGCCCGCATTTTATCTGAGTTAGCTCACACCGCTAGGAAGAGACTGAAGTTGCATTAGGTCAGCACAGCAGGAGGCCCTGCCTTTTCTGGGTGGATTTTGTGGAAACTTGCTTGACAACTTCCTTGGCTTACTGTGTTTGTTCTAGACACGCCGCACAGCTGAATCTCTTTTCAACTGCCTTCCTGGGCCACTATCCAGGGCTAGCTAGCCAGCAGTTGGCTGCTAGTTCACAAGATGATTGGTACACTAATTAGAGCTACTCTAATACAATAGGCTCAGGACCTTTTATCTCAGAGTGTTTGGCCTGGTGGCCCAGTCCATGTTGGACTCTGCTAGACATAATGTAGATGACAGTTTTTATGATAGCTCTCTTATTATAGGATACAATTTTGTTGTAACTGCTGTTTTAGCAGAGTTACAAGGGGGAAATATTTAGAAACTAGATAATATTCTTTATTGAGAGATAATGATTATATAGTTAATGTGAGTCATGAATAACAGGAACATGATAGTTTTGATCACACAGTGGGATGGTGAAGGGGGTGGCTTGATCCTGGTAATGATTCAAGTGCCAAAACAAGGTATCCACCTTAAGGGATCTTCATATGTTCATGTTGTTGGATTTGCAAATTTGAGTTAACTTCCTAGTCTGTCTTTGAGTGACTGGATAATCAGGTTGAGGGTCACAAACCTGCTTACTCAAAACCTTGTTGACAGATTGAGCCTACTGTTTTAACACCCCCCAACTGAAGGTTGGCCTCCTCTGGGGGCAGGCTGTCAGGGAGTTTGCCAGGAGCCTGGGCGCCATACTGGACTAACTACTGTTCTGTGGCGGGTAGGGCGGTCTTACTTTGTCTCTGTCTTGCCTTGCAGGGTCTCAGGCAATCATGATAGAGGAGTTTGTCTTGTTTAAATTTCCCAAGTCCTTGCACAAGGTAAGTGTTATTTTTATTTACCTTTAGGATGATTGCTGGGCCTACTTTTTTGGGTTGTAGTTTACTTTTGTCAATGTTCATGACCCAAACTTTTTCATCAACCTTGTGTCTGTTTTGAATGGGGATGAATGTCTTTTTTAGATGCTTGTTTTTTCTCTCTGTTTGATCACCATTGTCCTCTATGACCTGGGGATCTGAACAAGGGGGGACTTTGCTTGGAATTTCCAGCTTGGGTCCTGATAATGCTTGGATGATATTGGGCTGTATGCCATATACCAGCTTGAAAGGGCTTTTTCCTGTGGATCTTTTCACACAAGTTTGGCATACAAGTAGTGCAGTTGGTAGCTGCTTATACCAGTCCTCAGGTCTCCCATTGGGGAGCTTGGCTAAGGCTTGTATGAGGCTGCCATTTAGCTGCTCCACATCTCCATTGGCCTGAGGGTGGTAAGGTGTTGTCACAGTGTGCTTGACCCCATTCTTGGTGAGGTATACATTGGTATCTTCAGAGGTCAATTCTTTGCCTCTGTCAGTTATCAGGAGTTCTGGCTTTCTGAACTTGCTGATGATTTCTTTTCCTATGAATTGCTTCACGTTGTTGCCAGTATTTGTCTTTACTGCTTGTGCTACTGGCCATTGTGTAGCAAAGTCTAATGTGGTGATGATGTACTTCTTTTCATTATGCTTTCCTGGCATGGGGCCTACAATGTCTAGTGCCCACACCTTGAAGGGTAGTTGCGTGTGGATGGGTAGTACTGAATTTGGTGGGGTTTCACTTCTTGCAAACTTCTCACATACTTTGCATTGGTCTAAGACCTCCTGAGCGTCTTGGTACAGGGTTGGCCACCATGCTTTGTGTTTAAGGATCACGTAGAGGTTGCAAATTTTTGTGTGCCCTAGGTCTCTATGGTAACGTAGGATGGTATCAATTTGCTGATATGTGGGAACATAAGGGATGGTGGTTCTGTTGGACATTTTTTGATGTAAGGTTCCATACACGTCTGCAAATAAGTGCTTGTTCTTGATGATTGTTTCCTTTGTTATGTCTGTGGTGCCAGGGGGAAACCCTTTGTCCTTTGTCTGAAGTACCAAGAGGGGCCAGTCTGGGTTGAGCTCATTCTCTCCTCTTGTGGCTTGTACATACAGGCACAAGAGTGATCTGCCATGGTGAGCTCTAGACCAGGCTTGTATTGTATGAGCATATTGAATCTCTCCTAGAGTTTCATCCAGCAGGCTTGATGGCAGGATATGTTTGCTTGGGTTTTGAAATATATGAGTGACTTGTGGTTGATCAACACTGTTAATTCTTTCTGGCGTTCTAGATAACAACACCATTTGACTAGACAGTGTATAATTGCCAAAAATTCTTTGTTGTGGATAGGATATTGTCACTTGCTGTCTGTCAGTTTTTGTGATTTGTAGGCTATGGGAAGGAAGTCACCATAATTGTTTTTGATTTGTAGTACTCCCCCAATGTATGCATCTGAGGCATCAGTTTCCATCTGGTACTCCCCATTGTGTTTGAAGTATTGCATAATAGATGCAGTTGTGAGCTTCTCCTTTAAGCATCTAAAGCAGAGGTCACATTGGGGGGTCCATACAAACTTGGGTTTGATGCCAGTTATGGCAGATAGGGGTGCTATGAAGACGCCACAGTCAGGCATGAAACAGTATATGTAGGCCACCATTCCTAGGAACATGCAGAGTTCTAACTTGTCTCTGGGTGGTGGCATCTTGCAGATGTCTTGTATCTTTTGACTGTTGGGCTTGATGCTGTCTTTTGAGACTATGTGCCCTAGGAAAGGCAGTTGCTTGCAGAAGAACAGGAATTTGGAGGGTTTGGCTAGCAGCTTGTGTTGTTCCAGGGTAGCAAAGACTGCCTCTAAGTCCTTGTGGTGCTGTTCTACCAAGGGGCTATAGACAATAATGTCATCCAGATAGACTAAGGCATGCTTGCCTATGTGAGGTGCAAACACCCCATTCATGAAGGTTGAGGGTGTGTCTTTCATACCAAAATTGAGTGCCACACATTTTTTGAGCCGTATTTAGTACAGAAGACCATCTTGGGGATATCTTCCTCCTTGATACAGATATGATTGTAGCCTGCAGTTAGGTCAATCTTGAAGAAGACTGTGGCACCGCCCAGGGCATTTAAGAGGCTGTCAATAAGTGGTAATGGGTAACAATTCTTGATGGTAACTTTGTTTAGGGCTTGGTAGTCTGTGACTAGGCGTAGTGTGTCATCTTTCTTGGCCACAAAGAATACGGCAGCCCCAAAGGGAGATTATGAGGGACAGATAAGTCCTTTCTCCAAGGCCTCCTTGAGGTAGGCACGTAGGGTGTTGTCTTCATTTGGGGTCAAGCAATAGATGGGCCGCACTTTGGGTATAGCTCCCTTGAGTTGAATAGAATGTTGGATATGTTTTTCCAGAGGTAACCTGGGTAAAGCCTCCTTGAAGATTTTCTGGATGGCAGGCTACAATTTTGCAATCCTGAGGCATAGTGGTGTCCTGGTGGTCCTTTAAGTGTATAATCTTGTACTGGCAGGAGTCCCAGTTGATTGTCTCCAGGTTTTCTCTTTTGTCCAGGGTCTCTGTAATGCGCACAAAGACATGGTTGCGTAGGAGTTGGTCCACTGAGTCAGGGTAGATCTGGTGGTTGACACCTTCACGCTTGATGATCAATACTAAGGTTGCCCAGTCTACGTGGGGGTTGTTCTTTCACAGCCAATCCAAGCCCAGTACAATGCCAAACTTTGGAAGGTCAATGACAGGGTCTTGGATGGTGGAATGCAGGTTCTCAAGCATGATGGAGAAGAAGCAGCTTCCCTTGTTACAGCAATATGATGTTCATCAGCTAAAACAACGTTTTTAATCTGCAAAGAATTAGTGGCTAGCTTGAACTTGTCCACAAAGCTGCTGTTGACTAGGGTTCAATCAGCGCCCAAGTCCAGGAGTGCTGAGCCTGTGTAACTTCAAAAGCAAAAGTATAAGACATCAAAATATTGGGGTGCCTGGCAATGGTGTAAAGCACTGGATCCTTGGAGGGTACTTGGATCATTGGACACTGGTCCACGTCCTTGGTTTGGTACTCATCATTGCGCAAGTCAGGAGTTGTGCAGGGAGAGCTTGGCTTGCTTAATGCTCTCCACGGGCTTTTCCCTTGTCTTGGTTGCCTTGTGTGGCAGTGATATAGAAATGGGTACAATTTGACTGAACATTGTTCCTGTTTTCAGGTCCATTTGAGCCTGAAGGCTTATGGTTTGTGTTGTTTCTGTTATTCCCAGGGATGGCCAATTGGAGCGTCCGGCTGGGTGATAGCTTTGGGTCTTTCTTGTTTTCTGGTTTGCGCTTTGTGGAGAGTATTGGATGTTTGTTCTGCTTTGCAATACAGACTCTGTAGATTGATCCCTTGATCTAAGTTCACATTTCTCATTACATGTGGCTTGAGTGTGTCATAGTACATGAGGTGTGTGGCTGGGGTGTCAAAGGCCATGTCAGAGGGTGCACATAGTCAGAGTCCCTTGTAAGCACAGGTGAGTTGCTTCACAGTGCCTGTCTGGGTTAAGTTCTTTACTTGCCATATGATCATGAGTGCAGTGTCCTTAAGCATGAATCTTGCCATGAAGTCTTGTTTGAAGGTATCCCAGTACTTTTCAGTATGTTCTTTGTGCCACTTGTTGCACCAGGTGCCAGTGTTGTGATTCAGTTGGATGGAGATTTCTGCAATCCAAAATTGTTTCAGGCACTCCAGTTGGTCCAGTTTGCTCTGGGCAGACTGAATCCATGCAGCAGTGTTGTTGTTGTTAGCCCCAGCAAAGGATTCCAGGGCAGTGCTTCTAAGTTTTTGGGCTACGTAGGCTAGCATGGTTTTTCTGTCAGTTGCATGAGGCATGGCAGAGGGAGCTTAGAAGAACCCTTGGGTGGACAGGTCATTGAATGAGGGAAGGGGTATCACCATATTTTGGTAGAGGACAAACCCATCAGGTATCTTGGCACCAGGTGCGTACAGTGTCCAGTCTGCTGGGAGGCCAGACATGATTCTATCAAGGATTTGTTGGCTGCAGCAAGTACAGACAACAAGCAGAATTTTGGGGAATAAGGTAGGATGAAGAACCTAACTGTGCTACCAATGTTGTAACTGTGCTGTTTTAGCAGAGTTACAAGGGGAAAAATATTTAGAAACTAGATACAGTAGTTTTAGAAGCTATGGCGTCAACCAAAAATACCTCAGATTTAAACAAAATGATTTCAAATTTGAACAAAATCTAACTCTCAGGTTAAAATATACACTCTGTTAACAGGGTTTATTGGCGTTAATGGGCAAAATGAGTCAATACAGCAACAAAGGGCTCACACGCAAAGCAAAACCATTCAAAAGACAATCTAAAATACATTGGTTCAAAAAAAGGTGCAAGTTGACTTTCAGTGTACATATGTTTATTATGTGAATCAGTGAAAAAATACATCCAAGCAAGGTGAGTCAAAACTCAATCCAAAAACAAAACACAATAGCAACTCACTACATAAACAAAATCACTCACTCAGTATGTGCAATAGATTGTAATCATGAATGATACCAAGGTATCTAAAATAAGACACAATATGAGACATAAATTTTAAAAATATTATGTTAGGTGTTTGAATTTGGCAGTAAAATCTGGGAAAATGGGTGGATTTTTTTGAGTATTCTAAAATGGGTGTTTTAAAACCAAAAACAACTAATTAAGAAACAAAAAATCTATAATTGGGATATTGGGAGAGAAAAACTCCAATTAAATATCCATATTCAGATAAAAGCAAAAAAATTAGGGAGTAACTTAATTAAAATTTATTTAATATTTTATTAAATTTTAAAATGGAAGGAACACAACAACAGAGTACTAATACACCCGTTGTGCGCCGCAGTTGCAGTTGCTCCCGCGGGTCAAAGAATAGAGTTAGTGGAACCCAAGTGCCTACTCAAGAAGGAGACAGGAGAGGAGAGTTCTATAGTGACGCTGCACTGACACAGCCGGTTTAAGGAGCACAAGCTGCTAGGGTGCAGAGCATCAACCCTTGGGTCCCAAAGCCAACTCAGAAGCCCACCAATGTCACCACTACAAAGAAAGTTAGAAACAAGGAGGTAGAACTTACTTTATATGTGTTCAACTTTGTGTACCGGCAAGAGTCAGTCCTGTCAGCTATGCTGGAGAAGGTGAAGCCTGTACTTGATACTAGCTACAAGCCCTACGTCAGTGATGGCAATCAGGAAGCGGACAAGGAGCCTGGGTTCTTCAGAACTGATGAGGGACAGTTAGTGCTCAAAAAGATTGCAGCCTTCTACACCAAGGTACCCATGCCCTGTGCTGTGCTTAATGCCAACAAGTCAATCCCCACCGCTAAAAAGCCCGCTCAGAAGCGCATCCCCAACATTAAACGCATCATCCTGCTTAAGCTACTGCGTGAATTGGGCAATTACAAGGCGGCTGCAGCCCTTGTTGGGGTGGATCCCAAGTACGCCAGAAAGACCTTCAACAAGTTCATTGATACTGGCCGATTCCTTGCCGTGGAGAAATCCTTGCACATTTCCACAATGCTCACCAAGGAGCACAAATGGGCAATCTGCCAGTGGATCACCTGGGACTGCCATCTTGAACTGGCAAATATACAGAAAATGGTCAAGTCCACTTTTGGGGTTGAGGCTTCCATTTCCTTTTACTACCATCTGCTGAAGAAGATGCGCTTTTCCTGGAAAAAGCTCGGGATATCTCTGTACAATTGGAATAGCCCAACCAACATCAAGAACCGTAAAAACTACGCAGAGGCGTACACTGCCCTCAAAGCCAAGGAGATGGTCAAATTTTACTATATTGATGAATCTTCATTTGCCTTGTCATGCGCAATGCATATGGCTATGTCCCCAAAGGCTCCAATGACAGGATGGCTTGACGTGCTGCAGTCCGCGCCACAGCCTACTCAATGGTGGCTCTCCTTGGTCCAAAGGGGGTCAAGCTATATCAAATGATACTGGGCTCCCACAACAGCCGTACCTTTCTATCATTTATCCAATTGGTCCAGGAGCACCTGAGGCGCACAAGCCTGGGTTTCACCAACGTAATTGTGCTGGACAATGTTGGTCTCCATGAGGTGGCTGATATTCTCAAGGAATTCCCAATGATTGATACTAGTATTGTAGTGGGCCCCCAGCAACTGGCCATGGCAAATTTGCACCTTCTCTTCCTCCCGGCTTATTTGCTATTCCTAAATCCAGTAAAGGAAGTCTTTGGGTGGCTCAAGCAAGTTGTCAAGCAAGGAACTCCAACTGGGACCAAGGACCTCTTTAATTTGCTGCAGGCCAGGATTCACATCCTCCCAGCTGAGACTGTGGCCAAATTCTATGGCCACACTGATTTGTTCATCCTTGTGTGCCTAGCCAGACAGCCAGTCAATTAAAGGCTTAATGGATCCAATTTTTTTATATTCTCCAATGTACTATTCAAGATTTATTAATTATCACTTTATATTTAGATGCTTCCAAGCCCGCAATCACATTCAGCAGGACCATCAATGAAGGTTAGTAATTTATTTATTTATAATCATTTTTTATTGTGTCATCTAAGGATATCCCAAACACTTAATACTGGATTACGCAAACGCATTAATATCACTTTTGGCAAATAAATATAATAATCAAAAAAAGTTAAATGTAATGTGTACAAATCAGAAGTAGATTTTATTGAAATATATTATTATGCTTTTATTAAGACCTTCTCTGGGATATATTCTGCAAATCTTGTTTGCTAAAATAAGAATTATAAAATTTTATTATAATAAAAATAATATAAGTTGCAGTGGAATTATTTGGAAGAGATAATTTATTAAGAACGCCTGTAGTGAGTTCTTCTGTATGTACCCATCTTGCAATGGAGGTGGCGTAAAACCTCCATCACCACACTGTGGACAGTGGATACACCCTTATTAAAAAACTTTCGCCTGCTGGTGAAGGGGAGTAGGGTTAGAGCAAATAGAGGAGCAGCTTTTCTGGCAGGGCTGCAAACCTGTAGATACCAGCCAGGACCAGGGCGTCCTGGATGATATGATCCACCAAGTCATACCCAGGGGGGACCTTCTTCCCGTCAAGTGAGAGCCAGGCCTTGTCAATTCCTAGAAGGACCCCGTCAAGATCCTCCACGCTGGTGCCCATTCCAAAGTAGAAGAGATACCTGAGGTAAACCACCAAGTGAAGCCTTTGCCCAGCAAAGGCTTCCGTAAACTTTCATAATTTATTAAAAACTGCACTGATCTTCTTATTGTGCTTGGTCTTTGCAAAGGTCAGCTCCATGGCTGAAGGGACCCCCGTCTTGTTAGCACTCCAGGCCAACCCAAAGTTGGCAAGGAAGATTTTTGTCTTCTTGACAGCTGTTGCATCTACAACAGCAAATTTCCCCACCACATGCCCAAAGTTATTCAGAAGGTAAGATAGGGTATGCTCCAAGGGTAGCAGAAGTGAGCAGCTGCATGAGCCTGGCCCATCTCTGGTACATTCTTGAATGGGAGTGTTGCCAGAACGTCCCAAACAAGCTCAATGGAGTTTACACAGTAAACTCCACTGAGGTTAACCGGGTCCAGTTGGACCAGTTAGGCATCCTTGTAGGCAGTAACTGCCCACTTGGATTCCCCCTTGGTATGCATCAGCCTGGCCAATGCCTCCTGCAACATTGGAAAGGACCTGTGGATGCGGTCCTTCAGCTCCTGCAAGACAGGGGGGACAGATACAGCTGCTTGGCCACATGAGTGGTGTAGTTGGTGTAAAATGTGGCAGGGACAAAGGGGACCAGGACTTGGCGGAGTTCACCGTCTATGTTCTCTAAAAAACAGGTAAGTATTTGAAAATTTTTATTAATTTTGTTTTTTATGTTACCTTCACGTGTTTCTTTTTTGCCGGCTGCTTCAGCAGGCTTGGCCATTCTCAGCTCAAGAAATTGCACTGGCAATTCAGTATCCTCTGTTCTGATAGGCTTGGTGGGTTTAAGATGTTCATACATCTCCAGGTTGTCAACCCAGACGGACGGCGCAGAAAGATTGTATGCCTTAAATTTCAGGCCCTTGATCACTGTCTTCTGGATGTTGAGAATACACTTGATGGTCTTCTCAGGGGTGTCTGGCATTTTTGTCATTAGGGCCTTTGCAGACACCTTGTCTATTTTGTCCCCTTCAAGGACAGCAGACTTCACTCTGGCTTTGACCTTGCATTCAATTTCTTTGATCTCTGCAATTGCAGAGTCAAGGTCTTTAAGCAGCTCCCCCAATTCTCTCATTGATTTTTTACTAACCTTTTCATGTGTTTTTATATCTTTTGCCCCAATAAATTCTATATTATTTTGATACTGTTGCCTCTTTGTTTATTCCTTTTTGTTTTCTCATTTACTACATTATCCCATCTTTTTACCCATTTTGTATATGTTTTACACTCATCTCAATATGTGTTGTTTGCTTTGTGTTGGCATTGTTTCCTTGATTACATATTATTTTTAGCGCTTGGCATAGCCCCTTGTGAAAATATTAACAACAATTTGGTGATCAGCTAAATTTGAATTAGAAAATTAAAGTGTTAAATGTTTCTAGATAAAGTTGTTACTGATCCAAATTCAAAACCTTAGTGATAAACTTTAAGCCAATCAGGAGCCAAGTGATAAAGTGATTGTTGTGACATAAAGGGTCATTCAATAATTCTTTGGTTATGTGCACTAATTAATATGATTGGCTGGATGTTTTGCCATTGTACAACATTGCCTATATGGCAAGTTGTTGATGTACTAGTTCCCAATCAGCTGCTGGGTTAGCACTAGTCCATCAACATCTTGCCACAGCGGCAATGGCGTACAATGACAAAACATCCAGACAATCATATTAATTAGTGCACATAACCAAAGAATTATTGAATGACCCTTTATGTCACAACAATCACTTTATCACTTGGCTCCTGATTGGCTTAAAGTTTATCATTAAGGTTTTGAATTTGGATCAGTAACAACTTTATCTAAACACAATACCATATAATTTTCTAATTCAAATTTAGCTGATCACCAAATTGTTGCTAATATTTTCACAAGGGGTGTGTTTAAGTGCTAAAAATAAATGTGTTCTGGATCTAGATACATGGCATAGTAAATATATGATTTTATAGAATTAAGCTGAACATAAAGAATAAAACCAACTATAAACAAAGAGAACATGAACAATTGAAATTCAAAAAAAGATAATATAAATAGAAAATGTTTGGTGACAGGGTGTTTATTGGGGCAGGGGAGAGTGATGCCTAGGGGGCAGAATAGCGTAGGAAGGAAGACGTAGAGGCGGTGCTGGCCTAGGGTCTGGGATTGGATGGGTTGAGCTTGTGGGTGAGGGGTGTTGGTGGCAGGGGTGGAGGCAGGAGGATTTTGCGTGATGGCTGCCATATGACACTTGTTGTATTCTTCATTGATCATTGGCTGGTAGGTGGCAGTGGCCCAAGGTGGAAGGCACTTATCCTTAGAGATTGGTTCCCCATGTTCACATGGAAACTATTTGCACAAATAAGTCAGCCATCATCTGGCAGCCAAAGAGAAAATTGTGGTTAAGGACCCCAAGATAGAGGTTGTTGAAAGCCTGAGGGCAGCACTCCTGTAATGTGGATTCCATGTTGAAGAAGACAACATCAGCCAGATGGATGTCTGCATGGCTGGCAGGGTAGACTGAGGCCTGGTGCCCACGTTGCTGGATGGCCTCAAGGGCGGTGGAGCTACCCTCCATCTGGTGGCTCAAGAAAACCCAGTACTTGGAATTTGAGCCATCCCAGGAGTCAAGTAATTCACTGAGAATGTGGCTGTATGAATAGCCATCAATTAAATCTGGGTTTGTCCAATAGTAGACAAAACCCTTGGCTGAAACAGCCAGAAATGCACCAATGAACGTCCCCTTCTTGATCTTCTTCCTTCCTTTTTGAGTGATGGCTCTTCCTTGCTTGCCAAAATCATCAAAAGCTATTGATAGCTTGTAATAGGAGATAAATATGACATCATCAGTTAGACTAGTCAGGCATTGGACCAGGGTTGATTTGATGGCGGTGTCATACAGGGAATACTCAGCGCCATCCCATTGGTTGCCGGCAAAATTGGTAAGAACCCATATGGAAGCTACCTTCCCATACATTCAGAGCTGCACCATGCGCTCAGACACCCAAATGCCATGGTGCGCAAGTTGCTTCCAGATCTGGGTCAAGGAAAGCTTGGGATCCTGCTGGAGGAGGTCAAGCATAATTAGGTATGCCTCAGATATTTGTGACTTGGGGCCTTTTGGGCTTCTTGGCTGTCCCAATCAGATTCCCCCTGTTCATCAGGTTGTTGAATTCCTGCATGACAATAGCTTGGGTAAATTGCAACTGGGCGGCAATCTGTTTCCAGGACAGACCCTGTAGATTCAGTGCCACAATTTCCTGAAGAATTTTGACAGTGATGATTTGTTGCTTGGGGCGCTGGGCTAGGGGGAGCTGAAGCCTGATTGGCTGTAGGGGGGCAGGTTGGCTGGTGGCAGGAAGTTGTTCCAAATCAAAGTTGCCATCCTTATTAGTTGGTTGGTGGGCAGCTTATGCAGTGGTGGGTACGGGAGCAGGGGCAGAGATAGACACTATGTGACTACTGAACAAGTCAAAGCCATAGGGGTTAGTGGTCAGGTACAGGTCAGTTTCCTTGTTACCCACCTCAAAGGCTTGGGTGTAAACAGGTACCTCCACGTTCTGAGCCTTACCTCCATTGAAGCTGGCTTGGCTGCTGTTGGCTTGGCTGCTGGCGCCATCAAAGATATTGCTAGTAAAAACCATTGTAAAAAAATCTAGGATGAAATCACTAAAAGTAGAAATTTTAAAATTTAATGATTTATTTTTATTGTAATCTTGAGTCCATATTTGGAAGGTTCTCAAAACCATTTCATACAAATCTGGAGCAATGAAAATGAATAAAATGCCTCTGTTCCTAAATTGAATAGCTGTTGATTGGCTGTTAAACTGTTATTTTTCTAGTTTAGGCTGATCATACTACACATCTTGTGTGACTTTATTTCATTTTATGCTTGTTGAATCTTGCTTCTAGATTGCTCAAAATTTGTTTCATTTTAGTCCTTCTGTTGGTACCTTGTATTAATCCTGATTGGATTGTTATATACTCCAAAACAGCATCCATCCCTTTCACTTGTTGCGTCAGTTTATTTTGTTTGTGATTTAAACACTGCCGCTTGATATTTACTATAATTTTGTATAATGGGCTAGTGAAATTTCTTTTTTTTGTTTGACAGTCCATTTATTAACTGAAATCTTATAAATTAATTGAATTCTGAATCTTGCACAACTTGGATTCTGTTCAAATCTGAAATCATTTTGTTTAAATCTGAGGTATTTTTGGTTGTCATCATAGGTTTTAAAACTACTGTAATATTCTTTATTGAGAGATAAGAATTATATAGTTAATATGAGTCATGGATAACAAGAACATGATAGCATTGATCACACAGTGGGATGGTGAAGGGGGTGACTTGATCCTGGTAATGAGTCAAGCGCCAAACAAGGTATCCACTGTAAGGAATCCTCATCTGTTCATGTTGTTGGATTTGGAAATTTGAATTTACTTCCTAGTCTGGCTTTGAGTGGCTGGATAATCAGGTTGCAGGTCACAAACCCACTTACTCAAAACCTTGTTGCCGGGTCAAGTCTGCTGTTTCAACAATTTAAGTTTAGAATAGTAGTTATTATGAGAAGCATTTTTGAAGTGGTTGTTGAGGTGGACTAATTAATGGGCAATAATAGCATGTTCCACTAATTAATTGCAATGTATGAAATTGTTAATGCCAGGACATGATTTGGTTATTGATTCATTAATCCTGCAACCTGCAGCTGCATCATTCTGTTGAAACCATTCCTAAGAGTGATTGACAGCCGGCCTGCATTAATTGGTTGAATCTGTTAATTAGTCAATATCCCAAAATCCTGAGATATATTATCTTTATTCTAAATTTTAATTGTTCATTTTCTTTTTGTTTATAGTTGGTTTTATTCTTTATGTTCAGTTTATTTATATAAAATCATATATTTACTATGCCATGTATCTAGATCCAGAACACAGTTATTTTTAGCACTTAAACACACCCCTTGTAAAAATATTAGCAACAATTTGGTGATCAGCTAAATTTGAATTAGCAAATTTATATGTTAATTGTGTTTAGATAAAGTTTTTTACTGATCTAAATTCAAACCTTAATGATAAACTTTAAGCCAATCAGGAGCTGAGTGATAAAAAGATTGTTGCAATATGAAGGGTCATTCAGTAATTCTTTGATGCATGTGCCTAATTAATATTATTGGCTGGGTGTTTTACCATTGTGTGCCATTGCTGCTGTGGCAAGTTGTTGATGGATTAGTGTTTACCAAGCAGCTGATTGGGCACTAGTTGATCAACAACTTGCCACAGCAGCAATGGCAAAACACCCAGCTAATAATATTAATTAGCACACATGCATCAAAGAATTATTAAATGACCCTTTATGTCACAACAATAAACTTATCACTCAGCTCCCAATTGGCTTAAATTTTATCATTAAGGTTTGAATTTAGATCAGTAAAAAACTTTATCTAAACACAATTAACATATAATTTGCTAATTCAAATTTAGCTGATCACCAAATTGTTGTTAATATTTTCACAAGGGTCTGTGTTTAAGTGCCAAAAATAATATGGTGATTATGGAAGTAATGTCAACACAGAGCAAACAACACTTATTGTGATGAGTGTAAAACATATACATAATGGGTAAAAAGATGGGATAGTGTAGCAAATGGGAAAACAAAAGAAGATAAACAAAGCTGCAATAGTATCAGAATAATACAGATTTTATTGGGGTGAAAGCTATAAAAACATATGGAAAGGTTAGTGAAAAATCAATGAGAGAATTGGAAAAATTGCTCAAAGACCTTGACTCTGCAATTGCAGAGATCAAATAAATTGACTGCAAGGTCAAGGAAAAAGTCAAGGCCACCATCCTCACTGGAGAAAAATTGATAATGTTTCTGCCAAGGAACTTAGGACTAAGATGCCAGACACCACTGAAAAAAACAATTGAGAGTCTTCTTAACGCTTAAAAAATGGTAGGACACACCATCTCAAAAACACCACTTCAATTTACATCATCTTGATTTAATTTGAGACGGCTTTTTTGTATAAGTGATTTTGAATCACAAAAAAATAAATTAAACAATAAAATAGTTAAAATTTACATACACCTTTATAATGCAGCATCTCAAATTTACGCCATCTTGATTCTGTCACTTCTAGTCAGATTAATTAAATATTATTTTGCTAACTTTATTTACATATGAAATCACTTAGTGTGAGGCGTGTTTATGCCATCTTGACCTTACCTCATTTCAAATCACACTATTTATCTTTAACTAAAATAAGCTTATACCCAAACTAAAATAAAGCCTGTTGTATAGTGCCAGAAGATGTTCCTATAGTAGTAATCCAAGACACTTATACTAAGAATAACCTAAAAAGGCGCCACTGTGATAGTCCTTCTAGTGATTGTCATTGCTGGGTAAAAAACTAGTTTTGTTATATGTAATTTATAACTTTATTATACATGGATAAATTGATAAGGGTTCTCTTAATAAAATATTTTAATAGTGATTTTATTATGAAAGGGGGTGATTACATCATTTCAATTTACGTCTCTTCAAATTGCACTGGGTTTCATATCACCTAATTGATTTGATGCACACAATGGAAAGGAAAAAATAAGGGTAAATTTCATATGATGCCATGCTACGCTATATTGATTCCACAGTTGTATATTTGCTTTCCACTTTTCTAAAGTTCATTTTCACGCCAAAAACCATATTAATAAAGAATGTAAGAAATTATTGAAACTTTGCAAATATATATTTTTTGGCCTCTTCTAAACAACTGGGTACTTTTTACCCTCAGCTGTATAAGCTAGTTTTTGATAAATTCTAGCTTTACTCTTTGGCCTGGTTGAGGTAGCTTCACTGTAGATTTCTTAATTTAATATAAAAAATGGTCAAAAACACTATGTTTTTGAGCTACAGCACCTCAATTACGTCACCTCAAAAACGCCATTTTGACTGCAAGTTTTCAGTCAAAACTCAAAGTTTTGCATACTTGTGTTATTAATAAAATTTTTATTTTTACAAAACAAAAAACATTGAAATTTTGATATTATATATTTTTAGATCTTTTCTACAATTCTATGTAAAAAATCACTACTTTTTATATTAAGAACATTCTCATTTTCCTCTTTAAAAACAACCCCCAAATTGCTCATATTTTGATACTGATTCACTTTTAGATGCCTCCCAAGTCAACTACCAAAGCTGCACCCAAGGCCTCCAAGGCCTCAAAGTCCAAGATCACTCCTCCAAAGGCCAAGACTACCCCAAAGAAACAGCCTTCTAAGGCCAAAGCTCCCCCCAAGACCCCAACTCCATCACCTGAGCCAGAGGGAAACAGTCCTACCCCCTCCTCACTCTTCTTTTGTGTACTCCCCCTCTGATCCCCAAGAGAAGTTATTCAACTTCAATTGCCACTCTGATCCCATCTCAGAGCCTGAAGAGGAAGAGGAGCCTGAGCCTGGTGCTCCTGCAGATGACCAAATTTAGCTCTGGGATCTTGATATCATCCATAATGCTGTAAATTCAGAACCTGAATGTAAAAATGTGGGATTGTCAAATCCTTGGTCCAAATTTTGAATCACTTTTGCGGGATGGCCTTTTTTTATTAAATTGAATTCTTTGAGTATTTATTTGAATTTTTAAAAATGCAGGAACTCACAGAAACTTTTCAAAGTTCAAGTCAAACAGCATATTTCCAATGGACAAAATGAATTAACTGGAATCAGTTTTGAAGTGTTCAAATCCATCAACCATTTTCATTAAGTTTACTATGTTTTTTGAAATTGCAGGATTGTCAAATCCAAGAACCAAATTTCAAATCACTTTTGAATGCCACTAGTAAACTCAGATATTAATTGCAGGAACTGGAATCCAAAATGAATGTACAGTAAGAAGCTAGGAAAAATCAACCCAAATCAAGAAGCTCCACTCTGGATAAAATCAAATGAAAAATTCAATCTCAACAACCATGTTTAGACATGAAATTAAGTGAAATGTAAAATTTTCTAAACTGATTATGATGCAATATTCTGCACTCTAAATCACTATTATAACAACCATAAAACTATAGAATGACTTATGGTTTACCCTCCTGATGATGCAGAAATTTTTTAAAAGTTTTTGGCCCCTGGCGTAGCCAAGGGGCCAAAAAACCCTATTTTCAAAGAAGAAGGAAAGGGGGTAAAGAAAAACCATTGGTTTACTACACTATGTATTCATGGATTGCTATTAAGGATGCTTGATTACAGTAGATTTCAGAAAACGCTAATAATAAAATAGAATTACATATTACAATCTATTTTCATCATGTTGCCTTTTCCTTGGTGTGTTAATAGTTCATTTGCTGTTGATAATGTGCTTGCATTTAATTGGATAGTTTCACCTCCAGTTGCCTTGGTAATAGGAAATCAAGTTGCCTCCGTGACCATAGTTGGTCTTGGGAGGCAATATGATTTCCTATTGCCAAGGCAACTGAAGGTAAACTATCCAATTAAATGCAAGCACACTATCAACAGCAAATGAAATATTAACACACCAATGAAAAGGCAACATGATGAAAATAGATTGTAATATATAATTCTATTTTATTATTAGCATTTTTCTGAAATCTACTGTAATCAAGCATCTAAATTTTAGCCGTCCTAAAATGGAATAGGATGATTTTTGAGAATGCCTATGATTCTTAAAAGAATTAGTACAAATACACTCTAGATCCTTTAGCATCCTTTTTGAGACACCCATAAGTTATATTTATTTCAAATTCACTTCATTTTTTATTTGAAATTTGGTTCTTGGATTTGACAATCCTGCAATTTCATTTTTGTTAAGGTTTACATGTTGTCTATAATTTGTTTGACATACAGGAAATCTCAAATTTTACATTAGAATTCTGCATTTCTGATTCATGTATCCTGCATTTGTTTGCTGGGTTTTGTCTTTTTTTAGTTGAGTTATCTGCTCAAGAGATTTGAAATTTGTCAATTTAAATAAATCAAAAAAGTCAAATTAAATGCTTGATTTTTTTAAATATTTTTATTTTTCACTCAGCTGAGTTGCCCGCAAAAGTGATTTGAATTTTAGACCAAGGATTTGACAGTCCTGCATTTTTACGAACAGGTTCTGAATTTACAGTATATGCAATCAAAATGGCACTCTTGAGGGTCTGGATGTACAAGTATTCCGGCTATTGCCATCACACCTAACATCCAGTCATTACCCAATTTGGTGCCTTTCTAATATACCATTTGACATACTAAAAATGGCAACAAACTAATATCACATGACTGTCCAGGTATCCAGCAACTTGAACCCATCCAGCACATGACCAGCCCCTGGGTTTGATCCAACTAAAATCACTGCCACAGCTAAAGCTATATAAGTCTAAAGTATTATCCAATAAAATATACTTCTTCTCTTCCTAATTATATATTCAAAGCTTCCCCAAAAGGCGCTCCTTATCACTGGTAGCACTACGGTTTTTGACCACACCAATGAAAGAGAAAATGACTGAACAGAACCCACCCACCTTTACCCACATACTCAACCAGGCCACATCACAGGATACCTGGAAGACGTACTTCTGCGCCCTTGACATCAATGAAGATATTACTAGTGGATGCACCATATTCAAAGGTCTGGTCATGCCCAAAGCATGCACCAAGATAATTTAATGCAGTTGCTCTCTACAACCACAAACAAACACACAACTGCCTATTGGAGGCAAAGTTACCAACACCAAATACATTGGTATTGACAAGTCCTTTGGCAAAAACAAAGAAAACATCATCAACTGGCTAGACCACTCAGCTGCAAAAATCTGCGCCAGCCGCATCCCCCACAAAAAATGGGTCCAAGAAGCCAGCAAGCGCCTATACAAGGCCGCAGCTAACTGGTTTGACACCTTGGTTGGCTCACAAACTGATGACCATCTTGACAACTGGGAGGAGTTCAAAGCCAACATCACCCACAATTTCTGCGTCACAGAATCTCTCCAAGACATCACAATCCAGCTCAGTGATCTTCCTCAGAAAACCACTATCACACCTACACCAATAAGTTTGAGGAAACACACTGCAAAATTCAAAACCCAGCACAAGCTGACAACGTGTACACTAGAGTCTCATTCTTCAATAGAATGAAACCCTCTGTTGCTGCCCTCATCCGCCCAGAGGCTAACACCTCCATGCCTGCGCTCATTGTTGAAGCCAAACACGCTGAAAAACGCACCGACATGGAATATGCTGCACGCAACAGCAACCACTCCTCAAACAGCAATGGCAGAGAAAACTTCATTGGCAACAAACGCCATAATACTAATAATAGCAGCAGAAACTCCAATTGAAACAATGGCAATTTTAGCCAAAGCGCAAACCGCTCCCGTCCCAAGAAAGAGGACACCGCCAAAGTTAACAACACTGAAGTAGCAACCTGCTATAAATCTGACCCCACATTATTTGATCTTGAAGGTCTTGAAATGAGGAACAGGGAAAATAGGAGAGGGAACAGGCTTAAGTGCCCCTGTCTCCCCCCAACTTGACAAGAAACTGTACCAAGGCACAAACTTTGCTGCTTGCTTCCCACGTGTCCCGCAATCCCCCATTTTTTTGAACATAAAAATTAAAGATTGCTCACAAATTATTGTCTATCCATGCACTTACAAATCTCATACACATAAAATTTTATTCAACTCTGGTGCACAACACACTATGGTTAGCAAACCTTTTGTAACCAAGTACAAAATACCAGTTGTCAAATCTAACTTCAAATACGCCAGAATGGCAGACAAGTCAAAAGTTCTACTCAAAGGCAAAACAACACCCTTCAGAATTGACCTCCAAGGCATACAAACGTCCATCAAAGGACTTGTCATATACATAAACTACAACATTTTAGCAGGCATGAACTGGTTCACCAGAGTGAGTACCAGCGTATGGGTCATTATTTGTTAGATTAATCTGTTTCCTATTAACTGTGCTACTTAAAACTTTAAAATTTTGTTTTAATTTTCTTATCAATAAATTTAAATAATTACAACAATTTTATCAAAATAAATCTTATTTAATCCTTATAATATAAAAACCTATATTAAATTAATCATTTTCTATTTACAGCTAAATTAAACTGTATTAAAAGCTAGTAACAATCGTATTTCATATACCATTATTTCTTGAAAGCTAATTAGCACAAAATGACATCATTCTAAAAAGAGCAACCTAAAAATACAATAAAAACTGATATAATGCTTTTTGTTGGAAATCAAATTGTTGCCTAAAATCTTATCTTTTTTAAAATATTTAATTTAAAATATAATAATTTTTGAATCCCTCTTTTTAAAAAGAGGGCAGATAGCTTTTTTGCATATTTAATAAATATTAAATAATTTTGGATTTTTTAAAAAAAAATCTAGTAAAAAGTCAAAAAAAAACTAAAACTAAAATTAAAAATGAACTTTTATTGAAATTTCAGTGATCTCATTTAGCATAAGTAATTTATTCTTAAGTTAGATTTTATAGAAAATATATAATAAGAACTTATAAGAGAGTAAAAAATTTTCTTTTCAAAATTTTAAGTATTTAATATTAATAAAATAGCTTTATACAACTATTTAATAAAATTATATTTTTATACTGTATGCTAGAGATAATATGTATAAAAAATTCAAACATAAAAAAGAATGTATCAAAATCTTGCTTTATTTAATTAAATTTTATAAAGGTTAAAATTTATTTGAACTAAACAGAAAATGATCTTAGTCATTGTATCTATAAAAATAAGATACAAATTTAATTATACAAGCAAATATTTATATGTGATTAGAAAAACATTTTTTTTGATAGATTTAAAATATATAAAGTTTATTTTTAAGAACTGTTAAAGGTTATAATAAACTTAAGTTTATTTAAAAAAGGTTTTTGAGTTGGTTAGTAAAAGTAAGCTAAATAATGATTTATACTTTAAATTTAGTTTATTGATTAAAATATCATACTTTAAGAGTTAATTAGCATATTTTATTTCAAATAATAATTTTACAAGCTTACATTCAAAGCCACTTCAAGATACTAAATTGGTATTGAAATATAAAGTTGCAGCACAATTCCGAAAGCTGAGATTAAGGGCTTTCTAATGATACTAGTTTGAGCGAGATTGAAGTACTATTTGCGGAAATATCAACAGTTAACCAGAATATAAAAAGGGGTAAATAAACAATGATATCAGACTTCAGGGGTGATATTGATAAATTAAGGAGATCAGTTGGGGGTCAGTTGGGGATTTATGCCTGTAGTGCGAAAGCTCAGCTAACATGGTATTTAAACAGCTCAACTTTACAGAAATTTACTTTACAATCTACACCTTTACTCCTCTCTGATAACTGCACATCTATTTCCAAGCAAGAACTTCCTGAACCAAGCCAAGGAACCCAACCACTATCACTATGGAACCTATCAAGTTTGCACCTCAGATGACACCCTTCTTCTCACTGGGGGCTTCTACTAAGAGAGAAAGAATCTCTATGCTTAAACAAGCATTCCTTTTTACTGCTGGCAGTGATCTTAACAGCTTTGTTGAGCATTTCTTATTAAAAACAGAGTTTGGAAAAAGTACCTTCTTACCTGTCATACAAAATTCTAAGACAGATGATTTCCTTAACAACCTAAAGGAATTGATGTCAGAGTCCCCTGCCAAGCACCTTCCTTCCCTAAGAGCATTGGTTACATCAAGCTACAGTCTGAAAGAGCTTTGGGATTGTGGATTTAAAATGACAAAAAATGAGTATTCATATTCTAAAAAAATAAAAAATGCTAAAAAAGCATCATTAAATTCAAAAAATAAAAAAGGAAAAAATGATTCAGTAAAGAAAGAAAACATAAAAAATATTTTAAAACATATATTAAAAAATTCATTTCCAACTAGCCAATTCACTAAAAAATCCCCTGGATTGATTTATGAAGAATTACAAAAAGAGTTGAGTGAATACTCAACTAAAATAAAATACTCATTATTGAAAACAAAAAAAGAAATTTACGAAGATATGAAAATAAAAAACAATATTTCTATTTCACTTTCCACTTTTTATAAGCTTATTCCTAATAATATAATTAAAAGCAAAAAGCAAACTGATATGTGTAACATTTGCAACTTAAAAAAGTCATTAGAAATGAAGAAAAAGGATTTGAGTTTAAAGAAGTTGCCATTGCCTAAATCTATTAAAGAAAATTTGGAATCTATTGACCTACATGAAAAGTTTTATAAGCATCAAAATAAAGAATATATTAGTGATATAAATAATCTTGATAATAATTCATGTGTTATAGTAATAGACTATAAAGAAAACTTTAAAATAGGTGGGGGTCCTATAGAGACAAATAATTGTTTTTATGAGAAAATACCTATTTCTTTATTAGGATTTGCAATTGCTTTTAAAGAAAATGAGAAAATTAAATATGAGTATCATGACTTTTTATCTGAAATTTTATCTCATGACTCTTTGTTTTCAGGTCAGTGTTTGATAAGTCTGCTTAAAAATAATAAATTTAAGAATATTAAAAATATTAAAGTTTGGACTGATAATGGCAATCATTTCAGATCTTATGAATTCTTATATTATCTTTTTAAAGAGGTACCTAAAATTATAAAAGGAACAATTAAGTTTAATAGATTTGTTGAGTGTCATGGCAAAAGTATTGTTGATGGTCATTTTGGTGTATTATCTAAAATATTTAAACAAAAGGAAAATGAGATGTATATAAAAAATATAAATGATCTCAAAATGGTTTTTGAGAGAGAGGAAGAAAGAAAGGGTCTATATGAGACACTTGTAAATAATTCAGATGTTTCCCAAAAAATCTTTTTTCACATCTATGATAGAAAATCTAGGCCTAAAAAAGCTGGCTTGAAGTCAAAGCATTTTATGTTAATCTTTCATATTTAATGAAAAATGGTGAGCTGTATGTTTCACCTTTGACATTTGAGGATGTTAAGGAGTACTCCAAAATAAATTATTGTGCAAAGTTCTGCACAGATGACAGAGAAACAAAGAGAGCTGATACTACTAAAGGATTAGTAGGACATGTTCATGAAGTTGGACGCATAACAAAAACTTATATTTCACATAGGGTAAATAGTCTTTTAAATACAACAACTTTTTTTTCTAAAAATAACTAAGAAATTAATTATATGAGCCAAAGATAGGGTAATAGCAATTATAGCTTTGGGGCTGCTATTACTCTCCCATGCAACTCATATATTTAATTCTTGGCTTATTAAAATAGAAAAAAGGGTTTTAGCAAAAAATACAGCTAATAGAAATAAGATTTATTTCTATTATTGGTATATTTTACACTATTAAACTTTTCTTCAGTAAACTAAGCATTATACTAATGTTCAAAAAACATAAGTTTATGACTTAAATGATACCAAAGAAGTTAAAAGGCTTTGAAATGCTTAAGCTGGCGCCTTGGCTTAATCTAACAAATAATGACCCGTATGTTGGAAAACAAAAACCATGACAATAAAACACAATGGAGTCAATTATAACATTCTCAAAGAACCCAACAACCTCATTCTAAGAGACACCATATTTGTTCAACTCATAAATCAAGATGACTCTAAACATCTAACTAAAGATAGTACCCTCCACGTAATGAGGTACACCAAGTTCAATAATATAAAAACACAAAAGATCCAATGCCCAGAACTCAAGGCACTCCTAAATGAATACACTCATGTATTCAAGGAAGAACTCACAGAGTTACCCCCCAAACAAGAGGTGTAGTAAAAGTTGCAGCAAAGGGTTGCTAGTTGCTACAAACAGTTAGTCAGTGACCTAATTCTTAATACTATACCTGTTGATGGTATAGTGACAGCCTATGAAGGACTGAAGAATAATAAAATGTATAGAAAAAACTGGTATTTATTTAGATAGTATCCACTTATATAGTGTGAGGCAGGGGAATAGCCATCAGAGGCAGGGAGGCACAGACAGAAGAACTTCCCAATGGAGGAGAGTGGATTAACACAGCTAAAAGTCCTGTGCAAGAGAACAACCACTTTGTTGTGGCCTTTTTAAGGGAGGTAGATATAAATAACTTTGTTGTTCTATTTATAATCCTGGAAGTAAAGCCCAATCCTTGTGCACGTTTGAAAGGCAAATTGAACACCTGTTTTAGTGGCGTTTTAAACGTCTTTATCACTAGTGGAATTAGGATGCAATAGCGCAACTGCACAATTGTTCCATTGCTTAATCCCTATATGGACAACTTTTTGTCTAATTCATTCAGGATCTGCAAAATTTCCCTCCACTGGATTAGACAACAGGCTTAAAAATGGCTGGCGTCTCAAGTTGACGGCTATGGTGAACAGTCCCTCTAGAAGAGTCACAAGAAAAGTCTTGAAGAAGGTGCAAGTGGTAATTCCAAGGAGGCGCAAGCATACCAGGCCAGTGGAGGTGATGAAGGCAGCAGGGAAGCAAGTAGTCCTGCATGATGTGGACGGCAGCTACCTGAACTTGGGGGTTCACTTAGATCAGCTACTGGTGCCTCAGCTGGTCTTAGGGGAGACAGACCCATTGTTTGTTGCACTGTTCCTAGCTTTGAGTGAGCCCAGGGAGGTGACAGGAACTGGGTTGCAAAGGGGTAACAGTATCCATTGGCGGTTCTCCATGCGGGCAGCAAAAGAATACTTGGAGGCTCAGCTGAAGGAATTCCAATTTGAGGGTCAAGGCCTTTCAGTCTTGCAACAGGGGACGGTATCCAACATAGTGAAGTCAGTCCTTTGCACTTGGGCAACACCTGTGGTTACCAACGCTCAACCAGTCAGTTGGAAAACCTCTGACAACTTTGAGCAACGTCTTTGGCAAGCCTTCTAGGAAGTGTTGAAGTCATACACAGTGGAGGGGACTGCCCATCTGGTGCCAATGGTGATGGTTGGCAACCTTTTTCTTTGAGGAATCAACCACTGTTATACCAAGCGGGAGGGTAACATGGGGGTCTTCCTTGAGTGGGCCTTATCCTTATTCTATGGGGTGGGTGGTCAGGTCCCAGTAGAGTATACCCTTTGCAAGAGTCTTCTTTAGGACTGTATCTTCTTGGGGGTTGCCTTTCCTGTGGACATTGGGGTCAATTGTGTGTCTTGCTTGGTGGGGGTTTGTTGCCCAATCCTTGGTCATTGGCTTTGTGGATCTGTAGGCAACCAGTTGTGTTTCTTGGCTGTCATTCAGGTGGTAGAACAGTTGGTGCAGTACTGGAAGAGTCTTGTCAGTCTCCAATAAACACCTTGTTCTTTTATTCTTATTCCTCATACTTTGGTGCAACACTATTGCAAACAGGACAACAACCCATGGAATTTTTTTAATTAGGCTTCTGTTTTTTTGGGTTATTGTACTCATTGGGGCTTACTCTTGGTCACTAGGAGAAGCACACATATACTGAGTGTGTACTCTAGTGATCAATTGCCCAGAATGGGGCTCCTTAAGGGTTAAGGAGTCGGGGCTGGTCTTCTGGATAACTTGAGCTGGACCTTGCCAAAGGGAGGCAAATTTGGATTCACAGATGTACTCTCTATTGCTAAAGAAGAAGAATGAGTCTCCTACCAGGTAAGTGGGTAAGGCAGGGCATTTAGATGCAGCTTGTTCTAGGTCCTGCAACTTATGGTTTAAGTTTATGGTGTAGGCATCTGATTGCAAGCAAATAAGGGTTTGAAACAGCTTGTTGAGGTACACCTCTGAGGACACAGCTAGGCTGGGCTTTACCAAGGAATATGGTAAAGGGGGAAGTCCTGGCTGCCGGCTGTAGAGCAGTTGGAAGGGCGGCTTGCCAGTGGCCCAATGGTACCCAATGTTGTATGCAAAGGTGGACGCAGGCAGGAAGGTATCCCATTCAGTTTTATGTTGGTGACTGAGCTTCCGGAGTATCTGGACCAGGCTCCCATTAGTGCACTCTACCATGCCATTTGTCTGTGGGTGATAAGGAGTGGATAGTGTACCACGGATTCCCATCAGTTGGTTGAGGCGGGGGATGATATAACTGGTGAAGTTGGTACCATTGTCTGTCAGCAGGATCTGGGGTCAACCATGTTTGTATATGATATTCTCCAGGATGAACATGGCTGTCACCAGTGCAGATTGGTTGGGAATTGCCTTGGCCTCTACCCATTTAGTCAAATGGTCAACCACCACAATGATGAACTTGTTGCAACTGTTGGTAGCTGGCAGGGGGCCCACTACATCAATGGCTACAGTGTGGAAGGCAAACCCAGGGTGTACCAGTCTGTGTCAAAACTTGGCAATCTTAGGCCTCTCAATGTTGCAGTCATGAAAGTTGGCTAGCGTATCCACTACGTCAGTGTGCATTCCTTCCCAGAAGCAGTGCTGATGTAGCAGAGCTAACGTCTTCTGTATGCCACCATGGCCAGTAGTCTTGTGAGCGGCCACCACTGAGTCCATATGTAGGGATGGGCGTATGTAGGGTAGCCAAGAGTCTCCACAAAGCTTCAGGAGTTGTCCCTTAGAGACCTTGGTATCAACAGCTAACTTCTTGAGAGCCCTCTGTATCTCTACTGGCTCTTCTCCCCACAAAGAAGGATCCTCCATAAGCTTGTCATAGAGAATGTCAGCCATGGGGGATACTAAGGCAACAGTGGGAAGGCAGGAGAGACAGTCAGCATTCTGGTGGGCTTCCCCGGCTCAATGAATAATCTTGTAGTCATAAGCCTGAAGTTTAATGGCCCAACACGCCAGACGTCCTTTGGGGTCCTTGAGGGTCTTCAGCCATTGCAAGGAGGCATGGTCTGTTACAACTGTGAAATGTACCCCATGGAGATAGACTCTGAACTGTTAATAGGAGTATATCACAGCCAGACACTCTTGTTTGGTGACAGTGTAGTTCCTCCCATGAACGTTAAGTGTACGCAAGCAGTATCCAACAGGGTGTTCAAGTCCTTTGGAGTCCAGTTGGGAGAGAACACCCCCAATTGCCATCAGACTAGCATCTGTATGAACCACAAACGGCTTGGTAAAGTCAGGGTAGGCCAGCATAGGGCTGCAGTCAGTGTTACTTTGAGAGTGTTGAAGGCAGATTGGCACGCTAGGCTCCAGAAGAATTCCTTATCAGCTCCGAGAAGCTGAAAAAGGGGGTCATCCAGGGATGCAAAGTTGGGGATGAAGCGGCAGTAGTACCCAATCATTCCCAGGAAGACCTACACGTCCTTCTTATTGCCAGGATTTGCATTTGCTCAATGGCTTCCACCTAAGAGGTACAGGGCAGAGTCCATCTTGGATAATGATAAACCCCAGGAACTTAATGTGCTCCTTGAAGAAGTTGCATTTGTGTGGCTTGAGCTTGAGATTAGCTGCAAGTAACCTCTGGAAGACTTCCTCCAAGTGTCATAGGTGATCATTAAAGGTTTGGGAGAATACATTAATGTCATTCAGGTAGACCAAGACACTGGTGAGTTTGAGGTTGCCCATCACTGCATCCATAGCCTGTTGAAAGGTAGCTGGGGCATTGGACAGACCTTGAGGCATCCTTGTGGGTTGAAATAGCCCTTGGTCAGTGATGATTGCACATTTTTCTTGATCAGCAGAGGGTAGGTCAATCTGCCAGTACCCACTGATAAGGTCCATGGCGTTGAAGAACTTGGCACCACCCAGTTGGTCCAAGGTATTGTCAATACAAGGGAGGGGATATAATCCTTCTTGGTAACAGCATTCAGTTGACGGTAGTCAATCACCACACGGTTGCTGCCATCCTTCTTTTTGACAATCAGGAGAGGGGAAGCCCAAGGGCTTTCACTGGGGACCAGTAAGCCAGATTCTAATAGCTTCTGAAGCTCTTTGTTAGCCACGGCATGATTGGCTTGACTGCGCCGTATAGGTCTGGAGCAGATAGGTGGACTGCCTTGGGTGTCAATATGATGAGCAACATCTGCAGCCTTTCTCAGGTCACAATAATCCTTGGCAAACACATCTTTATACTGGGCAAAGAGATCCATAGCTTGATCCTTCTGCTCTTCAGAGAGGCCAGATAGAGAGTCGCAGCTTGTGCCCAATAGCACCAGTGATTGCTCACAAGGTAGACCCAACTCAGAGAAGTCCGCAAAGGGGGCAGTCCTCTACAGGTTGTCATGCTCTTCCAGTTGTATATAAGCCATAAGTTGGTGTTTGGAAACAACCATAGCTTCACAACTCATGTTGGCCAAGAGTATGAGTACCTCCTTCTCACTTGGCATGAGGATGCCTGGCGCAACCCATGGTTCTAGTCTGGAGGCATTAGGGATGCCAAAGATTTCTCCATAAGTGCCAGCTGGTAGAGCCAGCAAGAGGCCTGTATTGTGGATCACCTGGGCGCCAGGTGGGATAGTCACATTACAGGAGGCATAGACTGGGATACCCTTGGCTTCCCCAATTGAGAGAGGTAGCACCTTGACCTTCTTACTACACAGCGTATAAGAAACTGGAAGCTCTCTGTTGGCATACTCCAGATTGATGTAGTGCAAACGTTGTAAGAGCAGGTCAGACGGGCAATCACCATGATAGAACATGGGTATGGAATGGCCCAATATTCCAAATGTATGGTCTCCATGGTTAGTCACAGTGCCATACTGAACCATGAAGCTAGTCCCAATAAGAATGTCATATTTGTTGTTTTCCAGGACTATAGCAGGAGCAGTGACCATTAGCTTCCCAAAGCAAAGAGGGAGAGAAGAGTTGGCTCCTTTTGCTCTAGTGGTCAGTGGCCCAGCAGTACCAAACTCTTCATGGTAGGCCAATTCTGGTGCCAGCTTAAGCTTCTTAACCAGCCAAGAGGATATAATGTTTCCAGGGGCACCAGTATCCAGTATGGCCTGGACATGAGTCTTGTTCACTACCAGGTTAATATAGATGCAATCCTGGCGGTCCTCTCTGATCTCCACAATCTTTGAGACCTGGTGTACGCTTAGTCCTTTGAACTTCTCCAGGAAGGTAGCCATGGCAGCTCCCACAGCTGGGCTTACTTCCTTGAGGAATTCTAGCAGTGCTGAGACATTTACTGTGCAGAGCAGCTTGGCCAGTTATTCAGCACTGTCCTCCTCATGAGTGACTTCAACGCCTGCTTGAGCCAGTTGTTCAGCATAGGGTAAGGATACTGTTCTCTGAGCTATTTGGGGGATAACCACCTCAGGGCAAAGTGTAGTCCAATGAGTTTGCGTGTTAACAGTGAGGACTCAATGGAGGAGGTCCTCTTGAACTCCGTCAGACTCCACATCCTCATGTATTGGTTGGGAGTTGAAGTCAATCAGAGAGGGTTCATCCTTAGGGTTGGTCCCAGAGAATGGCAAGGCAGCAGGCCTCTGATCTGGTTTGTCAGGGGGCAGTAGTATGGGGGAGATGAGGGTGTTAAAATTACAAAGGCAGCCAAGGATTTCTCCTTGTCCTGGCTGCTTGGTAGTTTTTTGACTGGTCCTCAATGTCCTCCTCAATATCAGCGTCCTTGGCGTAGTCCTCCTCAGTGTCCTCCATGCCTAAACAATGGATCTTTTGGTGTGGATTCCTAAATTCCCAAGAGAAGTGGCCAGCCATACCACATTTGAAGCAAGTACGGGGGCCATTGTTGACTGGAGCAGGCCCAACCTTGTCAGAAGGCTTGGGCATCTTGATAGCCACGCAGGGTCTATGCTCAGATTGCTGGCAAGGGCAGCCTTCAGGAAGAGGGGCTTTGAACTCCTCCTTGTAGGTGCGTACAAGGCAGATCAGATCTGGTATGGTGCAAGCATTGTAAATGCCTGACTTAAGGGCCAGAGATAGTTCCTGGTTGACATGTACAGCATTAAGGAGTGCTGACTGCACATCAATAAACTGCACTGCACTCATAGACAACAGAGTTTGAGCTTCAAGGTAGAACCTAGAAGTGAAGTCTTCTAGGGTTTCCCCCACCTTTAACTTGGTGTCAGCAAAGTCCATCTTACAACCAGGGAGTGCTTCTTGGCTACCAAATTCTTCTGTCAAAGCTCTGGAGACGTTGGCAAAAGTCCAGCCATTCTCAGGGAGACGTGGCAAGATAATAGTTTGAGTCTCAGCATCCAGAAAGTTGATGATTGTGGAGTCCCTCATGGCATTGTCTGCGTCATACATGGAGTTCTGGTACAGACGTAAGAACATAGCCACATTGCTCTTGCAGTTAAACCTGGGTAGATTGACGGGCTTGAAGTTGTTGGAGCCATGTTGGGGGGGGAGCAGGTGTGATCCTCACTGGAGAGCAGGTGAGACGGGAACGGCTGAGAGTGGAGGCAGCAAACCTAGCCTCAGAGGCGCGGCAACAATTTTCCTCTTGCTGGGCTTTGCATTCACCTTCTCTGTTTTGAGAATCTCCAGAAGCTTCAGGGGTGGCCAGGACATCATCCTCAGACTCCAGTACTGGCTCTAATACTTGTACAGCGTTAAGGAGCCAACCAAGTGTGGTCCTCATTGCTTTTGTAGCTATGATAGAACTCAGGACTAGAGGACCTCAGTGGACTGTGGTGACTCTTGGAGTTGATGGACATTGCCTGTAAGTTAATAGCCATAATCTTACTGTCCATCCTATCCTATTCAATTGGCTCTGAAAGGCGTCCAGGAGAAGTTGTTGCTTGTCCAGCTCATCTTGGTAGACCTTGTTCTCCTGATGGGTGATATCCAATTCATCTTCCAGAGAGGTGATGCACTTTTCATGGGTGGCCAGCTCAGCTTGGAGCAAGGCTATTACTTCCTTGTCCTTCCTGACTTGAGTCTGACTGTTGGCTCTGTCATGCAATTGGAAAAGTTTGAGAGGATCCTGAAGTTCTGACACATTGTGGTAGCCATCAAACAGGAAGGAAATATTGGCACTCTGCTGGACCAATTCCGTCTACATCTTCTTGTAGTGATCAAAGAGCTCAAGGATGTCTTGACCAAGAAGGGCACTGGAAGGGGAGTTGTCAGTGGCGGCAGAAGTGTGGGTGAACAAGGGGATGGTGGCAAGGCGGCGGGCTAAGACTTCCACCTCATGAGTCAGGCTTTGAACCATGGGGCCAGTCTCCAGCACGTGGTTTATAACCACACTAATCCAATTGGCGTCTACACCCTGATGAGTGAGGATCTGTACCACATGCACTGGAACTAGCTTAGCTATACCTGCTTTAATGGCATCAACCCAGTAGAGCATGGTATTCTGGGCGTTGGTGACTTTGTCAAGATACAATTGACAGTGGTGAAAGTATTGCCAAGCTCAGAGTACAGAGCCTGGAGGAACGTCTGTTGGTTAGATACCAGTATTCTCTGGTCATGCACTAGGCTTTGGATGCGGCCCAGGTGCATTTGGTTGTGGCATAAGGCAGGATGGATGAATTGGTGTAGGTAGTCCTTGATATGTTCAACAGTACAGAGGTCACGGCGGAGCTGGTCGGGGTTGAACTGAGAGATTCTGAAAGCAACCCAAGGCATTTTCAGCAGAAGGCTGCTGAATGGCCAGGTGTTCAGAGCAAGAACAATTTCCAGCAGCACCATAATCCATGGTTTGTATGGCATTACAGATGGCGTCCTTGGAAGGTGAAGAGTTGGCGTCCATCTCTAAGGGGGCAGGGGCTTGTAGGAGCAATGGTTGACCAAAAACAATAGCTTAGGGGCATTGATGTTCTGGCATGAATTGGCTTAGGTTGGGCAGGTTGTAGGGAGCACATGCTCTTTCCCCAGCATGGGCATTGGCAGCAGTAAAGTCCGGTGCCTGGTGGTAAGGAGAAGCAGTGGCAGGAGACTGGGCCAGGGGCATTCCTCCCTCCTCATTGAAAGGACCGTGGGGGTGGGGGCTGTTGGTGTTGTAAGCCATGAGCGCCAATGTCGTAAAAGTTGCAGCAAAGGGTTGCTAGTTTCTACAAAAAGTTGGTCAGTGACCTAATTCTTAATACTATACCTGTTGATGGTATAGTGACAGCCTATGAAAGACGTAAGAATAATAAGGTGTATAGACAAAACTGGTATTTATTTAGATAGTATCACACTTATATAATGTGAGGCGGGGGAATTGCTACCAGAGGCAGGGAAGCACAGACAGAAGAACTTCCCAAATTGAGGAGAGTGGATTGACACAGCTAAAAGTCCTGCGCAAGAGAACAACCGCTTCCTTGCGGCTTTCCTTAAGGAGGTAGATATAAATAACTTTGTTGTTCTATTTATAATACTGGAAGTAAAGCCTGTGCCTTGTGCGCGTTTGAAAGGCAAATCAAACACCTGTTTTAGGGGCGTTTTAAAGGTCTTTATCACTAGTAGAATCAGGATGCAATAGCGCAACCGCGCAATTGTTCCATCACTTAATCCCTAGATGGACGGCTTTTTGTCTAATCCATTCAGGATCTGCAACAAGAGGTCAAACATGGCATCAACTTATGCAAAGCCATGCCCAAACCTGCACCCCTCTACAGACTCTTTCCCATGGAGACCCAAACACTTAAAGCCCACATCAAGGACAATCTAGCCAAAGGATTCATTTTTCCGTCTGAATCCCCATGGGGGGCAGCAGTTTTCTTTGTAAAGAAGAAAGAAGGATCTCTTTGCTTAGTTACTGACTACAGAGCACTAAATGCAATACAGTAAAAAATAAATACCCACTTCCCCTCATAGAAGACCTATTTGCAAGGCTCTCTGGAGCAAAAAATTTCTTGAAAAGTGACCTCACATCTGGTTATAACCAAGTTGAAGTTAAAGAGAAAGACATACCAAAGACTGCATTCTGCACGCAATTTGGGTTGTTTGAATGTAAAGTAATGAATTTTGGGATGACAAACGCCCCAGCAACATTTGTCACCATGATGAACCAGGATCTAAACGGACTCTCAAACACATTATGTTATCTTGACAATATCATCATATTTTCAAAAACAAAATAGGGACACCTTACGCATGTCTGCAAGACACTTGATTGACTCACAAAGCACAAACTATACACTAAACCTATTAATTGCCAATTTATGAAAAAGGAACTCCTGTTCTTGGGCCACTTGTCTCTGACAGTGGCGTCAAAGCAGATCCAGACAAAATTAAAGCCATAAATAACATGCAACGCCCCACCTCTGTGAGACAAGTAATATGCTTTCTTGGTATGGTAGCTTACCTAAGGAAATACATCAAAGACTGCGGAAAGCTCACTGCACCAATCAATAACCTAACCAAAGATAACGCCAAAAAGAAATTGATCTGGACTCCAGAATGCGACAAGAATTTCCAGCTATTAAAAAAAGCTTTGATTGAAGCACTAATCTTGCAATACCCTAATAACAATGGGTGCTACAAGCTTGAGTCAGACGCTAGTGACACTGCCATTAGCGCAGTCCTACGCATCTGCCAGCCAGGGCAGCAAGATTTCATGCCAATATCTTAAAAAAGCAGAAAACTAACTAACACTGAGCAAAGGTACCCAATACACAACAAATAATTGCTAGCAATATATCACACATGCAAGAAATTGAGATGTTATCTTAAAGGACACTTAAACGTACAAGTACTAACTGACCACAAATCCTTAATCTATTTCAAAACTCAGAACGCACTTGCACGGCGCCAAGCCAAATGGATGTCCTTGCTGGAACAGCTTAACCTGGACATCCAATACAAAAAGAGGGCAGAGCTGGTCACAGCCAATGCTCTCTATAGGCTATGCCAGCCAAGAGAGGATCATCCTGACCACCTGGACCCTGACTGGCCCAACCTATACAGCACTGAGTACAAGACAAAAGGAAAGGATCCCTCCACACACCAACTAACCCATGATACACTAGTAAGGAATGAAAAACATTTCCACAATTCAAATGGCACGGTATATCAAATCATCAAGGATAAACACATTCCATACATTCCACTCACACAAAGAGTTGACACTATACTAAGACACCACTGTCTGCTAGGACACACAAAGGCTAACAACCTATATCTCACATTAAAAGAGATAGTATGGTGGCCCAACCTGAAGCAAGACATAATTAATGTTCTAAAGAAGAGCACAGTGTGTGAAAAATACGCCAGCACTAAGGTGCCACAGCCAACAGTCAACCCAGTACCTGACCCCAAACCATTTAAGGTTTGGGGACTGGACGTAGTGGGACCCTTCCCAGAAAACAAAACAAATCAATGTTTCCTAATTGTAGCCATCAAATTTGCCATATGTTGGCCCATCTGCTGGGCAACAAAATATTACAAGGCAAAAACAATAAATTGATTCATTAATAAAGCAATCATAGCAGACTACGGCACTCCAGACTACATCATAACAGATGGAGCAAAAGAGCTAACAGGCCATATAGTAAACAACAATCTAAAAACAAAGAACATCAAACACTCCACAACCTTGCCCTACAGGCCATAGGCCAACGGCAGAGTTGAACGCCTGTACAGAAGCCTTATCAGAACCCTGGAGAAAATAATGGATGGCAAAGCTAAAGACACATGGCCACTCTATGTGAAACATGCATTACTAGTATCCCAGGTTTGTACCAATCAAGGGACAGGATACTCCCCGTTTGAACTAAAATATGGGTACAAGCCAGAAATAGTCACCGGCAATAATCAACTGTATGTCAAGATCCCCTGGGGAAACCTCCCACAATAGAACAGAAACCAGCTCTACAACACATACACCTCAAATACAAACTGGCAGAAACAAAAAGACTCAAAGCCCAAAAGGTATCCTCAACAGAGGACCAACTCCCCATCAACTCCCCCGTCTGGGTCCTAGCTGGGAACAGAAAGAAGCTAGACTCAGTACACAGAGGACCAGGAAGAATAATCAGATACCAGCTAGACAGGAACACCTACCTGGTTAAGTTCCAGGGGCTAAAGAGCCCATAACCAAAAAGTATCACAGATCTTGCCTCTGCCCTAGCAAAGGGGAACACTTGACCCAGTTGGTGCCCACTAATAAACAACTCCAGGAAGATCAGGCGGCAGCTGTCAAGGCAAGGCCCCCTCCTGATGTACCCAAGTAACCCCTTAAGGGAGGGGTGTGTATAGAGTCTGAATGTACAAGTATTCTGGCTATTGCCATCACACCTAACATCCAGCCATTGCCCAATTTGGTGCCTTTCCAATATACCATTTGACATACCAGAAATGGCAGTAAACTAATTTCACATGACTGACCAGGTATCCAGTAACTTGAACCCATCCAGCACATGACTAGCCCCTGGGTTTGATCCAACTAAAATCCACACCACAGCTAAAACTATATAAGTCTAAAGTATTATCCAATAAAATATACTTCTTCTCTTCCTAATTCTATATTTGAAGCTTCCCCAAAAGGCGCTCCTTATCAGCACCTTTGCTGTGCCTGCCACATATCTAGTCAGCTGCCTCATCATGACAAAGAAAGGGGGTGTTGGCTTTGTCTACAAGGGCTACAGCTTCAGCTGTAATGATGAGAAGAAACCCATCTGTCAACATCATTACAAATGTGATAACGTTGGCTGCCCAGCTAGACTCACTACTTATGGGTTCACTAGATTTAAAGCCCTAACTGTCAACCATGACTGTGCTGAGCCTTTCAACCCTCTTTACCAACTTATCCACTGGTTTCTTTGCCAGATGATCCCAACCACCAAGGATCAAACTGCCACTGAGATTGTCACTGATGCACTTCTTAATTTAAATGATACCCAACTTGCTACTGTTGGTGATGCCTCAAAACTACAGAGATATTTCAGTGATCAGAGATATGCTCTGAGCACTGAAGGCATCATTACAAGCTCCATTGACCAATTGGTCCTTACTGAGGAACAAAAATTATCTCACCATGAGGAGAGATTCCTTTCTTCACAATGATGATCAACATGCCCCCAAGCGTATTATTTGCTTTGCCACAAGCCAGAATCTGCGCAATCTGCTGAAATGCAAGACCGGGCTTGCAGATGGCACTTTTTTTCAACCTGCTCAAAGCTCTTCAGCCAGCTTTGAAATATCCATGACCAGGTTGATAATCTAGTTCTTCCCCTTGTCTTCTTTTTTCCTTCCCAACAAGAAGCAGGAAACACATGTCTGTGCACTCACAATACTAAAGGCCAAGTTGGATGAAATCCTCCCAACCATCAAAGAGGAGCCCAATGAGACCAGAGGGCTCAAGAAGAAGGTCCAGTCACAGGAAGAGGAAGCCACCCCAACCAGAAAGCAGCCTGAAAACCTTCCCTATCACAAATATCTGGCAGTGGATTTCAAACAGGCTCAGGCAAATGCCTTCATTTAAGTCTTCAAGAGCTTCCCTCAGGGATGCTACTTCCACTTCTGGAAGGCACTCTGCTGCCACCTCCAAAAGTGCTCTGACCTTCATAAGTTGGTCAACTCTGAAGGTACTAAATAAGCCAAGGGCGTTTTTAATTGCTTTTCTGCCCTTGCTCTGGTTAGAAAGGAGGAGACAAATGCCTTTTACAACGCCCTACTCTGTCACACATATATTATAGCCAAACAGGCAGCCTTTGCGCCTTTTATTGAGTATTTTGAAACTCAATGGGTTGGAGTGTTTCAAGGAGCACACTGCATCAGAAAGGGCGGTGACTCAATCACCTGGAACTGCTTTAAGCAGGTCAAAGACAGGTTGATCAAGACCACCTCTTCCCTTAAAGGGTGGCATAGCCATTTTGCTACAAGAGTCAGGGTCCAAGCCTAAGTTCAACAAGATCATGGTGCATTTAAAAACCCAACAAGCCATCTCTGCCCGCCTCTTCAAGACTGGTATGAAGACCAAGGGTGATCCCCCCAAGCAGACCAAGGCAGTGAAAAAGTATAATGAAATCAGCAAGGTGGTCCTTGCCTACTATCCTAAGGATAGAAAGCTTGAGCATCTCCAAGCTATCTCAGTTGCTCTTTCTACCAATGTTTGAGTCCTTTCCCAATAAACTATCCTTTATCTTCTCTCTTATTTCCTTTGATTTTACCATTCCTTGACTTTTTTTTAATTGGTACAATTATATACTTATTTTAAAGTATAGTTTTTAGTTGAAATAGATGGAAATAGTTGTTTTTGGATTATTTTAACTTTTGGGCTTTACACAACTATGTTGCTACTAATTGACCCCATTTTTTATTGCAGATTTGAAATTCCAGGGCTTTTTAAGCCTAGAAATGTTTTTGAATTTTTGGATTTTTTTTAAAGTTGAAAAAATCTAAAATTTTAAAACTTGTTTTTCTTAGTCAAAATGCCGTAAATTGAAATGGTGTTTTTACTAATAGATTGAGATAGCGTAGATTGAGATGGAGTAATTCAAAATAGTGTTTTTTTGAGATGCTGTTTTCAAAATGGCGTGTCCTACTCAAAAAACTGTGATTGAGGGCCTCCAGTTCAAGTCATTTGCCCTCTCTGTGCTGTCTGTCTGGGTTGACAACCCTGGGATGTATACACAACTCAAGCCAGCCAAGAGATCAGAGCTGAAGATATGTAATTCCCCACCTAACTGCTTGTGCTAAGAATGACCAAGCTGTCTGAGGCTGCAGGCAAAGAGGAAACACGCAAAGGTAGCCTAATAATCAAAATTAATAAAGATTTCAAAATACTTACCTTTTTTAAAGAAAACATAGACAGTGAAATCTTCTGGGTCCTGGTCCCCTTTGTCCCTGCCACATCTACACAAACTACGCCAATCATATGGCAAGGCATATGTATCTGTCCCCCCTGTTTTGCAGGAGCTGGAGGACCGATTAATGGTACCTTTCTGATGTCCCAGGAGGCGTTAGTTGGGCTGACACATGGCAAGGGAGCATCCAAGTGGGCAGTTACTGCCTACAAGGATGCTCAACCGGTCTGCATGGACCTGGTATCCCTCAATGGAGTTTACACAGTAAACTTCATTGAGCTTGTTTGGGACGTCCTGGCAACGCTCCCATTCAAGAGAATACCAGAGATGGGCCAGGCCCATGCAGCTGCTTGCTTCTGCTTCCCGGTGGAGACATGCTCTCTTACCTGCTGGAGAACTTTGAGTGTGCAGTTGGAAAACTGGCTGTTGCAGACGCAACAGCTGTCAAGAAGACCGAAATCCTCCTTGCCAACTTCAGGATGGCCTGGAGTGCTGACAAGACAGGGGTCCCTACAGCCATGGAGCTGACCTTCTTTGCTAAGACAAAGCACAAGAAGAAGATTAGTACTGTGTATAATAAACTCTGTGAGTTTACAGAAGCCTTTGCTGGGCAAAGGCTTCATCTGGTGGTTTACCTTGGATATTTCTTCTTCTTTGGGATGGGTGCGTCTGTAGAAGATCTGGATATGGTCTTTCTCAGGATCAACAAGGCCAGGCTCTTTCTGGATGGGAAGAAGGTCCCCCCTGGATATGACTCAGTGACCATGTAATCCAAGACGCCCTGGTCCTGGCTGGCATCTTCAGGTTTGCATCCCCGCCAGAAAAGCTGCAGCTTCACTCCCACCTGACCCTACTGCCTTTCACTAGCAGGCGCAAATACTTTAATACAGGTATATCCACTGTCCACAGTGTGGCAGTGGAGGTTGTGCGCCACCTCCATTGCTGGGTGGTACATACCAAAGAACCCATTACAGGTGCCCTTACAACTCTATTCTCCGATAAATATATTTACACTTAACTTATTTTTATTATAAATAATTTTCTAATTCTTATTTTAGAAAACAAGTTTGGCAAATAATTCCCAGAGAAGGTTTTCATAAAAGCATAATAATATATGCTAATAAAATATAATTCTAATTTGTATATTCTACATTTATTTTTTTTAATTCCATTTTTATATTTATTTGATATGAGTGATATAAATATATTTGTGTAATACAGTATCAAGTATTTGGGATAGCCTCAGATGCCATAATAAAATAATACATATAAAATAAATACATAACAAACCTTCATTGATGGTCCCACTGAATATGATTGTGGGCTTAGAAGCTTCTAAATATAAAATGATAATCAATAAATCTTGAATAGTAAATAAGAGAATATAAAAAATTGGACACACTAAGCCTTTAATTGATTGGCTGTTGAGCAAGGCACACAGGGAGAAATGAATTACATGGCTATAGAATTTGGCCACAGTCTCAGCTGGAAGGTGTGGGTCCCAGCCTGTAGCAAATCAAAGAGGTCCTTGTTCCCAGTTGGGGTCCCTTGCTTGATGGCTTGCTTGAGTCACCCAAAAACTTCCTCAATGGGATTTAGGAAGGGCAAATAAACAGGAAGGATGAGAAGGCGCAAATTTTCTGTGGTCAATTGCTGAGGCCCACTGCAATACTGATGTCAATTGATGGAAATTCAGCAAGAATATCTTCCACCTTGTGGAGACCAACATTTTCCAGTAAAATTTCATTGGTGAAGGCCAGGCTTGTGCACCTCAGGTGCTCCTGGACCAATCAGAGGAATGACAGAAAGGTCCAGCTGTTGTGGGAGAATAGAATTATTTGATATAGCTTGACCCCCTTTGGACCAAGGAGAGCCACCATTGAATAGGCTGTGGCGCAGACGGCAGCACGCCAAGCCATCCCGTCATTTGAGCCTTTGGGGACATACCCATACCCATTGCACATTTACAAAGCAATTGCTGATTTGTCAATGTAATAGAATTTGACTGTTTCCTTGGCTTTGAAGGCAGTGTACACCTATGCGTATTTTTTCCAGACATCAATGTTGGAAGGACTGTTTCTATTGTAGGGGGATGCCCCAAGTTTTTTCATGAAAACTGCAGACCCTTTACCAAATGATAGTAAATTTAAATTGAGGCCTCAACCCCAAAAGTAGATTTAACCATTGACTGTATATTTGCTAGTTCAAGTTGGCAGTCCTGGGTTATCCACTGGAAGATTGCCCATTTGTGCTCCTTGGTGAGCATGGTGGACACGCACAGGAATTCTCCGCGGCAAGGTCATGACCAGTATTGATGAATTTGTTGAAGGTCTTGGAAGCGTACTTGGGATCTACCCCAACAAGAGCTTCAGCCGCCTTATAGTCACTAGATTCCAGAATAAAACTGAGAAGGATGATGTGCTTGATGTCAGGAATGCGCTTCTGGGTGGGATTTGAGGATTCAGACAAACCAGGATCCTGGTTAGTGACAGGCTTGCAAGGCATGGGCACCTTGTTGTAGAAGGCTGCAACCTTCTTTAGAACCAGCTGTCCCTCCGTAGTTCTATAGAACTTGGGCTTGTTGTTGTCTTCTTGTTTGCTATCACTGACATAAGGCTCATAGCCAGTGTCAAGTACAGGCTTAACTTTCTCCAGCATGTCTGACAGGAGCAACTCTTGGCGGTACACAGCGTTAAACACATACAAAGTAAGTTCTACCTCCTTGTTTCTAATTTTTTGGTAGTGGTCATCTTGGTGGGCTTCCAGGTCATCTTGGGGAACAAAGGGTTGATGCTCTTCACCCTAGCAGCTTTTTATCATTGAACCAGCTGTGTCAGTGAAGTGTCACTATTGAACTCTACTCTCTCATTTCCTTCCTGAGTAGGCACTTGTATTGCACTAACTCTGTTCTTTGACCCGCAGGGGCAACTGCAACTGCGGCGCATAATGGGTGCATTGTCACTCTGTTATTGTGTACCTTTCATTTTATAATTTAATAAAATACTAAATAAAACTTAATTAAGTTAATGTAAATTCAGAACCTGAGCATAAAAACGCGGGATTGTCAAATCCTTGGTCCAAATTTTGAATCACTTTTGCGGGCAACTCAGCTGACTAAAAACAAAGTATTTAATAAAATTAACCATTTAACTTGGGTTTTTTGGTTTATTGAAATTGGCAAAGTTCAAATCCCTTGAGCAGATAACTCAACTAGAAAAAGACAAAACTCAGCAAACAAATGCGGGATACATGAATCAGAAATGTGGGATTCTAATGTACAATTTGAGATTTCCTGTATGTCAAACAAATCATAGACAACATGTAAACCTTAACAAATATGAAATTGCAGGATTGTCAAATCCAAGAACCAAATTTCAAATAAAAAATGACGTGAATTTGAAATAAATATAATTTATGGGCTTCTCAAAAGGATGTTAAAGGATCTAGAGTGGATTTGTGCTGATTCTTTTAGGAAGCACAGGCATTCTCAAAAATCACCTTATTCCATTTTAGGACAGCTAAAATTTAGATCATAATATTCATCAACTTACCATATTTAACAATAAAATTGACAAAATATATATTCTCTTCTTGAGTTTAAATTTTTAATAATTTTTATTATGTCTTCTTTCAACAACAAACAACTGAACAAGTTTTTCCCTGGCCTTGACATGTTTATGCAGGGCTACGCTGGGTCTCTTGACAGTGAAACCTTTGTCTATGGCCACTCCCAACCTGCAGGCCCCTCTGCAAGCACTGCCCAGGAGTCTGTTCTTTCTCCTTCAACTTCCAGCATGGCCCTATTTGCCCATCACACACAGGCAGCTGCTAACCCAAATCCCTTATCAGCAATGGCATCTGGAACCAGCCATTTTAGCCATAGGGTCACCCAGAGAGCCCAGGACCCCAAAACAGCCAATCAGATGGCATTGACCAGTTCACAAGATGGACATATCACTCCCCCAGCCAATCAGCCTGCAAGACACAGAAGAAAACTAATCACTCCGGAGATTGTTCTCAAAATGGTTGAAAAGCAAGGGAAGCTTATCTCCCTTGGGGAAATTGCAGCCGCAATGGGGCTTGCAAAGTCTACTGTGGCTGCAACCCTGCAAGCCCACACCAACTGTGCCCCCTACCAAGAAGACCCTGACTGGTTCCTGTACTTCAACCAAAGGTGATACAGCCCATCCCCTTATGATGGCCATTAAGGAACGTGATCCGTGGATACCCCTGGTCCAGGTACGTCTCCAGTTGGGACTCCATGGCATCTTCCCCAACAAAAGAACGGTGAATTTGTGGATGCACAAAGTTGTGGTTGCTGCTAGAATCTTGTCTAATCAAGTACTCAGTGGCCCTATTTAGGTGACACTGACCCCTACAATTCAACTATTATTAATTTTATCAAAGAAAGGGCAATGAGGGCCCGTAATGACATAATCTTCCTGTTGTATGCTAAGATATCTGCAAGTATCCAAGACTTTGGAGAGAAGCTTATCCAGTCTGATGTGTACAAGCGCGGCCCAATATTGTATTGGTTTGTTGGGGTTTTATTGGCAGTTTCCCCATTGGGCATCAATTATTACTTGGCAATATCAAACACTGCAGATGGGTATGCTTACCAGACAGAGCTCAAGGCCATGCTGGAGGAGTGGGCCACACAAAACACCGTGCACACAGTTGTACTGAGTGCAGAGATGGAGCTGCGCAAATGGGCTACCCAAGAAATCAGGGCTGCAGGGCATACCTGCTGGTCCTACCCCATCAACTACGCCAACATGCATCTTGCAGATGTATGTCTCTACAATTTTGGTTCTGCCCTCAGGCGCCTAAAGCCTGCCACCTATAACAAACTATGCACCCAAATTGATAAGGGGTATGAGCTTTTCCCTTCTGTGTCTATCCAGGACTTATTTGATCTCATCAACTTCTATGCAAGTGATAGTGATAATTCCAGAAAGGACCCCTATCTCCTTCCACGCCAATCCATCTGTTTTTTCAAGCCAGTATATGTGACGGAAGAAGAATTTGAGCAATTGAAGAAATCAGCTCTTGCTGCCCCTTCCCAGTCAACAAACCCTGCCTCCCCAACCCCCCATCAGCCACCTGCCTTCCAACCCTGACTTCCAAACCACCAACCATTCCCTCCCTACTATCTCTGATGCCACCTCTTTCACAGGTGAAGATGAAGGCAATGTTCATTCTGCCCATTCCCTCCCCTTCCTGACCTTTGATTAGTAAATAAATCTTTTCTTTGTGATAAATTATTAAAACTGTTATCTCTCTTTCAATTCATAATTAATATGATTTTCTTTTTACATTGTCAACATTTCCCATAATTAATACAATGTTGTACATTTTACAAATAGCTTAAAATTATTAGCATACATATTTTTCATCATCATTAATAAATTAAAGACAATAAACATAAATATTGCATTAGAATATTGCAATTAGACGTCAACTCTCTAATTTTGATATTATGTGCATAACTCAATGCATTTTGTTTAATAAAATCCATTGTAAACTTGGCCTTTCTATTATAATTTAATGAAATAGATTGTGTTTATATTAGGGCCATTAATGCTTAGTACAAATATTGAAAATTGGTGCATTTTACAGCATGTATATTTACCTATTGTTAATAGTTCTGTAAACTTTTCAGTTGAATTTGCGAGGTAATAATAATGTAATGTGTTAATAGATTACTGTTTAATGTCATTAATTGTCTGGTTTTCTTTGCTGTGGCAATTGTGCATGTTCTGATATTTACACACTAGTATCCAATTGGTTGGCTTCACATCCAATCACACAGGCAATAGGAAAACAAGCCGCCACCCCAAGACTGGATGTGGTTAGGGTGGAAGCTTGTTTTCCTATTCCTCTGTGCAATTGGATGTGAAACCAACCAATTGGATACTAGTGCGTAAATATCAGAAAAACACAACTGCCACAGCAAATAAAACCAGCCAATTAATGCAATAAACAGTAATCTATTAAAACATTATACTATTATTACCTTTCAAAATCTGACTGAAAATTTTACAGAATTATAAACAATAGGTAAATATACAGGCTGTAAAAGGTACCAATTTTCAATGTTTGTACTAAGCGTTAATGGCCCTAATATAAACACAATCCATTTCATTAAATTATAATAGAAAAGGCCAAGTTTACATTGGATTTTATTAAACAAAATACATTGAGTTATGCACATAATATCAAAATATCAAGAGTAGCCGTCTAATTGCAATATTCTAATGCAATATTTACGTTTATTGTCTTTAATTTATTAATGATGATGGAAAATATGTATGTGTTGAAGATAGTACTATAAAAACCAGTTTTTTGATGGAATTCAAACAAAATGTAAGCAATCTATAACTTGATCAACAAATTAGAAGCACACTTGCAAAAGGTTGTTGAAATAGAAAGAAACATCAGGGAAATAGTGACAGGAAAGCTGGGTAATTAGGGCCAGCCACTAATCCAGTCAACAGAAGATGCTCTGGATAAATTAGGAAATATTATAGATGAAAAGAACAAAGAAGCATTACTAAATCTACAGGAAGCAATTTTATCAAGTATGAAGTTCAACAACGCGGCCTACAATTTGTGGGAGTTCTGGCAGGGGGCCAAAGAAAACAATAAGATCAAACTAATTGAAGGAATATAAATTCAAAAGGAAATCAACACCAATGAAGAGGAAAACAATCAAATGGAAACAGATGAACATAAAACACAATCAAGTAGCAGAAGCACTTCAAGAAATACAGAAGCTTTATCAAATGAAAACTAAGAAGAAACACAAGTTGCAAGAAATATAAGAAAAAATTAAGCCTAAAAAAAATCAATGAAGAGCATCCAACACTCATGAAGTTTGCCAAAGTGGCGCCTGTGGCTGAAGGGGCCACGGGGGAAACAATTAGTAAGTCTTTTTATGTTTTACTTATATTTATTTTAGTCATCACCAGGAATGGGGATGAGGTTGCGGAAGTGGCGGCTTATACACCAAGTTAGTTTTACGGGGGTTACCAGTCACTGGTGGCCCCGGTAAAACAAATAAATAAAAACCAAATAAATAAAATAATTCAACAGAATATGAATATTTTTTTAATATTGAATCTCAAGATAGGGAATATTCACCACCTGCGGGGTGCTTGCCATGGATAAGAGAAGCATATGAACTAGAATCAAATATCAAAATAAAAGAAATGAATGAAATTCATGGGATATCAAACTGAACTTTGATGAATATATATACAAAAGCATTCAACAATTCCCCTTCATAAACATCAACAAATATGAAAAGAATTTAATAAGAACCAACTTTCAAATAGGAAATGAATATTTGAAATCTGCAATTTTTAATGAAGTTTTTAAGGCACTATCAAATAAAGTTGGGGATGCAGTCCTCGTGAATAATTTTAAACCTTTATTTATATTGTTTGCCAAGGCCTGGGGGGGCTGATTCAAGTCAGGCGCCCCCAGAAACCTCTTCAAGTTCAACCAAACATCCTATATTTATAGGTTAGTTCAAATCTTCAAAAAATTATGCATGTTCTCAGAAAAGTATACCTAGCAAAGAATCCACGTCACAGTATACCTGGGAATCCTCCTCCACTGCATATTAAAAACCAACATCAAAAAGTTGGAGGATGTACCTATTCAAATGGATATTTGCCATGTAGCCCTTGACCGCCAGAAGACACCACAGGGATACAGGACAGTTGAGCACGTCTGCTATGACTCATTTGGATTGGCAATGCTATACGGGTACTATGTGCCCCCCCAAAAAACCTACTAGTCAATTTGCTCACCCGCCTGCCTTTTATCAAACAATCAGCAACCACTGGGGTACAGGGCGCCACACCTCTAGCAATCACATCCAGGGTTGTCCACCACGTACAGAAGAGTACGTGGATCCAATTAGATGCATTATCTAAAAATTTAATTTTGGGGTATAATTCCCCAGAATAATCACATTCCCTTTGCAGTTAGCATCCCCCAATAAATATTTTCCCCTTGCAAATTATTTTTTTTACTTTTTATATTTTAATACTAAATTTTTTAATCTTGTAATATGTACTATTAAAATTTTACTATAAAAATTTCAATATTACATATTTAAATATCAAAAAATTTAGTATCTAAAAGTTAATATTATAATTCTAATAATGCATATTACAATATTAAAATTTTTAATATCAAATATTTTGATATTGAATAAATCATGATTTAATAAAGTAAGTTAAATTTCAAATATTTAAACTTTAAAATTTAACTTTTACAATTTATAATTATAATTTTAATCTTAATATTTTAATTTTTATTTTAAATTTTAGTATGTAAATTATAATATTAATATATCTAAATATATCACAAGACATTAGTTAAAGTTGCAACCACGTCAAATATTAAATTCAATTCTTGATGTTTATCTATGTGATTAATAAACCCGTACTTGACAAGCTAATAAATAAAAACACTTTTAACTTATTTTTATCTGCACCATGCGGCCTGCTCCACTATTGTTCTAAACAAATGATTGTTTAGAACTCAAATTTACCTTTCCTTTGTAATATGATTTGATAAATATATTCAATATACTTGACCCGCGTCCTAAGTAAAAGTTAGTAAGCAATACATGAAAATCATTAGTGGTTGTGTTGTGTGGCTATAGTGGCACTGAAATAACAAGGATCAGATGATGACATGCAAGGTCCAATTTGTGGCTTAAAGAAGCCAAAGTACCATCAACAATTCAAAATTATTTAAATAAACTAATTTATTTCTATCTTTTTTTAATTTATTCATTTGTTAGCGCAAAAGCCAATAATAATAGTCAGTGCATTATAATAAAAATATTTGTCCTCATACCTAGTATAATTAATTTTACTTACCTTTTCTATGTATTCTTATATGTCTACAGTAGTTTTAAAAGCTATGGCAACAAGAAAAAATACTTCAGATTTAAACAAACTGATTTCAGATTTAAACAAAACCAAGCCGCGCAAGATTCAGGATTCAATTAATTTAAATATTTTTGGTTAATAAATGAACTATCAAACCAAAAACAAAATTTCACTAACCCATTATACAAAATTAAAGCAAACATCAAGTGGTGTAGTTCAAACCACAAACAAAATGAACTGACACAATAAGTGAAATGGATGGATGCTATTCTGGAGTATATTATAATCCAAGCAGGATTCATATGAGGCACCAACAGAAGGACCAAAACAAAACAAAATTTGAGCAATCTAGAAGAAATATTCCACAAGCACAAAACAAAATGAACTCACACAAGATGTGTAGTATGAGAAGCCTAAAATAGAAAAATATATATTTAACAGCCAATCAACAGCTATCCAATTTAGGAACATAGGCATTTTATCCATTTTCAATGCTCCAGATTTGTATGAAAAGGTTTTGAGAACCTTCCATATATGGACTTGAGATTACAATAAAAATAAATCATTAAATTTTAAAATTTCTACTTTTAGTGATTTTATCCTTGGTTTTTTTACAATGGTTTTTACTAGCAATATCTTTGACGGCACAAGCAGCCAAGCCAGTTTCAATGGAGGCAAGGGTCAGAACGTGGAGGCACCCGTTTACACCCAAGCCTTTGAGGCAGGTAACAAGAAAGCTGACCTGTTACTGTCCCCCAATCCATATGGCTTTGACTTGTTTGAGAGTCACTTAGCGTCTAGCTCTGCCCTTGCTCCCACACCCACCCCTGCACAAGCTGCCTGTCAACCAACCAATCAGGATGGCAACCTTGATTTAGAACAACTTCCCGCCACTGCCCAACCTGCCCTCCTACAGCCAATCAGGCTTCAGCTCCTGTTGCCCACGGCCCCAAACACAGAATAATCACTGCCCAAATTCTTCAGAAAATTGTGGCACTCAACCTGCAGGGTCTGTCCTGGGATCAGATAGCCAGCCAATTGCAATTTACCCAAGCTACTGTCATACAGGAATTCAACAACCTGATAGACAGGGGGAACCTGGTTGGGACGGCCAAGAAGCCAAAGAAGGCCACAGAGTCCCAGATCAATGAGGCATACCCAATAATGCTTGACCTCCTCCAGCGGGACCCCAAGCTTCCCTTGACCCAGGTCTGAAAGCAACTTGCGCACCATGGCATTTGGGTGTCTGAGCGCATGGTGCAGCTCTGGATACATGGAAAGGCGGCTTCAATTAGGGTTCTTACAAATTTTGCCAGCGACCAATGGGATGGCGCTGAGAATTCCCCATATGACACTGCAATCAAATCAACCCTGGTCAGATGCTTGACAAGTCTAACAGATGACATCATGTTTGTCTTGTACTACAAGTTATTGATTGCATTTGACAATTTTGGTGAGCAAGGAAAAGCCGCCATCAAGAATGGAAGGAAGAAGGTCAAGAAGGGGTATTTATTAGTGCATTTCTGGCTGTTTCAGCCAAGGGTTTTGTCTACTATTGGACAAACCCAGATTTCATCAATGGGTACTTATATGGCCACATCCTCAGTGGATTGCTCAACTCCTGGGATGGCTCAAATTCCAAATACTGGATTTTCTTGAGCCACCAGATGGAGAGAAGCTCCACCGCCCTTGAGGCCATCCAGGAATGCGGGCACCATGCCTTCGTGTACCCAGCTGGGCACGCTGACATCCATCTGGGAGATGCTGTGTTCTTTAATATTGGAGATACACTCTGGGAGTGCCGCCCTCAGGCTTTCAATGACCTCTATCTTGGGGTCCTTGATCACAATTTTCTCTTTGGTCACCAAATGGTGGCTGACTTGTTTGCGCAAATGGTTTTCCATGTGAACATGGGCAACCAATCACACAAGGATAAGCGCCTCCCACCCCATTCCACAGCCACCTACCAGCCCATCCAGCCAATGACTGATGAGGAGTACAATAAGCAGTATATGGCGGCCATCATGTGCAATCCTCCTGCCTCCACCCCTGCCACCAACACCCCCACCCGCAAACCCAACCCATCCAATCCCAGACCCCCCAGGCCAGCACTGCCTCTACGTCTTCCTTCCTGCACCATTCTGCCTACTAGACATCACTCTTCCCCGCCTCAATAAACCTCTGATTCCAAAAAATTTCTATTTCTATTATCTTTATTTTGAATTTCAATTGTTTGTGTTCTCTTTGTTTATAGTTAGCTATGTTCTTTATGTACAGCTTATTTCTATAAAATCATATATTTACTATGTTGTATATCTAGATCCTGAACACAGTTATTTTTAGCACTTAAACATATCCCCTTGTGAAAATATTAACAACAATTTGGTGATCAACTGAATTTAAATTAGAAAATTATAGGTTACATATTTAGATAAAGTTGTTACTGATCCAAATTCAAAATCTTAATGATAAACTTTAAACCAATCAGGAGCCAAGTGATAAAGTGATTGTTGTGACATAAAGGGGCATTCAATAATTCTTTGATGTATGTGCACTAATTAATATGATTGGGTGGATGTTTTGCCATTGTACACCATTACCGCTGTAGCAAGTTGTTGATGGACTAGTGCCCAATCAGCTGCTGGGTTAGCACTAGTCCATCAACAACTTGCCACAGCGGCAATGACACACAATGGAAAAACAACCAGCCAATCATATTAATTAGCACACATGCACCAAAGAATTATTGAATGTCCCTTTATGTCACAACAGTCACTTTATCACTTGGCTCCTGATTGGCTTAAAGTTTATCATTAAGGTTTTGAATTTGGATCAGTAACAACTTTATCTAAAAACAGTTAACACTATAATTTTCTAATTCAAATTTAGCTGATCCCCAAATTGTTGTTAATATTTTCACAAGGGGATATGTCAAGCGCCAAAAATAATATGGTAATCAAGGAAACAATGCCAACACATAGCAAACAACACATATTGAGATGTGCGTAAAACATATACACAATGGGTAAAAAGATGGGATAATGTAGTAAATGGGAAAACAAAAAGGAATAAACAAAGAGGCAACAGTATCAAAATAATACAGAATTTATTGGGGCAAAAGCTATACAAACATATGGAAAGGTTAGTAAAAAATCAATGAGAGAATTTGAAAAGCTTCTGAAGGACCTCAACTTGGCAATTGCCAAAATAAAGGACATTGACCACAAGATCAAAGCCAAAGTGAAGTCTGCTGTCCTCACTGGGGACAAAATTGACAAGGTGTCCGCAAAGGCACAAATGTCAAAAATGCCAGACACCCCAGAGAAGACAATTGAGCGCTTACTAAATATTCAAAAAACTGTGGTCAAGGGCCTCCAGTTCAAGGCATACAATCTTTTTGCGCCGTCTGTCTGGGTTGATGACCTGGAGATGTATGCCCACCTCAAACCCATCAAGCGTGCCAGGGCAGAGGATACAAATTGCCTGCGCAATTGATTGCACCAAGAATGGCAAAGCCGGCTGAAGCTGCCGGCAAGGAAGAAACCCAAGAAGGTAACCTAAAAAATTATAATTAATAAAAATTCTTAAATACTTACCTTTTTTTTAGAAGATGTTGATGGTGAACTCTGCTGGGTCCTGGTCCCTTTTCCCCCCCACCTTCTATGCCAACTATGCTAATCATGTGGCAAGGCAGCTTTTCCTGTCCCCCCTGTCTTGCAGGAGCTTGAAGACAGGATCCATGGTACATTCCCAATGTCCAGGGAGGCATTGGCTGGGCTTTTGCATGGTGAGGGGGCATCTGAGTGGGCAGTTACTGCCTACAAGGATGCCCAACTGGTCCGCCTGGACCCGGTTAACCTCAGTGGAGTTTACTGTGTAAACTCCATTGAGCTTGTTTGGGATGTCCTGGCAACGCTCCCATTCAAGAATATACCAGAGATGGGCTGGGCTCATGCGGCTGCTTGCTTCTGCTTCCTGGTGGAGCATAACATCTCTTACCTGTTGGAGAACTTTGTGTGCACAGTGTCAAAATTGGCTGTTGCAGACGCAACAGCCGTAAAGAAGACAAAAATTCTCCTGGCGGACTTTGGGCTGGCCTGGAGTGCCAACGAGACGGGGGTCCCTGCAGCTATGGAGCTGACCTTTGCCAAAACCAAGCACGAGAAGAAGATTAGCGCTGTATACAACAAATTGTGCAAGTTCACAGAAGCCTTTGCTGGGCAAAGGCTTCATCTGGTTATTTACCTGGGGTTCTTATTCTACTTTGGGATGAGCACATCTGTAGAGGACCTAGACGGGGTCCTTCTTGGGGTTGACAAGGCCAGGCTCTCAATGGATGGGAAGAAGGTCCCCCCTGGGTATGACTCAGTGGATCACGTCAATCAAGACGCCCTGGTCCTGGCTGGCATCTTCAGGTTTCTAGCCCCGCCAGAAAAGCTGCTCCTCCATTCCCATCTCACCATCCTTACTTTTACCAGCAGGCGCAAATATTTTAATACAGGTGTATCCACTGTCCACGGTGTGGCGGTGGAGGTTGTGCGCCACCTTCATTGCGGGGTGGGTACATACTGCTGAACCCATTATAGGCACACTTAATTTTATCTCTATATCAATAAATATATTTATACTCTACTATAATTTTATATTATAAATAATTTTTCAAATAATATTTTAGCAAACAAGATTTGCAAAATATATTGCGGAAATGGATTTCATAAAAGTAATAAATATACAGTAATAAATTTTTTCAACTTTACAATATATGTTTAATTTTTATAAGACTATTTTATATTTATTTGACAAAAGTGATATAAATATATTTGTGTAATCCAGTATCAAGCGTTTGGGATAACCTCAGATGACATATTAAATAATATAGAATAAAATAAATAAATTACTAAATCTATTGATGGATCTTCTGAATGTGATTGCGGGCGTGGAACCATCTAAATATAAAATGATAATCAATAAATCTTGAATAGTTAATAAGAGAATATAAAAAAATTGGACACACTAAACCTTTAATTCATTGGCTGTTTGGCTAGGCACGCGGGGATGAACAAATCAGTGTGGCCATAGAATTTGGCCACGGTCTCAGCTGGGAGGGTGTGGATCCTGGCCTGCAGCAAATTAAAGAGGTCCTTGGTCCCAGTTGGGGTTCCTCGCTTGACGACTTGCTTGAGCCACCCGAAGACTTCCTCAATGGGATTTAGGAAGGACAAATAAGCTGGGAGGAAGAGAAGGCGCAAATTTGCTATGGCCAATTGCTGGGGGCCCACTGCAATGCTTGTGTCAATCATTGGGAATTCCTCAAGAATGTCAGACACCTTGTGGAGACCAACGTTGTCCAATACAATTACGTTGGTGAAGCCCAGGCTTGTGCGCCTCAGGTGCTCCTGGACCAATTGGAGGAATGACAAGAAGGTATGGCTGTTGTGAGAATCCAATATTATTTGATAAAGCTCAACCCCCTTTGGACCAAGGAGAGCCACCATTGAGTATGCTGTGGCGCGGACTGCAGCACACTAAGCCATCCCGTCATTGGAGCCTTTGGGGACATACCCATACCCATTGCACATTGACGAGGCAAATGCTGATTTTTCAATGTAGAAGAATTTTACTGTCCCCTTGGCTTTAAGGGCAGTGTACGCCTCTGTGTATTTTTTCCAGACGTCAATGTTGGCTGGGCTATTACAATTGTAGGGGGATACCCTGAGCTTTTTCCAGAAAAAGTGCATTCCCTTGAGCAGATGGTAGTAAAAGGAAATTGAGGCATCAACCCCAAAAGTAGATTTGACCATGGCCTGTATATTTGCCAGTTCAAGATGGCAGTCCCAGGTGATCCACTGGCAGGTTGCCCATTTGTGCTCCTTGGTGATCATGGTGGAAACACGCAAGGATTTCTCCGTGGCAAGGACTTGGCCAGTATCAATGAACTTGTTGAAGGTCTTCAAGGCGTACTTGGGATCCACCCCAATAAGAGCCGCAGCCGCCTTGTAATCACCAGATTCCCACATGAGCTGTTGAAGGACAATGCGCTTAATGTCAGGAATGCGCTTGTGAGCGGGCTTTTTAGCAGTAGGGATTGGCTTGTTGGCGTTGGGCATAACACAGGGCATGAGCACCTTGGTGTAAACTGCAGCCACTTTCTTTATTACTAACTGTTCCTCATCAGTTTAGTAGAACTCAGGCTCCTTGTCCTCCTCCTGATTGCCATCACTGACGTAGGGCTTGTAGCTAGTATCAAGTACAGGCTTTACCTTCTCCAGCATGGCTGACAGATCTGACTCTTGCCAGTACACAACGTCAAACACATACAAAGTAAGTTCTACCTCCTTGTCTCTAACTTTCTTGGTGAAGGTAACCTTGGTGGGCTTCTGGGTCAGCTTTGGGACCCAAGGGTTTATGTCTGCACCCTAGCAGCTTTTGCTCCTTGAACCAGCTGTGTCAGTGCAGCGTCACTATGGAACTCTCCTCTCCCGCCTCCCTCTTGAGTAGGCACTTATGTTGCACTAACTCTGTTCTTTGACCTGCAGGGGCAACTGCGACCGCGGCGTACAACGGGTGCAATGGTAGTCTGTTGCTGTGTTCCTTCCATTTTGAGAATTTAATAAAATATTAAATATAACTTAATTAAGTTACTCCTTATTTTTAATTTTTGCTTTTATCTGTTTATGGATATTCAATTAATATTTTTTCCCACCCAATATCCCAATTATAGATTTTTTATTTCTTAGTTAGTTATTTTATGTTTTACCACACCCATTTTAGAATACCCAAAATAATTTACACCCATTTTCCCATATTTTACGCCAAATTAAGCACCCAACACAATATTTTTAAAATTTTTGTTTCAGATCTTGTGTCTTATTTTAGATACCTTGGTATCATTCTTGATTACAACCCATTGCACAAACTGATTGAGTGATTTTGTTTACATAGTGAGTTGCTATTGTGTTTTGTGTTTGGATTAAGTTTTGACACACCACGCTTGGGTGTATTTTGTCACCAATTCACATAGTAAACATATATACACCAAAAGTCAACTCACACTATTTTGTTTGTGAATAAATGTATTTCAGATTGTATTTTGAATGGTTTTGCTTTGCATGTGAGCCCTTTGTTGCTGTGTTGACCCATTTTGCCCATTAATGCCAATAAACCCTGTTAACAGAGTGTATATTTTAACCTGAGAGTTAGATTTTGTTTAAATCTGAAATCATTTTGTTTAAGTCTGAAGTATTTTTGCTTGTTGTCATAGCTTTTAAAACTACTGTATAATACATTCAAACGTCACATTATTATATATAAATAATAATTTTTGAGTCCTAATAAAAACAAACTAAATAAAAATAAAACCAAATAAAACCCAGAGCGCCCATTTATCTGATTGGCTTGGAGGTCAGGGCTTTAGGGAGGAAGGATTCCTAGTGCTCATAGAAAGCTGCCACCACATCACTGGCATCGCAAATTGGCTGATCTTGAGAATGTTGAAGAGATCCTCAGTGTCCTGATGCAGACCTTATTTCACCTTATTATTGATCCAACCAAACACCTCCTTGATTGGGTTCAGAAATGGAGAATATAGCAGAAGGAAGAGGAGTCTCATTGGGCAGTCTGCAAGGCGGTGGCTGGCAGAATGTCTGTTTTTGTCAATGGGGGGGGAACTCGGACATAACCAGATCCACTTTGAGGAGCCTGACATTATCAAGCACAAGAATGTTGGTTGTGCCACTGTAATTTATCCAAAGGTACTCCTTGACAGCTCAGAGAAAATTGAGAAAGGTCCCGCTATTATGGAACCCTTGATCATCTGATATTGATCCAACCCGTGAGGACCAAGAAGCGCAACCATTGAATAGGTCTGGGAATGAACAGCTGCACAATGGGCTACGCCTTCCTTGGACCTCTTCTTGACCCACCCATGCCTAGACCTGAGTGAGGAGGAAAACAACAATTTGTTGATATAGAAGAAATGGACATTCCCAGTCTCCTTTAGTACCAGATATGTCTTGGCATAAATGTGTCAATCCTTGATGGTCTTTTCACTGTTCCTATTATACGGCAAAACTCCCAGTACTTTCCAGGAGAAGCCCAAATCAACCATAGTTTTGTAGGCAAGGGTTTTGGAAACAGAAAGCCCGAACTCTGTTGCAAGCATTGATTGGGCAGCAAGTGTGTCCAGGTGGCAATCCTTGGCTACCCACTGCTTGATTGTGTCAATGTGAATAGGCTGAAGGAGTTTTGGCTGTCTTTTTGCCTTGGTGGATTCAGTAATTTGCCTGGTATTGCCATACTTGTTGTTGATGTTAGCAATTTATCTGACTGTGACACCAAATCAGGACGCAATATCCCAAACCGCCATTCCCCTGTTCAAGCAGTTGAAGAGAGCTTCACGCTCACTATCTGTCAACCAACGCTGGCCCTTGGCAGGTACCACGGCATCCTGGCTACTAGGTTTGACACAGGGGACGGGGACCTTTGTGTAGAAGGTGGGATCAAGCTTGCTTGCAGTGGCACTGTCAATGGTTGAATACACAATAGGCACAGATGGCTCAACAGTGGCTGCCAATGGCTCGTAGGTGGTGTCAAAGATGCAGGGGCAGGAAGTAGCAACTCTTGGATCAAGAGTGCGGGGCCAGGTGATAACTGGGTAAACAGTAGAGGTGTAAGTAACCTCATTATTCCCGGTGACCCTGGTGTAGGAGACTTTGTGGCAGGCCTTGAGAGTGGCTTCTGCCTGGGATTCAAGCTGATAGTTCTGGCTTGGGATGCGGGAGGTGGTTGGCTGGCGCCGACACCTTGAGAGGCCTGTGTATTGGCATGACTCCCCTCAAGTTGGGTTCTGGGTCTGTTCTTAGACCCTCTGGGACGCCCTTGTGGACAGGCTGCCCCGCGGGCTGGTGCAGGAGCGGGTTGGGAATGCGATTGACGGTCCATAAAAATAAAATAAAATATATATTTTAGATTAAATATATATTTATTTGGAGATATTAGTTTAGTTGTGGGTAGTTGTTTTCTCTTGATTTAGCCTTGAATAGTAACAGAATTTCTATATCCGTGATTTGAAGTGAATAATATTGTATACTTTTCAGTTTTGGATGATTTTAAAGTTTAATCACTTTTTATGTCTAAACATGGTGTTGAGATTGAATTTTTCATTTGATTTTATCCAGAGTGGAGCTTCTTGATTTGGGTTAGTGTTTTCTAGTGTGCGTACTGTGCATTCAATTTGGATTCCAGTTCCCGCAATTAATATCTGAGTTTACTAGTGGCATTCAAAAGTGATTTGAAATTTGGTTCTTGGATTTGACAATCCTGCAATTCCAAAAAACATAGTAAACTTAATGAAACTGGTTGATGGATTTGAACGCTTCAAAACTGATTCCAGTTAATTCATTTTGTCCATTGGAAATATGCTGTTTGACTTGAACTTTGCAAAGTGTCTGTGAGTTCCCGCATTTTTAAAAATTCAAATAAAAATATAATCAAATCAATATAATTAAAAAAGGCCATCCCGCAAATGTGATTCAAAATTTGGACCAAGGATTTGACAATCCCACATTTTTACGTTCAGGTTCTGAATTTACAGTAGTGTTTCAATTTCTGCACTTTCAGGGGATCCCATTTTCAATTTCTGCTCTTCAACTTAAAGAGTTTCAACCTAAGGAACTTGTCCAATTTTTATTCATGATTAGGGTTGGGACGGTTACAGCCTTTTAATTGGAAGGAAAGGATTATAAATAAAAAATGATTTAGAAAAAATGTACCTTCCAAGTCTTTCCACGATAAAAAATATCAATTGATGGATCATATAAAGCTTCGCTGAACTTAAACTGTTGTCATTGGACGGACAAAACCCTTACCGAGCCTGTTTTCTCGGCCTCAATCTAAAAAACTGTTAAAGTTGCAATTGATTGATGAAAAATCACTATTTGTTAATATTTAAACAACTACTAGTTTACGTTGAGTTTTGTTGAAAGGTGATAAATTTTGGCGAGTTGGTTTTGTATAGTGTAACTACCATGAGTTCATTTAAACGCAATATTCAACCAGGGAAAATAAATTCACCAGAAAATAAGAATCCAAGTGTTGCGCGTGCGCCCAGTGCTGTAGCTCTTCCCAAGGGTACCAAACTATCACCCCATCACACCCAGCTTCTTCTTACTTCAACCGGTATCTCTTCTCTGGATGGGGTCATTGGAGGAGGCCTACCTATCGGCACTCTAGGCCTTGTAATAACTGATCAGTGTACTTCCTATGCTCGAACTGCACTAAGCTATTATATTAGCCAAGGAATTATGCATCAACATGAAATAGCCGTAATCGCTGCCTCTGAAGAGTTAAATGTAGATGGGGGCTCTTTAAAGTGGCTAGATTCCCTCCCTGGCCCATTTAAAGTGTCTTCGAGCTCTTCGGAAGCGCCAGTAAAAAGGGCTGAGGATTTGGCAAGCTCAAATGATTCCTTGACAATTGCTTGGCGCTACAAAAACCTCCCCAAAATTAATTCAGGTAAGGAGACTAAACTTTCATTTTGGTGAGTATTCTTACGCTGGTGCCTTGCACACTACTGTGTAAATCAAGCTGCAACTTTTCAAGTTATCCTTATCTCATTACAGCCGGCCTAAATGCTGCGAAAGGGTTTATGTCCCTCCATTACCTTTCTATAAGATTGAGCTCTTAATCCTTATCTACGAGTAGTCTCTCTGATGATTTCCGCCCTATCTATTATGTTTGTATTGTAGCAACCCTAAATGTTTTTTACAATCCCTTATCAATTTTTTTCTTCAAAATTTAGTTCTCATATTATGGTTATTTAAAAGTTTTTTATTTTTCAAGCTTGTATTCAATCTTTAAGTAGAGTTATTTATAACTTCGCATTTATTCTCCAGGAGTTTATGAGGCTTTAAAAAAAGCAAACAAGCCATGGTTTTATTACTGTTTGTACCAAGCCTGCGTGGAGCTACGTGCCAGGAAGCTAATGCATTGGTATCTAGGGCCTCAGATTCTAAGTGCATCGGGCGTTGTACCCTACTGCCACACTTTTGACTTAACTTCCCCTTTAAGTGATGAAATCAAAAAGGAAACTCCGATAGAGGTTGTTCTTTTGAACCAAGAGAGCTCTGATTTGTATTATTCTTTGGCGTTGGAAAAAATCAAAAAAATCATTGAGGAAGGGGGGGCATAGGTACTTTATTTTCATGTTTTTTTGACAATCCCAGTGCTCGTACTTCTTCCCCTGTCAGTCTAAGTCAGAGAAAGACGCTTCGTATTGCTATTCATGCATTGGGTTCACCCTTCTGGCCAGCTGTAAACTCGATTTAATATGTGGTGTTCATTTTAGTTTAGGGGTTTTATCGGTTCTTGCATGGACTCAAAAATATGTTAAGGCATAGTTTCGCTACCGCCATGGTTACATTCCCAGCGCATCTTCATGCTCAAACTCAATGTCGGGCTGTATTCAATCTTGCAGATCTTGTGATGGAGTTTCGTTCATTTGCAGGTAAGCAACCCAAATAGCTTAGCTGATTGTCAGATTCACCCGATGCTCAGCCCAGCGAATATCATGGCCTGTTTTATCTCCATAAAACCCCTCAGGTCAACAACTTGATGAGCATGGGGCTAAGGACTGTTTCAAGTGCTGCTCCTTCTCGAACAGCAGCGGGTGGAAGTACAACTACCAATACTGTTACCAATGATCTAGGGTTTAAACTCAAGCGGAAAAAGCTGGTCATTGAAACGTTCCATCTTCCCATTGAAGGCGGTGTTAGTGATAGAAGAACAGAGCCTCCCAAAGATTCATCTGAGCCGCGCCGCTTTACTGCTCCAAATCGTCCTGCACCAACTAAGTCTTCTCCTATTGACTTCTAAGCCTAGAGTAACATAGCTATAATGGCTCTTCTTTATACTTTCTTTATAATATAGAGGACACAATTGTAGATAGATTGTTTTTAGCCACTTTGTGTAATTTTCTGTCAATTAGTTTAGTTTAGGTTTTTATTTCCAATGCCGTCAAGCTAATCTTATTAGTATGCAGCATTTAAAGTATAAGACTTTGTATTCAGCTTGCTTTCAACAGTCAAGCTTAATTCTGCTCAGGGTTATCTATGCTAGCAAAAACATCTGATGTGACTTTTGGATTCTGATATAATTTATTTATTAGCTAGCATAAAGGTTTATAAGCTTATGGTAACTGTTGGGATTTTTCGACCAAGCAATGATGGTAATTATGACGGAGCCCGCAGATTAGAATCGCAACAACTAAACTACATAAAAAAATAATATAAAAATTCTATGTACGGGATCAGCAGTAAATTTTGACCATTGTAATAATTCCCTAATGATAAGCGTCACCGCGCCGCTTAGAGAATACTCAAAGCACTGCCACACCACCTGAGAAGAGCTCCAGACGTCACAGTGCCTACTGGCAAATAATTTGGGTGCCAAAGCGCCGTCCAAATTTTATGTCAAGTGCCGCGGTGCTGCCTAGCAAATATTTTAGGTGCCAAGGTGCCACTACAACTTTACACCAAGTGCCATGGCGGCGCTAGGTTTGAATCCTTGAATTGAGAATCTCACTAGTTAGTTGTTTTTCTAAGAAACAAATTTGAAGCATGGCCAGGATAGAAAGAAGTGATCCCGAAACTATCAAAACTCACACCAGCAAGGGCTACCTGTGCTGGGTGAAGAAGATTGCATCCTATTGGTTGACGGCGTTAAGCACCAAACCTGGATTACCAATTACCCAAAGTAGGGGTGTACTAGAATGTCCTAGAAGGCATTGCTAGTACCCAGAAAGTAACCCTTGAGAAGATATAAGAAGAACAACTAATTACAATAAAATTATCTCTTATTTGGTAGGTGCTTCTGTGTGATCAGAAACAACACTTCAGAAACAATTATGTTCTCTATCCCTCCTAGCCTTTCTGATACAGTACTAATCATATCCTCATATATGACAGTACTCAAGTGAGTGCTCTTTGCCCCACACTACTGAAAACATGAATTGATGTAATAAACAAAAACGCAACACTAGTATTATGATCTGATAAAAATTCAATTTAAAAAACATACTGGCAAGAAGTGAGTAAAGAATATCTTTTTTCCACACTCACCAAGACTCAACAATTTACTAGCTTAGCAACTGTACCCAAACTTGTTGATGAAGACCAGATTCTGACCTAATTTACTTCTCTTGGTCTCACCAATTAAGCTGTTGTGAAGTGATTGGTTGTAAACTAGCCGTCACTAGAATCACACATTGATCCATTAGGCTCAGTGAATCATGGAACAATGGTACTATTGCCCTAGATGATAACAAGGTCAAATGATCAACTAAGTTGTATCCTGAGTTCATATTAACTAATGATCAGCTGATTGTTAGTTTAATAGTGGGCTAAGGATAGAGGAAACAAGGCTGTAACCAGATAATCCTGGTGTTCTGTGTCTCTTGTTAATCTCTTCTGTTACTATATAACTCCCTTCTTGATTGATTAAATAAAAGATAAAATTTACATACTTTAACTTTATTATACACATTAGGCTAGATACTTATATTGACTTAATCTTTAGTAATAAGAAGGATTGTATTTTGAGTTAAGTGAAAGCAACTACCAACTCTACGCGGAAATACGACATTGGTGCTCACTCATAGCATGCATTGGTCCAATGATAACCGTCGCCCTGCTGGGGACCTGTCTTTTTTGTGGGGAGGAGATGGAGATAACCTTCTCCATGCTTTCCTTTGCCACCTTCAGGACCACCCTGATATGTTATTCTTGTAGATTAATTGCCTTGCTGGAACAAGGGATGGTCTGCCTAACAAATTCATGGCTTTTGGTCAGTTCATGACCAACGTACAGCATCCCTGCTTAATAGAGAATCAGTCCTCTCTACACCTCAATGTCCCAGTGCCTCTAGAGGTAGACAGAAACGCGGAGCCTACCCAACAACAGCTGGAGCAAGCTATTAGCAGTATGGACCAAGGTGCGTACCAGAATGGGGGAGCCCACAAGAAGCTTGCTGTACTACCCTTGTACGGCACTACAGCTAAAGAGAAATTCCGAAATTTCACAGGGATAACTCCAAATCAGCTTCAAATACAGATGAAAACAATCAAACAAGCCAAGGAGTAATTCACAGCTTTGCACATCCTGCCATCTGTCACAACCGGACCCACCTGGGTTATCAACTATCCCTGATCTTGCACCAGGGAAACTTGATAAACAATCAGCAGGCATTCCTCCGTTATCTGTATGATGAACTTACAAGCTCTATGACCAATATTAGCCACCAATTGAATCACTTGGCAATCCACCAAAACTTCACGGCAAACTGGTCAACACAGCTTGAGGAACGCCTGACAAACTATGTGTCCACAATAGTTGGGACTATGCTGGAGCACAAAGGATTGGATAATAATTGGCTAGGCACAGTAACTCACCACGTAAAGGGTGCAGAAGCCACCTTTTGCTACCTATGTAGTGAGGTAGAGTCGCTCTGTAAGATTGATAGAAGACAGGGTTGCAGTGGAAGGCAATAAGGAAGTCACCACTAATATCCAACAGGACATGGAGGAGCTATCCAAACACATCAGCAAGATTGACTAAGGCCTTCAGCAAACCCTCTCTGACTGTAATCATTTCAACAGTGAATTTCCCAAGTTGGTAAAATTGATCAATCACAACCATGACTGCACGGAAAATAATCATGAAAACCTGGCATCAATAAGCAACAACCATCAGGCTATGCAAGAAAAGAACAACATGATGTTTGAAAAACAAGATTCACAAATGGAGAAGCTCAAAGACAAACTGCATGCAGCTTATTGCACAATAAAAGACCTGGCTCAAGAAGTACAATTGCAATGTAGCAACATCCTGCACCTACAAGGACAAGTAGAGCAGTTACTTCAAGTTTACTCCAGCCAAACTGTGCTGGAAACAGGTTCACAGAAGACCACAGGAAGAAGTCAAAGCGTCCTGTCCACAGTCAGCCAGGCAATGTCAGAAGACCATTGCTCCTTCCATAGTTATGAGAGCAATGAAGACAATATAGGCCGTACAATGAGGAAAGTCTATGTAGCGGAACCAGTTCTGGATAGCAGTGAAAAACCTCTTCCTGGTGCTGCTGCTTCAATCTCCAGGACTATCAACAACGCTAGAGACACAGCTTATGAAGCGCAGTTCCGCGCCTCAACCCAGAGAAATACCTCATCTCTGCCTAGAAGAAGTTATAATTTTAGCACTTCTGCTGTGATCCCAAATTTCAAACCAAAAACTTGCCAAAGTTTGATAAAAAGGCCAATGTCCATATTTTCCTCTGGTTATACAATAACTCTATGTATGGGGCAGACAAGGCCATGAAGAATGCGGCTATCTTTAATTGTTTGGATTTGGAGACCCAGACAATAATAATGCTGATACTTCTGGAACAAGGCTGGACTTAAGAGAACATATCCAGGGCCCTCATTGCAGAGTTTGGCAGCAAAGAAGCTTTATTTTGCCGCAAAATGGAGTTTACTGGAGGGAAGATAAAGAAGGGGGAAAGCCTATTGGATTTCTCAGTTTGCTTCTACTTGAAAGCACAGACACTAGTCTCCATGGGGGCAGCCACTTTTGTTGACGTAAAAGGAGCAATTCTTAACTATGTTTGTCCCAATAGAGAGCTTTCCATTGCTCTCAAATCTGGAATCTATAGTGCAAGAACAGTTCCCAAGCTCATGCGTCACTTGGGATCTTTTAAGGAACAGCTCAAAGTCCCTTTCCCTGACTATAAGAAAGCCAATTTGTCCTCTTCTACAGATTCTAAAGGCAAGACTTGGGATAAGGACCCTCCTAGGAAACCTACAATGTTAGCTACGCTCCCAGTCAATAACACGACAAATAATCACACCTGCTACAAGTGTGGGCAATTAGGACATCTTTCCCGGGACTTCAAGCAACCCAAGGCTAATGTGCGCCACCTGAACCAGGAAGACAATGTGGAGGACAAGCAGGATGAACAAGATGACAGAGAAGAAGACAGCGAGGAGTCAAAAAACTGCTAAGCAGTCAGGTTGAGAAGAAAACCCTGACTGCTAGTAGTTCCCAACCCTCTCCACCTATTGACCTGGACCCCAACGCTCCTGACTGCAACAGCGGCCTGTTGGACCAAGAAGCCTTCCCCAAAAGACACTTGCCAGACAAGGAAGAAATAAACAAAGACTTGCTCCATAGAGTTTTGGCCGTCAACACAGTGACAAGGAAGCAAGCAATCCATACAGAGAGTATACCTTCCAAGGAAGCTATTTACATCATCTCTATACCCTACGCTGAACAACTTTGCATGCTATACGCCAAGGTCACCCACAATAGTGATAGAATCAAAAAATTGTCTCAACAATTGAGGTCAGTACAAGTCTCCACAAATCTGGATACTTTGAAATCCCTGAAGCCCTACCTAACAACTGTGCTGGAGTTTTTTCTTGCTCAGTTTAAAGGATTGGATGTTCATAAGGTCACCAAAATTACCTCCCCTCATTATGGAGAACAACACAATTGCACTTACATTGAACCGGTGGTTCACAAACTTCAGATAAGGGCAATTCTGGACTCTGGAGCTCCAGGAAACATTGTGTCAACCAGGCTAGTCAAAAAACTGAAACTTGCGCCTGATTTAGACTACAATGAGGAATTTGGTACTGCAGGACCTGACAAAACAAAGACTTTGGGAGCCTATTCATCCTTACCACTTTGGTTTTGTAAATTGGTGGTAACTGCCCCAGCAATAGTGTTGCGCAATAAAAGCTATGATATCTTAATTGGTACCAGCTTCATGGCAACCTACAGAACTATCATCAATCATCAGGATAGCACCTTCAGCATTCTGGGTCACTTGATATCAATGTTCTATCATGGTGACGGACCTAGAGACCTCCCTACAAAGAAAATCCATTATATTAATATGGAATATGCTGATGGAGATATGCCAGTAGCATACACCTTGCATCAACGCAAAATTGAGGTCCTACCTCTGGCCACTAAAGAGTACAAAGGGATCCCCTTATATTCCTCTAGCAAATTCTCCATTCCAATTGGGTCTCAAGTGATTTATAATACAGGTCTAAGTATCAGTTTCCCTAAAGGTATGCATGGTGAAGTATTTGGACTTCACAATGGTTTGCAACTGGAACCTTGGATTCTACCTGGGATTGTCATGTCATCATCGGAAGAGATTCTGGTACTCCTGGGGAACCTTTCTGATAAATTGCTGAAGGTGAAGAAACACCAAATGTTAGGCTACATGAAGCTGGAAGAGAACTCTAGTCTTATGGATACCACTACATTTGGTGAGTTCAGTGAATTCGCACTACCTTGCAATCAGCTGAGTGTTCTGTTGCTTATTCCACACAAGTCTTTAAATGGACTAACAGAAGACCAGAAGGACCAAGATATTTGACTCTTTGAGAAATATAAGGACGTCTTTGCAGAGAATGATCAAGACCCAGGAAAATCTCTGGGAGTTGAACATGTTTTGGATACGCAAGGCACTGCCCCTATACACTCTAGGCCTATAAGGCGCAGTCTGGCCAACCAAGCCATTATCAATGAAGAGCTACAGAAGTTACTTGCATCTGGTCTTTCTGGCACCCAGAAAAATCCCTTGGTCTTCCCCATTGTTAATTGTAAAGAAAAAAGATGGATCAAACCGCGTAGTAATGGACTATTGAAAATTGAACTCTGTTACAAAAAAGGACTCTTATCCACTGCCTTGCATAGATGACACATTGGAAAAGCTGGGTGGTGCAAAATACTTTCAGCACAATGGATCTGATCAGCAGATACTGGCAGATTGACCTTCCAAAGGCAGACCAGGAAAAGTGTGCCATTATTACGGAGCAAGGCCTTTTTCAACCTACCAGAATGCCACAAGGACTCACAAATGCTCCTGCAACTTTCCAAAGGGCCATGGACTCCATGATGGGAGACCTCAAGTTGACTTGTGTTCTGGTTTATCTTGACAATATTAATGTCTTTTCACAAACCTTTAGTCAGCATTTGGACCACTTGGAGGCAGTATTTCAGTGTCTGATTACTGCCAACCTCAAGTTAAAACCAAGGAAGTGTAACTTCTTTAAGGAACATCTGGAATTCCTTGGTTATATTATAAGTAAAGATGGCTTGTAGCCTGTTACTGCCAAGGTTGAAGCTATCACACACATGCAACGCCTTCCAACAAAAGAGATGTTCAGGTGTTTTTAGGGATGATTGGCTATTATAGACGCTTCATATCAAACTTTGCCGGCCTAGGAGGACCATTTTTTCACTTGTTGAAAAACAACGTTGAATTCTCTTGGACAGAAGGATGCCAGAAAGCCTTCAAGGACTTAAAGGCCACCTTAGTGACAGAGCCAGTACTTTCCTATCCTAATTTTGAGTGCCCTTTCATTGTGCACACAGATACCAGCTTGAAAGCAATTGGCGCTGTTCTTTCTCAGCTGGATGATGATGATCAAGACCACCCTGTAGGATATTGTTCTTGCACACTCAATATTCACAAAAGAAATTACACGGTCACTGAGCAAGAATGCTTGGCAGTCATTTATGCCTATCAGCAATTTAGAGTATACCTCCACAGAGTACACTTTACGGTGGTAACCAATCATGCCTTGCTTAAATGGTTGAAAACCCTGAAAGATCCAGAAGGACAACTGGCACATTGGGCTATTAAGCTACAAGCCTATGACTACAAGATAATCCATTGCGCGGGAGTCATGCACCAGAATGCAGACTGTCTTTCATGTCTTTCTACCATAGCTTTGGTCTCTTCAGCAGCAGACAAACTCTACAACAAACTGATGCTGAAACCTTCTATGTGGGAGGAGGAGCCGCTCAAGATTCAGAAAATTCTGAAGTCTCTTGCAGTGGACACCCGTGTCAAGGATAATCAGCTTTTTAAGTTGTATAAAGGAAAGTGGTTACCATACATTTGTCCATCTCTACGTACAGATGTAATAGTATTAGCACATCACACTGTGGGTCATGGTGGTATCCATAAAACTCTTAATCTCTTACAGCAGCATTGCTACTGGGAAGGTATGCACTCGGACGTGGCAGAAACATTGGCTGCTTGTCATGACTGTACAATTGAGCGGCCTAAGGTCTTGCGCTATCAGCACCGGCTAATTTGACCTGGTTTTGCGTTCCATACTGTTGCTATAGATGTAGTAGGCCCTCTTCCACTGACCGCTAGCAAGAACAAGTTCATTATTGTAGCAGTAGATCAGCTTAAAAAATGGGTAGAAACAAAAGAAATTCCCAACCAGTTGGCGCTGACCACAGCCAAGTTCATTCTAGAGAACATACTCTACAAACATGGCTGCCCCCAGACATTGCTAACAGATAATGGGACCAACTTCACGGGATACATGATACCCAGACTGAACAAACTTATGGGTATCCGTGGCACCCTGTCAACACCATACCACCCCCAAACAAATGAAATGGTAGACAGGACAAATGGAAGCTTGATACAGATCTTAAGGAAGCTTAGTCACCAGCATGAAACAGAATGGAATACATATCTTCTAGCAGCTACCTTTGCATACAACATAGGGTTCCACAGGGCTACCGGAAAAAGTCCCTTCCAACTTCTTTATGGTTGACAGCCAAGTCTCCCACCACACCTTTAAAGTTTAGTTAAAACTAACAATCCCCTTACCCACAATGCTTATTTGAAGAGACTAGCACAGACGCTAATCAAGTTACAGTCTGAGGCGTACTCTACCAACTTAGCAACAAAGGAGAAAGATATGGATTGTGCGTTAGAAACCCAACCTGCCCTTCTGGCATACAAAATATAAAGCTTGATATACTTCTACAGCAACCAAGGGTACAGTTGCAAAAGTAAACTTGCCTCATTATGGCAAGGTCCGGTCAAGGTAGTCCAGAAAGTGGGAATAGATAGATATACCCCCAAGGATCTGGAAACTGGCCAACTGATCACTCAAGTCCATGCGCAGTACATGTGCAAGGCTCCAAGTGATCAAGCATAAATCTCTTTATGGATAAAAATTCGGAAAAAGAAAAACCTAATGAAAATAGTCCATGGGTTGTTATCCTTATCACATCAAGAAGAGATAAAGCTTATAGTAAGAAGAATTAATAGGGTTAAGCAACTGGTTCTTTATTGAGATACTGCTGCCTCTAGCCCCAGATGCAACTGGATGAGGACTTTTGCAATGGACGCGTAGGTGATCCCAACACTGGGTAGCCAACGGAATGCAAAAGGAAGAAAGGGGAATCATCAACGGGAAGGAAATTAACACAGTTAATGCCAACTGAATGAGGAAAAGCAAGTCCAAGTAAGATGAACTCCCAGAGAAGGCTTTCTTGCTGGGCATATTCCTCGGGTGTTTTACCTTCTACCAAGTACATGACCCCCAACAGCCATTCAATATATTTGGGCATATGGTGAAGCCTTTGGTGATACACAACTTTGGAGCCACTAAGCACCAAGTTTCCAACCAAAGTCATGGATTGTCTACTACCTGCTCAATTATAGCTTAGGAGCTCTAGCACAGTACCCATTGCTCTTTAAAAACGGTATTCATGGCTATCTGACCCATGCCATAAGGACACCGGGCCAACAGAAGACCAAGGATCAGACCATGCCAAAAAGACCAGTTCAAGAAATTCAAGGGCACAAGAGATCTGATTGTCTGTCAAGTAAATTCCATCAAAGGAGAAGTCCTGTAGGCATAATTGAGCATGCCCTAAAAGTTTTACCCAAGGTATACACCAATGAATATTGTTCCCTGCTTTGAGTCTCTTTGTAGAAATTACATAAGGATTCTTGAGGGCCAGCATAAGAGTAGACCACATAATCACTGGGCCACAGAATTGGAGGATGGGAAGCTTCCCCCAATGGAGATGGTTGGCTAGTTTGATATAAGACCCTTGACTATATTCTAAGATTGTTATGGGGGTAAAGCCCACCTCACTTTTGTTCAGAGCTTTGAGAAGATTGGCTAAGGTTGGTGCAGGATCATCATTCTTATTGGTTGGAGTAGTGGAAGTAGTCTTACTCTTGTTGCCACAACTCCTTTTCTTGGCAATTGTTGAAAGCTGGTTAGACGTAGGCATACCAGAGTCTTGTGATCCTGACTTACTTGATGAGGCACTGGGTTTGTAAGAGACAGTACTGGAGGTATTGCAGAAGGCTGCATCTATCTTGCTGCCTAAAATCTTGGTGAATTCTGTTTCTTTTGAAGCTAGTATGGGTGAGTGTTTGTGAGCAGTTACAACTGAAATTTTGGGCATTCTCTTTTGAGCTCAGTTGATTCTCTGTTCAGGAACATTGGTATAGCGCACAACTGGCTTCCTATTCCTTTTTGGGCGGTTTACTATACTGAAGAAAGTTAAAAGACTCTTACAGTAACGTCTAGTTTAGTAGGGGGAAATGTCGTGAAGTGATTGGTTGTAAACTAGCTGTCACTAGAATCACACATTGATCCATTAAGCTTGGTAAATAATGGAACAATGGTACTATTGCCCTGGATGATAACAAGGTAAAATGATCAACTAAGTTGTATCCTGAGTTCATATTAACTAATGATCAGCTGATTGTTAGTTTAATAGTGGGCTAAGGATAGAGGAAACAAGGCTGTAACCAGATAATCCTGGTGTTCTGTGTCTCTTGTTAATCTCTTCTATTACTATATAACTCCCTTCTTGATTGATTAAATAAAAGATAAAATTTACATACTTTAACTTTATTATACACATTAGGCTAGATACTTATCTTGACCTAATCTTTAGTAATAAGAAGAATTGTATTTTGAGTTAAGTGGAAGTGACTACCAACTCTACGCAGAATTAAGGCATAAGCTATTCATCAAACCCTGTGAAGCCTGCTGCTTGCAGCCAATTCTATGATTTAGATGTCTGGGTTTCCAAACAGAAGCTCAGAGTAATCAAAGTGTGCAAAGTTGATTGCCTACCATTAATGCTCAATCAACTTTGCACTAAAATAGCACATTGTAGAGCCTGCCACTTCCAAGGTGGGAATGTAGAAGAAGATAGTCCTTAAGTTTTGGTTATCTTCTTACTTCACAGCTAATCCAAAAATATTTCAATCCACTCTCTATCTATGGATAGAGACCATCAGATTACTGTCAAGTAAGTTGAAAAAAATATCTAGAGTAATAACTGGATTGAGTTCTTATTAAAAATAATCAATCTGAAGATAAATAAAAAAAATGATCCTAAGATAGATATAAAGGATATATAGTTTTAGGGTAAAAATATGATTTACCAATTGATACTCCTCAACTGATTTCCAGTCAAACAATACCACTGTTATTCTGGTATTCTATTGAAATATAAACAAAATAAACCCCCTTTATTTAAAAAGTCAAATCTGATTATTCTTTAACTTTACAAGTAAAAAGAGTACCTATTAAAGCAGTTTAAATTTTCCCCAAAAATAAAAAATAACTAATGTTATTCAATAGTAAATATTTTTTAAAACAATGCATACTGTAAATTCAGAATCTGAACACAAAAATGCGGGATTGTCAAATCCTTGGTCCAAAATTTGAGTCACTTTTGCGGGATGGCCTTTTTTTAATTAAATTGATTTTTTTGAGTATTTATTTGAATATTTGAAAATGCGGGAACTCATAGACACTTTGCAAAGTTCAAGTCAAACTGCATATTTCCAATGGACAAAATGAATTAACTAGAATCAGATTTGAAGCGTTCAAATCCATCAGCCATTTTCATTAAGTTTACTATGTTTTTTTGAAATTGCAGGATTGTCAAATCCAAGAACCAAATTTCAAATCACTTTTGAATGCCACTAGTAAACTCAGATATTAATTGCAGGAACTGGAATCCAAATTTAATGTACACTAAGCACACTAGAAAACACCAACCCAAATAAAGAAGCTCAACTCTGCATAAAATCAAACTAAAAATTCAACCTCAATAACCATAATTAGACATAAAAATTGATTAAACCTTAAAATCATCCAAACCCGGAAATTATACAATATTATTCACTTCAAATCACTGATATAGAAACTCTGCTACTATTCAAGGCTAAATCAAGAGAAAACAACTACCCACAACTAAACCAATATCTCCAAATAAATACATGATTAATCTAAAATATATTTTTATTTTATTTTTATGGACCATCAATTGCATTCCCAACCAGCTCCTGCACCAGCCCGTGGGGCAGCCTGTCCACAAGGGCGTCCCAGAGGGTCCAAGAACAGACCCAGAACCCAACTCAAGGGGAGTCATGCCAATACACAGGCCTCCCAATGTGTCAGCGCCAGCCAACCACCTCCTGCATCCCAAGCCAGAACTATCAGCTTGAATCCCAGGCAGAAGCCACTCTCAAGGCCTGCCACAAAAGTCTCCTACACCAGGGTCACTGGGAATAATGAGGTTAATTACACCTCCACCGTTTACCCAGTTATCACCTGGCCCCGCACTCTTGATCCAAGAGTTACTACTTCCTGCCCCTGCGTCTTTGACACCACCTACAAGCCATTGGCAGCCACTGTTGAGCCATCTGCGCCTATTGTGTATTCAACCATTGACAGCGCCAAAGCAAGCAAGCGTGATACCACCTTCTACACAAAGGTCCCCGTCCTCTGTGTTGAACCTGGTAGCCAGGATGCCGTGGTACCTGCCAAGGGCCAGCGTTGGTTGACAAATAGTGAGTGTGAAGCTCTCCTCAACTGCTTGAACAGGGGAATGGCAGTTCAGGATATTGCGTCCCAATCTGGTGTCACAGCCAGATAAATTGCCGGCATCAACACCAAGTATGGCAATACTGGGCAAATTGCCAAATCCACCAAGGCAAAAAGACAGCCCAAACTCCTTCAGCCTATTCACATTGACACAATCAAGAAGTGGGTAGCCAAGGATTACCACCTGGACACACTTGCTATCCAATCAATGCTTGCCACGGAGTTTAGGCTTTCTGTTTCCAAAACCCTTGTCTACAAAATAATGGTTGATTTGGGCTTCTTGTGGAAGGTGCTCGGAGTTTTGCCGTATAATAGGAACAGTGAAAAGACCATCAAGGATTGACACATTTATGCTGAGACATATCTGGCACTAAAGGAGACTGGGAATGTCCAGTTCTTCTATATCTACACATTGTCTTTTCCTCCTCAATCAGGTCTAGGTATGGGTGGGTTGAGAAGGGGTCCAAGGACAGCGTAGCCCATTGTGCAGCTGTCTGTTCCCAGACCTATTCCATGGTTGTGCTTCTTGGTCCTTGCAGGTTGGACCAGTATCAGATGATTAAAGGCTCCCATAATAGCAGGACCTTTCTTAATTTTCTCTGAGCTGTCAAGGAGTACCTTTGGATAAATTACAGCGGCACAACCAACATTGTTGTGCTTGATAATGTCAGGCTCCACAAAGTGAATCTGGTTATGTCTGAGTTCCCTCCCAATGACAAAAACAGCCATTCTGCCAGCCACTGCCTTGCAGACTGCCCAATGAGACTCCTCTTCCTTCTGCCCTATTCTCCATTCCTGAACCCAATTGAGGAGGTGTTTGGTTGGATCAAGGATAAGGTGAAACAAGGCCTTCATTAGGACACCAAGAATCTATTCAATATTCTTGAGGTCAGCCAATTTGCAATGCCACCCAATGTGGTGACAGCTTTTTCAAGCACTCAGAATCCTTCCTCCCTAAAGCCCTGGCCTCTGAGCCAATCAAATAAATGGGCACTCCGGGTTTTATTTGTTTTTATTTTTATTTATTTTATTTTTATTAGGACTCAAAAATTATTATTTATATATAATCATGTGACATTTAAATGTATTATAGACATTTAAGAATACATAGAAAAGCTAAGTAAAATTAATTATACTAGGTATGAAGAATATATTTTTATATTAATGCACTGACTATTATTATTGGCTTTTGCACTAACAAATGAATAAATTAAAAAAAGATAGAAATAAATTAGTTTATTTAAATAATTGTGAATTGTTGATGGTACTTTGGCTTTTTTAAGCCACAAATTGGACCTTGCATGTCATCACCTAATCCTTGTTATTTCAGTGCCACTATAGCCACATGACACAACCACTAATGATTTTCATGTATTGCTTACTAATTAGTACTTAGGACGCAGGTCAAATATATCAAATATGTTTAACAAATCACATTACAAGGGAAAGGGAATTTGAGGCTAAACAATCATTTGTTTAGAACAATAGTGGAGCGGGCCGCATGGTGGAGATAAATTCAATTCTTGATGTTTATCTATGTGATAAATAAACCTGTACTCAACGAGCTAATAAATAAAAACATTTTAAACTTATTTTTAATATTTTGACGTGGTTGCAACTTTAACTAATGTCTTGTAATATATTTAGATATATTAATATTATGATTTACATACTAAAAGTTAAAATAAAAATAATATTAAAAGAAAAAATATAATTATAAATTGTGAAAGTTAAATGTTAAAGTTTAAATATTTTAAATTTAACTTTTTTTATTAAATCATGATTTATTCAATATCAAAATATTTGATCCTAAAAATTTTAATATTGTAATATGTATTATTAGAATTATAATATTAACTTTTAGATACTAAATTTTTTGATATTTAAATATGTAATATTAAAATTTTTATAGTAAAATTTTAATAGTACATATTACAAGATTAAAAAATTTAGTATTGAAATATAAAAAATTAAAAAAAATTTAATTTGCAAGGGGAAAATATTTATTGGGGGGATGCTAATTGCAAAGGGAATGTGATTATTATGGGGAATTATACACCAAAATTAAAATTTCAGCTAATGCATCTAATTGGATCCATGTACTCTTCTGTATGTGGTGGACAACCCTGGATGTGATTGCTAGAGGGGTGACGCCCTGTACCCCAGTGGTTACTGATTGTTTGATAAAAGGCAAGCAGGTGAGCAAATCAACTAGTAGGTTTTTTTTTTTTTGGGGGGGGGGGCACTTAGTACCCGTATAGTGTTGCCAATGCAAATGAGTCATAGAGGATGTGCTCAACTGTTCTGTATCCCTGTGGTGTTTTCTGGCGGTCAAGGGCTACACGGCAAATGTCCATTTGAATAGGTACATCCTCCAACTTTTTGACATTGGTTTTTAATATGCAGTGAATGAGGATTCCCAGGTATACTGTGACGTGGATTCTTTGCTAGGTATACTTTTCTGAGAACATGCATAATTTTTTGAAGATTTGAACTAACCTATAAATATAGGATGTTTGGTTGAACTTGAAGAGGTTTCTGGGGGCGCCTGACTTGAATCAGCCCCCCCAGGCCTTGGCAAACAATATAAATAAAGGTTTAAAATTATTCACGAGGACTGCATCCCCAACTTTATTTGATAGTGCCTTAAAAACTTCATTAAAAATTGCAGATTTCAAATATTCATTTCCAATTTGAAAGTCAGTTTTTATTAAATTCTTTTAATATTTGTTGATGTTAGTGAAGGGGAATTGTTGAATGCTTTTGTATATGTATTCATCAAAGTTCAGTTTGATATCCCCGCAAATTTCATTCATTTCTTTGATTTTGATATTTGATACTAGTTCATATGCTTCCCTTATCCATGGCAAGCACCCCCTGGGTGGTGAATATTCCCTATCTCAAGCTTCAATATTAAAAAAATATTCATATTCTGTTGAATTACTTTATTTGGTTTTTATTTATTTGCTTTACAGGGGCCACCAATGACTGGTAACCCCCGTAAAACCAACTCGGCATATAAGCCGCCACTTCCGCAACCTCATCCCCATTCCTGGTAATGACTAAAATAAATATAAGTAAAACATAAAAAGACTTACTAATTGTTTCCCCCGTGGCCCCTTCAGCCACAGGCGCCACTTTGGCAAACTTCATGAGTGTTGGATGCTCTTCATTGATTTTTTTAGGCTTTATTTTTCTATATTTCTTGCAACTTGTGTTTCTTCTTAGTTTTCATTTGATAAAGCTTCTGTATTTCTTGAAGCGCTTCTGCTTCTTGATTGTGTTTCATTTTCATCTGTTTCCATTTGATTGTTTTCCTCTTCATTGGTGTTGATTTCCTTTTGAATTTTTGTTCCTTCAATTAGTTTGATCTTATTGTTTTCTTTGGCCTCCTGCCAGAACTCCCACAAATTGTAGGCCGTGTTGTTGAACTTTAGACTTGATAAAATTGTTCCCTGTAGATTAAGTAATACTTTATTCTTTTCATCTATAATATTTCCCAATTTATCCAGAGCATCTTCTTTTGACTGGATTAGTGGCTGGCCCTTGTTACCCAGCTTTCCTGTCACTATTTCCCTGGTGTTTCTTTCTATTTAAACAGCCTTTTGCAGGTGTGCTTCTAATTTGTTGATCAAGTTATAGATTGTTGGAATTTTGTTTGAATTCCATCAAAAACTGGTTTTTATAGTACTATCTTCAACGCATACATATTTCTCATCATCATTAATAAATTAAAGACAATAAACATAAATATTTCATTAGAATATTGCAATTAGACGTCAACTCTGAATATTTTGATATTATGTGCATAACTCAATGAATTTTGTTTAATAAAATCCATTGTAAACTTGGCCTTTTTCATTATAATTTAATGAAATGGATTGTGTTTATATTAGGACCATTGACGCTTAGTACAAATATTAAAAATTAGTGCATTTTACAGTCTTTATATTTACCTATTGTTAACAATTCTGTAAACTTTTCAGTCGGATTTTGCGAGGTAATAATAATGTAATATGTTAATAGATTACTGTTTATTGTCATTAATTGGCTGGTTTTCTTTGCTGTGCCAATTGTGCATTTTCTGATATTTACGCACTAGTATCCAATTGGTTGGTTTCACATCCAATTCCACAGGCAATAGGAAAACAAGCCACCACCCCAACCACATCCAGTCTTGGGGTGGCGGCTTGTTTTCCTATTGGCTGTGTGATTGGATGTGAATCCAACCAATTGGATACTAGTGTGTAAATATTAGAAAATGCACAATTGCCACAGCAAAGAAAACCAGCCAATTAATGATAATAAACAGTAATCTATTAACACATTACATTATTATTACCTTGCAAATCCAAATGTAAGTTTACAGAATTATTAATAATAGGTAAATATACAGGATGCAAAATGCACTAATTTCCAATATTTGTACTAAGTGTTAATGGCCCTAATATTAACACAATCCATTTCATTAAATTATAATGGAAAAAGTCAAGTTTATAATGGATTTTATTAAACAAAATGCATTGAGTTATGCACATAATATCAAAATTAGAGAGTTGACGTCTAATTGCAATATTCTAATGCCTATTTACGTTTATTGTCTTTAATTTATTAATGATGATGAAAAATATGTATGCTCATAATTTTAAGCTATTTGTAAATTTACAACATTGTATTAATTATAGGAAATGTTGATAATGTAAAAAGAAAATATTATTAATTATGAATTGAAAGAGGGATATCAATTTTAATAAGTTGTCACAAAGAAAAGATTTATTTACTGATCAAAGGACAGGAAGGGGAGGGAATGGGCGGAATGAACATTGCCTTCATCTGCGCCTGTGAAAGGGACGGCATCAGAGATAGTGGGGGGATTGGTAGTGGCATGGGAGTCAGGGTTGGAAGGCAGGTGGCTTGATGGGGGGGGGGGGGGTTGGGGAGGCAGGGTTTGTTGACTGGGAAGGGGCAGCAAGAGCTGATTGCTTCAATTGCTCAAATTCTTCTTCTGTCACATATACTGGCTTGACAAAACGGATGGACTGGCGTGGGGGGAGACAGGGGTCCTTTCTGGACTTATCACTATCACTTGCATAGAAGATGATGAGATCAAATAAGTACTGGACAGATGCGGAAGGGAAAAGCTTGTACCCCTTATCAATTTGGGTGCATAGTGTGTTGTAGGTGGTAGGCTTTAAGCGCCTGAGGTAGAACCAAAATTGTAGAGACATACATCTGCAAGATGCATGTTGGCGTAGTTGATGGGGTAGGACCAGCAGGTATGCCCCGCAGCCCTGATTTCTTGGGTAGCCCATTTGCGCTGCTCCATCTCTGCACTCAGTACAACTGTGTGCACGGTGTTTTGTGTGGCCCACTCCTCCAGCATGGCCTTGAGCTCCGTCTGGTAGGCATACCCATCTGCAGTGTTTGATATTGCTGAGTAATAATTGATGCCCAATGAGAAACTGCCAATAAAACCCCAACAAACCAATACAATATTGGGCCGCGCTTGTACACATCAGACTGGATAAGCTTCTCTCCAAAGTCTTGGATACTAGCAGATATCTTAGCATACAACAGGAAGATTATGTCATTACAGGCCCTCATTGCCCTTTCTTTGATAAAATTAATAATAGTTGAATTGTAGGGGTCAGTGTCCATCAAACTGGGAACACTGAGAACTTGATTGGACAAGATTCTAGCAGCAACCACAACTCTGTGCACCCACAAATTCACCGTTCTTTTGTTGATGAAGATGCTGTGGAGTCCCAACTGGAGATGTACCTGAATCAGGGACATCTGCGGGTCACGTTCCATAATGGCCATCATAAGGGGATGGGCTGTGTCACCTTTGGCCTAAGAACAGGCACCAGTTGAGGTCTTCTTGGTAGGGAGGCCACAGTTGGCGTGGGCTTGCAGGGTTGCAGCCACAGTAGACTTTGCAAACCCCATTGTGGCCACAATTTCCCCAAGAGACATAAGCTTCCCTTGCTTTTCAACCATTTTGAGAACAATCTCCGGAGTGATTAGTTTTCTTCTGCGTCTTGCAGGCTGATTGGCTGGGGGAGTGATATGTCCATCTTGTGAACTGGTCAATGCCATCTGATTGGCTGTTTTGGGGTCCTGGGCTCTCTGAGTGACCCCATGGCTAAAATGGCTGGTTCTGGATGCCATTGCTGATAAGGGGTTTGGGTTAGCAGCTGCCTGTGCGTGATGGGCAAACAGGGCCATGCTTGAGGACACAGGAGAAAGAACAGACTCCTGGGTAATGCTTGCAGAGGGGCCTGCGGGTTGGGAGTGGCCATAGACAGAGGCTTCACCGTTAAGAGACCCAGTGTAGCCCTGCATAATTTTCTTCAAGGTCAGGGAACAGCTTGTTGACTTGGTTGTTGTTGAAAGAAGACATAATAAATTTTTATTAAAAAATTTTAAACTCAAAAAGAGAAGTTACATTTTAGTCAATTTTATTGTTAAGCATGTTAATTTTGTGAATAGTAGGATCTAAATTTTAGCCGTCCTAAATTGGAATAGGGTGATTTTTTGAGAATGCCTATGATTCCTAAAAAATCAGCACAAATCTACTCTAGATCCTTTGGCATCCTTTTTGAGACACCCATAAATTATATTTAATTTAAATTCCTTGCAATTATGATTTGAAACTTGGTTCTTGGATTTGACAATCCTGCAATTTCAGATTTGTTAAGGTTTACATGTTGTCTATGATTTGTTTGACATACAGGAAATCTCAAATCATACATTAGAATCCCACATTTCTGATTCATGTATCCTGTATTTGTTTGTTGGGTTTTGTCTTTTGTTAGTTGAGCTATCTTCTCAAGAGATTCAAAATTTGCCAATTTAAATAAACCAAAAAAGTCAAATTAAATGGTTAATTTTATTTAATATTTTACTTTTCACTAAGCTGAGTTGCCCGCAAAAGTGATTCAAAATTTGGACCAAGGATTTGACAATCCCGCATTTTTATGTTTAGGTTCTGAATTTACAGTATAGAAAATAATTTTCAAATAAAAAAGAAAACCAAGTCTTAAAAAATATAAATAAAGCAGTCAATAAAAAAGCTTACCATTGAGGCAGGCTCAATCTGTCAGGGATCCAGCCTGTGGGGGGGGTTTCTGGGAACTTGCGGGCAGACAGCCTGCAGGCCTGGCAGGGAGGACTCACCACAAGATTGGGGCCAACTTTACAATACAGGATAATAATTTGCCCAGGAGAGCCCAAGGTCTGCTGGAAGGTATCATATAATTTATCAAGCTGGTAAGAGTGATGTACATCACTCCACTTATCTGTTTGGAAGTGGATTCATTGGCAGCAACCAATTCTTGTGGGAGTTTGGGCCGCAGGGTGAGAGGCAAAGTCATTGGGACCAAATAAGCAGGCAGGTGGTTGTACTTGTTGCAGAATAACAGGGAAGGTATAGTGGTTTTGTGGCCTTCCCTGTAAACAGTCTCAGTCTCTCTAGTTCTTGCCTCAGGGCCGTAGATTAGGATTTCATCTAGGGTGAACTCCAAATACGTAGGGTTGGGGGGGGGGTACTTGGCAAAATGTACTGGGCCAAAGGGAACTCCTGGTGGACAATGAAGGTTGGGTGGCTGGTACGCAGTTTTTTGGGGTTGATGGGTGTGAGGTGTGGAACCGCAGAAGGTAGACTGTAAATGAAATAGAACTAATATCAAATATGGAATAAACTGGTTGAACCAAAGGTTCATGTCACTTTATTACAAGAATGGTGATGGGCAACTTCCTGGTGGTCCAGGGTATAAGTATGACCATCTGTCATGGGTAAACTTTTAAAAAATTCTTTGGCCCGGGTGTTACCGTCTATCAGGTTTTTCCAGTCCTTGGTGGCATTCATTGCAGGAGTTAATTTATGGCTGGTTTGAAATGAGAATACTCAAATTCCCTTGTTGGGTCATGGGGTTGGTCATCTCTGGGCGGCCCACGTTCTATAGGAAGTTTCTTTGTTTCCCCTTCTGTGGTGGCCCGAGGTATTTTGGGTTTTACGTCTAGACCTGCCCGCTGATTGGTTGAGTTAACAGGAACCTTTAACGTGGGGAGTGTTGATGAAGGTGATTTTGACTCATCAAGCTTTAAAGATTTTCCAAAGTTAAATCCTGTTCTGGTTCCTGCCCAAAAATCTGCAGGCAGCTGGTTCTGCAGGCTGGCGGCCTGCAGGGTATCAGGGTTTGAATCCTGTAGTTGAGGTTTTCCAGTAAGCATGGACAATAGGAGTTTGTCACTTGTGAAACAATCCCTCACAGTTGAAATATGAACTCAATTCAGCCTGTTGCGTAATCAGGGTAACCATCTGTGAAGTTGATTGGGGGTTCACCTTCAGTTTTACAGCTGTAAGCTGTAATGTTAGCCTGTGTGAATTGGGTACTATCACTACCTATACCATCCATTTTGTTCAATTTTAAAGGTATGGGTGTAATAATGTAGTTTATCAGGGCTCCTCTGGCCTGAGGATTATAAGAAGTGTAATGTGGGGTGTAAAAGAGTGTCCTTGTGGTGCCTGTGAATGGCATTATATATACTATTCTGGGTGTATGTCTGTTGTCCTCTGTCTGACCATAGATCTCTAGTCTCTGTTGTGATCCTAATCAGCTGACTTACAAGGACCTGATTGGCTGCAGAAGAGAATGTGATGTTATTACCAGAGATGGACCTGATCTCTGACGTGCAGCTGGTCTCATGGTATACACTGGTTGGTTGTGTCACAGAATTATGTGGTAGTCTTTGGATGATTTCACCTCCAGGTGAACCCTTTTTTGCTCACATAGTTGTCATTATTCCTTAATTAAAGAGTGCAATTGATGTGTGCAGGAGTATAAAGCACTCTACCTGCACCTTTGACCTAATAAGGAAGAAGCAACTTGGGATTAGACAGCAGAATTCATATAGGGTTTGCCAGCAGATAACAGGTCAAGTTTCCTGGTGGATAATCCTCAATTTGTATCAATGATTTTGATTGTGAATTGGATTGGAGTAATTTTAAAAGCTATGGAAACAACCAAAAATACCTCAGATTTAAACAAAATCCAACTATCAGGTTAAAATATACACTCTGTTAACAGGGTTTATTGGTGTTGATGGGAAAAATGAGTCAACATAGCAAAGAAGTGCTCACGCACAAAGCAAAACTATTCAAAATACAATCCAAAATACATTGATTCACAAACAAAATGATGTGAGTTGACTTTTGGTGTATATATATTTACTATGTGAATTGGTGACAAAATATGCCCAAGCAAGGTGACTCAAAACTCAATCCAAAAACAAAACACAATGGCAACTCACTATGTAAACAAAATCACTCAATCAGTGTGTGCAATGGATTATAATCAAGAATGATACCAAGGTATCTAAAATAAGACACAAAATCTGAATCATAAAATTTAAAAATATTGTGTTGGGTATTTAATTTGGCCTAAAATCTGGGGAAATGGGTGTAAATTATGTTGGGTATTCTAAAATGGGTGTTGTAAAACCAGAAACAACTGATTAAGAAATAAAAATCTATAATTGTGATAAGGAGCGCCTTTTGGGGAAGCTTCAAATATGGAATTAGGAAAGAAAAGAAGTATTTTTTATTGGATAATATTTCAGACTTATATAGATTCAGCTGTGGCAGAGATTCAGTTAGATTGAACCTAGGGGTTGGTCATAGCAGGATGGGTTCAAGCCACTGGATACTTGTATTTTCATGCGATATTGCTTGGTTGCCATTCTTGGTATGTTGAACGGTATATTAGAAGGGCACCAAATTGGATAATAGCTGGATGTTAAGTAGGTTGGCAGTAGCCATAATGCTTGTACATCCAGACCCTCAACACCCCCTTAAGGGGTTACTCTGGTACATCAGGAGGGGGCTTTGTCTTAACGGCTGTCGCCTGATGTTCCTGGAGTTGCTTACTAGTTGGTACCAGTCTGGTTGAGTGTTTTCCTTTGCTAAGGTAGAGACAGGTTCTGTGATATTTCTTGACAATAGGGGTTTTGGCAACTTGGAATTTCACTAGATATGTGTTTTGGTCTGATCTGTACTTGATAATTCTTCCTGGTCCTCTGTGTACTGAGTCTAGTTTCTTTCTGTTGCCAGCTAGGACCCAGACAGGGGAGTTGATGGGAAGTGGTTCTTCTGTGAAGGTTACCTTTTGTGTTTTGAGCCTTTTTATTTCTGCTATTTTAGCTTTGAGGCAAATGCGTTGTGGAGTTGGTACTTGTTCTACTGTGGGGGGTTTCCCCAGGGGATCTTTACATATGATTGCTTGTTGCAGGTAACTATTTCTGGTTTATATCCTTATGTTAGTTCAAACAGTGATTAGCCTATCCCTTGATTGGTGTGGACCCAGGATACTAGTAATGCATTTTTCACGTATAGCAGCCATGTGTCTTTGGCTTTGTCATCCATTATTTTCTCTAGGGTTCTGATAAGACTGCTGTTTAGGCGTTCAACTCTGCTGTTGGCCTGTGGCCTGTAGGGCAAGGTTGTGGAATGTTTAATGTTTTTGGATTTTAAATTGTTGTTTACTATGTGACCTGATAACTCTGTTGCTTCATCAGTTATGATGTAGTCTGGAGTGCCATAGTTGGCTATGATTTATTTATTAATGAATTGGTTTATTGTTTCTGCTTTATGGTCCTTTGTTGCCCAGTAGATGGGCCAGAATGTGGCAAAGTCAATGTCTACAATTAAGAAACATTGGTTTGTCTTTTTTTCTGGGAAGGGGATCACTACATCTAGCCCCCAAACCTTGAATGGTTCAGGGTCAGGTACTGGGTTTACCGCTGGCTGGGGAGCCTTTGTTCTGGTGTATTTCTTGCACACTGTGCACTTTTTCAGAACATCAATTATATCTTGTTTGAGATTGGGTCACCATAATATCTCTTTTAGTGTGAGTTATAGGTTGTTAGCCTTTGTATGTCCTAGTAGGCGGTGATGTCTTAATATGGTGTCAACTCTTTGTGAAAGTGGGCTGTAGGGAACATGTTTGTCATTAATGATTTGGTATACAGTGCCATTTGATACATGGAAGTACTTTTTGTTCCTTACTAATGTATTGTGGGTCAGTTGGTGTGTTGAGGGGTCTTTCCCTTTGGTTTTATACTCAGTGTTGTATAGGTTTGGCCAGTCAGGGTCCAGGTGGTCAGGATGATTTTCTCTAGGATGGCATAGTCTAGAGAGAGCATCAGCCGTGACCAGCTCTACCCCCTTTTTGTATTGGATGTCCAAATTGAGCTGCTCTAGCAGGGACATCCATTTGGCTTTTTTCTGTGTAAGTGTGTTCTGAGTTTTAAAATAGATTAAGGATTTATGGTCAGTTAGTACTCAGACGTTTAAATGTCCTTCTAAGTAACATCTTCATTTCTTGCATGTGTGATATACTGCTAGCAATTCCTTGTTGTGTATTGGGTATCTCTGCTCAGTGTTGGTTAGTTTTCTGCTTTTGTAACATACTGGTAGGAAGTCTTGCTGCCCTGGCTAGCAGATGCGCAGGACTGCGCCAATGGCGGGGTCACTGGCATCCAACTGAGCCTGTAGTACCTGTTGTTATTAGGGTATTGCAAATTAGTGCTTTGATCAAAGCTTGTTTTAATAGTTGGAAATTCTTGTTGCATTCTGGAGTCCAGATGAATTTCTTTTTGGCATTACCCTTGGTTAAGTCATCAATTGGTGTGGTGAGTTTTCCGCAGTCTTTGATGTATTCCCTTAGGTAAGCTACCATTCCAAGAAAGCATCTAACTTGTTTAATGGAGGTGGGGTGTTGCATGTTATTTATGGCTTTAATTTTGTCTGGGTCTGCTTTGATGCCACCGTCAGAGATAATGTGGCCCAAGAACAGGAGTTCCTTTTCCATAAATTGGCACTTACTTAGTTCTGCATAAATTTTGTGCTTTGTAAGTCAATTGAGTGTCTTGCAGACATGCGTGAGGTGTTCCTCTTTTGTTTTTGAGAATATGATGATATTATTGAGGTAGCATAATGTATTTGAGAGGCCATTTAGCGCTTGGTTCATCATGGTGAAAAACGTTGCAGGAGCGTTGGTCATCCCAAAGTTCATTTATTCAAGTTGCCCAGGAATTTCTGACTGGTACAATGAGCCCATAGGGCCATAAAGGAATGATCAAACGTCTTGTATACAATAATAAAAAAAGAAAAAGGAAGAGGGGCAAGGAAATCTGCAGGGCTGAGAAAACCTTGGATGAAGAAGGAAGGTGTGAAGGGGAAGAGTGCTTTGAGCTATATATCCCACACTGGGGGTAATATAACTTTTAGGATTTTGGATGGTGGGTGCTGTCAGTCAAGATTGAAATGTTATTGATCCCGGAAAAAAACAGGCCAGACAAAATTTGGGCCTTTGGCCCACATTTTTTTGTTGCTTGATTCCATCTGTTGTGTGGCCAGTGGTGTGTGTGTGGTTTGGGAGGGCAAGATTTGGGTTGGAACCCCATTTGGGCCCTAAGACAAAGATTGTGAGTTGAAACTGGACAGAAAGTATAATAGAAATGTGCTGATCTGGAATGATCTGGGCAGAGATTCCCTTAGGCCAGCTGTCTGCGTTTTTTGTTGAACATCCTGATACACGTTTTGTGGGTTAAATCTGTGTGAGGCTATGGTTTTAGGGCCAATGCCTAGGGTTAGCGCCCCCAAAGAATAGGATGTAATCTCTAGGGTCTGGTGTGGCGTGGAGTGGTAAATCAAAAGACTATTAGCTGATCCAAATTAATCCGGGCTATTAGCCCTTGGGCTGTCTGCCCAGATTTTTTTGATGGAGGGTCTTTGTCTGTTACAGGATGATCTATTATTTTTTGTGGCTGAGTTGGGGTACAGTTTTGCTAGGCTATGCCCTCAGTGCAACTGGTAGATCACATGTTAGTACCAATCTATTGAGAGTGTGGCTTCCACATTTTTGTATTAACCTCTGGGACTTGTTTTTCTTAAATTGCTGGCCCACCTTGGATTGTGTGGCGCTTTGTAGGGGAATGTATAAAGAGTCTGAAAGCAGAATATGTTGTTCAATGGGAGCAAATAAGGTGCAATTTGCGGGCCACATTAAACCAAAAAAATTGTGGTCCTTTGGCCTGGGTTTTTTGTCACTGATTTACTTCCATGCTTGACTGCTGCTATGATGAACTCCTTTGATCCAGATGAAGCTTCTTATGGTCCAATTATATCTGAGAGAGTCAAGGCTATAAATTGGCCTTGATCAAAGCAGTCATTAGCACATCTGGGTCAATTGGTACTTCTTTGAGGTTGCAGGAAAATCCTATTCATTCCTGGGACTAGGGCCATAAATCCTACAAAAGAGTTTGTCCCATTGGTGAGGTCCATTAGCCACTATACATTAGTGACCAAACCAGAGGTAGGGCCACCACTTTCATTGGCTGCTGCATCTTTGGCTTTTTTGGGTGCCCTAGACTGTTTGGGATCCCCTGCAGTGTAAGGGGATAGCTTGGTTACTGCGGCAAGTTTGGCTTGGACCTTGTGTCTTGGTCTTCCATTATCCTGTGCAGAAGGTGCCTGCTCCTGATTGGGTGTATTCTGGGTTTGGTCCTGCAGCAAATTCTCTTGGGCCATTGCATTGTGGGGACTATTCAATAAAACTTGGCCCAGGTTAAGCACTAATTCTTGGGTTTGAGCCTACTGCAAATTCTCTTGGGCCACTGCATTGTGATGACTATATAATAAAACTCAGGCCAGGTTGGTTATTAATTCCTGCACTACCATTTCTGTAATTTCCATTGGTTCATCAACCACATTTTCATAAACTGCCTGGGTCTTATGTGCAGGCATTTGCATGGGTTGAGGTGCCTCTTCTTGAGCACATTCTGTATCCTTGATTAGTTGAGGCTGAGACAAGTTTTGAGCCTTTGCATGAGCCTTTTTCTGGCAGGATGTGATTGGTTTTAAAAATGCATACTCAGCCATAGTGCCCCAGGCCAAGACTACAAGAGTATTAGGTTGGGACCCAGTTGGTTCACTATTTTGGTGCTCCTTGGGGATGTCTTGTTCCGCGGCCTGGACTCTTGCTAGGGTTGTAGGGCAAAGGGCCTCTCTGTGGCCAAGGGCTGAGCACTACACACAGATGGGCGGAGTTTGCTTGGGGAATACCTTGAACTTGCTACTAAGGGTGCCATCCTTTTTGAGAATGGTTGCACAACAGGAAGTGGATGACAAGCTGTTATCTGCAAAGAGTTTGATCATGGTCATGGCTTTTGGTGTGGTCAGGTGGCCCATGTAAGGATTCTTGAGCAGTTCAAACTGCACTATTTTTCCATACTTGGCCAGCCCTTCCTTGAGCTGGGATTCAACCTCCCCTCTGGGCATGTCTAATGGAAAGGCCTCAAAAGACATAAACAGGGTGGTATCTTGATTGAACTGGGTGCAGGTGGTTGATAGGACTTTCTGGTTTTTCTTACCCTTGGGGTCAGTGATCTCAAGAGTGAAGATTTCCTCAGCTGCCTGATCAGCATCCTCTTTACAGAGGAAGCCAAGATCAAGGAAGTCCTTCATTGGGCTTTGGTGAAGTGACACAGCCTTGGGGTATGCTGTGGCAACTGCTTTTGCTGCCTCCTGGAACTGAGTGGGGTTGCCTCCAAAGTTGACTCTGATCCTGTGGGGCACAGGAAACTTGGGGAGGGCTCTGGTAATGTCTTGAAACCAGCGTTCAGAGGTCACAAACTTCATCCATCTTTCTGATGGAAAAAATGGTCCCTTCTTGGTGGTTCTTGTAGGGCTCACCAGTTGGCCCTTGACAGGGCGTTTCTGGCCCTGGACCACCTTGGCCCAGGATCTGGAGTTGTTGGTTGCCATACCTTTCTTACCTATAATAAAAGCCTATATAAACTTAGAATCTTATGCGCTTTGATTGCTTTGTTCTTGCTTAGATTCCAAAAAGTGGAGCTAAGCTATGAAAGAAAGGTGCCATCCCAAAGTTCATTACCCTACACTCAAAGGATCCAAATTGAGTACAGAACACAGTTTTTGGTATGTCCTTTTCCTTTACTTCAACCTGGTTGTAGCCTGAGGTGAGGTCAATTTTGGAGAAAAATTTGGCACCTGAGAGTCTTGCAAACAGATCCTCTATGAGTGGCAGGAGATATTTATTCTTTACTGTGCTTGCATTTAGTGCTCTGTAGTAAGTTACTATACAAAGAGTGCCTTCCTTTTTCTTTATGAAGAACACTGCTGCCCCCCAGGGGATTCTGATGGACAGATGAATCCTTTTGTTAGAGTGTCCTCAATATGCGTTTTGAGGGTTTAGGTCTCCATGGGAGAGAATCTGTAGAGAGGTACAGGTTTAGGCATGGATTTACATAGGTCAATGTCATGTTTGACTTCTTGTTTGGGAGGTAACTCTGTGAGTTCTTCTTTAAATACATGAGCATATTCATTTAGGAGTGCTGCGAATTCTGGGCATTGGATTTTTGTTGTTTGTATATTATTGAATTTGGTGTACCTCATTATGTGGAGGGTACTATATTTGGTTAGATGTTCTGATTTGTCCTGGTTTATGACCTGGACAAATACTGTGTCTCTTAGAATGAGGTCATTGGGTTCTTTCAGGATATTAAAATTGACTCCGTTGCGTTTGATGGTCATGGTTTTTGTTTTCCAACATACGCTGGGGTTCACTTGGGTGAACCAGTCCATGCCTGCTACAATGTTGTATTTTATGTTGTTCATGACAAGTCCATTAATGGACGTTTGTATGCCTTAGAGGTCAATTCTGAAGGGAGTTGTTTTGCCTTTGAGTAGAACCTTTGATTTGTCTGCCATTCTGGCATATTTGAAGTTGGATTTGACAACTGGTATTTTATATTTGGTTACAAATGGTTTGCTAACCATAGTGTGTTGTGCACCAGATTCAAAAAAATTTTTATGTGTATGTGATTTGTAAGTTCATGGATAGACATGAAGTTGTAAGCATCCTTAATTTTTAAGTTCATAAAAATGGAGAATTGTGGGACATGTGGGATGCAAGCAGCAAGGTTTGTGCCTTGGTACAGTTTCTTGTCAAGTTGGGGGGAGACAGGGGCACTTAAGCCTTTTACCCCTCCTCTTTTCCCTGTTCCTATGTTTTGAGACCTTCAAGGTCAGAGAATGTGGGATCAGATTCATAGCGGGTTACTGTTTCAGCATTGTTTACTTTGGCAGTGTCCTCTTTCTTGGGACAGGAGCGGTTTGTGCTTTGGCTGCAATTGCCATTGTTGCAATTGGAGTTGCCATTGCTGTGATTGGTGTTTTGGCATTTGTTGCCATTGGAGTTTTCTCTACCATTGCCGTTGCGTTCAGATTATTCCATGTTTCCGCATTTTCTGCGCGCTTTGCTTCTGCAATGAGCACAGGCATGGAGGTATTAGCCTCTGGAAGGATGAGGGCAGCAACAGAGGGTTTCATTCTGTTGATTAATGAGGCTCTGGTATGTACGTTATCAGCTTGCGCTGGGTTTTAGATTTTGTAATGTATTTCCTTGAATTCATTGGCGTAAGCTGCAATAGTGGTCTTCTGAGGAAGATCACTGAGCTGTATTGCAATGTCTTGAAGGGATTTGTTGACGCAGAAATTGTGGGTGATGTCCGCTTTGAACTCTTCCTAGTTGTCAAGCTGGTTGTCCGTTTGTGAGCCAACCCAGGTGGCAAACCAGTTATCTGTGTCCTTGTACAGGCACTTTCTGGCTTCTTGAACCCATTTTTCATGGGGGATGCAGCTGGCGCAGAGTTTAGCAGCTGAGTGGTCTAGCCAGTTGATGACGTTTTCCTTGTTTTTACCAAAGAACTTGTCAATAACAATGTATTTGGTGTTGGTAACTTCACATGTGATAGGTGATTGTGCATTTGTTTGTGGTTGAAGAGAGCAACTGTATTGAATTATCTTTGCGCATGCTTTGGGCATGGCCAGACCTTAAAATATGGTGCATCCACTAGGTATATCTTTGTTGATGTTGTGGGCGCAGAAGTAAGTTTTCCAGGTCTCCTGGGATGTGGACTGGTTATGTATATGAGCAAAGGTGGGCAGGTTTTGGTCAGTCATTTTCTCTTTCATAGGTGTGATAAAAAAAAAGCCTATGCTACCAGTGATAAGGAGTGCCTTTTGGAGAAGATTCAAAGTTGGAATTTGGAAAAAAGAGAAGTATCTTTTATTGGATAATTTTTAGACTTATATAGATTTGGCTGTGGCGGAGTTTTAGTTGGATTGAACCTAGGGGTTGGTCATGTGTGGATGGGTTCAAGCCACTGGATACTTGGATTGACATGTGATATTGCTTGGTTCCATTCTTGGTATGTTGAATGGTATATTAGAAGGGCATCAAATCAGGCAATAGTTGGATGTTAAGTAAGTTGGCAGTAGGCAGAATGCTTGTACATCCAGATCCTTGACAATTGGGATATTATGTGGGAAATAATATTAATCAAATATCCACATTCAGATATAAAGCAAAAAATCAAATTAGAGAGTAACTTAATTGAACTTTATTTAAGCTTTTATTGAATTCTCAAAATGGAAGGAACACAACAACAGAGTACCAATGCACCTGTTGTGCGCCGCAGTTGCAGTTGCCCCCGCAGGTCAAAGAACAGAGTTATTGCAACACAAGTGCCTACTCAGGAAGGAAATGAGAGGAGAGAGTTCAATAGTGATGCTGCACTGACACAGCTGGTTTGAGGAGCACAAGCTGCTAGGATGCGGAGTATCAACCCTCAAGTTCCTAAGCTGACCCGGAAGCCCACCAAGGTTACCTTCACCAAGAAAGTTAGAAACAAGGAGGTAGAACTTACTTTGTATGTGTTTGACATTGTGTACCGGCAAGAGTCAGCCCCGTCAGCCATGCTGGAGAAGGTGAAGCCTGTACTTGATACTAGCTACAAACCTTATGTCAGTGATGGCAATCAGGAAGAGGACAAGGAGCCTGAGTTCTTAAGTCTAACAAGGGACAGTTGGTGCTCAAAAATGTTGCTGCCTTCTACAACAAGGTACCCATACCCTGTGTTGTGCCCAATGCCAACAAGTCAATTCCTGCTGCTAAAAAGCCCGCCCAGAAGCGCATCCCTGACATCAAACACATCATCCTGCTTAAGCTAATGTGTGAATCTGGTAATTACAAGGCAGCTGCAGCCCTTGTTAGAGTGGATCTCAAGTATGCCAGCAAGACTTTCAACAAGTTCATCAACACTGGTCAAGTGCTTGCCGCGGAGAAATCCTTGCACGTGTCAACCATGCTCATCAAGGAGCACAAATGGGCTAGACACCAGTGGATCACCCAGGACTGCCATCTTGAACTGGAAAATATACAGGTCATGGTCAAATCTACTTTTGGGGTTGAGGCCTTAATTTCCTTTTACTACCATCTGCTCAAGGGAATGCACTTTTCCTGGAAAAAGCTTGGGGTATCTCCCTACAATTGTAATAGCCCAGCCAACATTGACGCCCGGAAAAAATACGCAGAGACCTACACTGCCCTCAAAGCCAAGGAGACAGTCTAATTTGTCTACATTGACAAATCAGTATTTGTCTTGTCAATGTGCAATGGGTATGGGTATGTCCCCAAAGGCTCAAATGACGGGATGGCTGGCGTGCTGCAGTCCGCGCCACAGCCTAGTTGATGGTGGCTCTCTTTGGTCCAAAGGAGGCCAAGCTGTACCAAATGATATTGGGATCTCACAATAGCTGGATCTTACTATCATTTCTCCAATTAGTCCAGGAGCACCTGAGGCGCACAAACCCGGGCTTTACCAATGTAATTGTGCTGGACAACACTGGTCTCCATAAGGTGGCTGATATTCTCAAGGAGTTCCCAATGTTTGACACTAGCATTGTAGTGGGCCCCCAGCAATTGGACACAGCAAATTTGCGCCTTCTCTTCCTCCCTGCCTATTTGCCTTTCTTAAATCCCATCAAGGAAGTTTTTGGATGGCTCAAGCAAGTTGTCAAGCAAGGAACCCCAACTGGGACTGAGGACCTCTTTGATTTGCTGCAGGCCGGGATTCACACCCTCCCAGCTGAGACTGTGGCCAAATTCTATGGCTATGCTGATTTTTATCCCTGTGTGCCTTGCCAAACAGCCAATTAAAGGCTTAGCGTGTCCAACTCTTTTATATTCTCTAATTTATTATTTAAAATTTATTAATTATCATTTTATATTCAGAAGCTTCTAAGCCCACAATAACATTCAGCAGGACTATCAATGAAGATGAGTAATTTATTTCTTTATTTTTATCTTTATTTAGGGCATCTAAGGTTATGCCAAACACTTGATACTTGATCAGACAAATATATTTATAACACTCTTATCAAATAAATATAAAATGAAATTAATAAATTAAATGTAAAAGTTATGAATTAGAAGTATATTTTATTATTATATATTATTATGCTTTTATGAAGACCTTCTCTAGGGTATATTTTGCAACTCTTGTTTGATAAAATAAACATTAAAAAATTAATTATAATAAAAATTATCTAAATTATAAAGATTTTTATTGGTATAGATAATAAATCAGGAGCCACTATAGTGGGTTTGGCAGTATGTACCCACCCCGCAATGGAGGTGGCACACAACCTCCACTGGCACACTGTGAACAGTGGATACACCCTGGTTAAAATACTCCTGCCTGCTGGTGAAAGGGGGGATGGCAAGGTGGGAATGGAGGAGCAGCTTTTCAGGCGGGGCTGCAAACCCAAAGATGCCAGCCAGGATCAGGGTGTCTTGTATTACGTGGTCAACCAAGTTGTACTGGGGGGACCTTCTTCCTGTCCAGTGAGAGCTGGGCCTTGTTGACACCAAGAAGGACCCTATCTAGGTCCTATACACTGGCTCTCATCTTAAAGAAGAAAATATACCCCAGGTAAACAACAAGGTGAAGACTTTGCTGGGCAAAGGCTTCAGTAAACTTGCATAGTTTTTTGTATACTGCGCTTATTTTTTTCTTGTGTTTAGTTTTGCCAAAGATAAGATCTATTGCCAGAGGAATCCCCATCTTGTTGGCACTCCAGGCCAGCCTAAAGTTGGCAAGGAGAATTTTTGTCTTCTTTACAGCTGTTGCGTCTGCAACAGCCAGTTTTGACACCACACACCCAAAATTGTCCAGAAGGTAAGATATGGTGTGCTCCACCAGGAAGCAGAAACAAACAGCTGCACGGGCCCAGCCCATCTCTGGTATATTCTTGAATGGGAGCATTGCCAGGACGTCCCAAACAAGTTCAATAGAGTTTACTGTATAAACTCCATTAAGGACCACCAGGTCAATGTAGACCAATTAGGCATCCTTGTAGGCAGCAACTTCCCACTCAGATGCCCCCTTGGAATGTGTTAGCTCAGCCAATGCCTCACGTGACATTGGAAAGGTATCATGGATCCTGTCTTCAAGCTCCTGCAAGACAGGTGGGGACAGATACAGCTGCTTGGCCATGTGAGTGGCATAATTTGCATAAAAGGTGGGGGGACAAAAGGAACCAGGACCTGACGGAGTTCACTGTCAATGTTTTCTAACAAAAAAGGTAAGTATTTGTAATTTTTTTTTATTAATTATGATTATTAGGTTAGCTTTTACAGTCTTCTCCTTGCCTGCAGCCTTGACTAGCTTGGCCATTCTTGGCGCAAGCAGCTGTGCAGGCATCTCAGTGTCATCCTTGTGGGGCCTCTTGATTGGTTTAAGATGTTCATACATCTCAGGGTCATTGGTCCAGACAGACAGTGTAGAAGGATTGTACACCTTAAACTGGAGGCCCTCAACTACCGTCTTCTGAATATTTAATAAGCGCTCAATTGTCTTCTCAGGGGTGTCAGGTATTTTGGCCATAAGCGCCTTGGTCAACACCTTGTCAATTTTCTTGCCTTTGAGGATGGCAGACTTCAGCTTTTTCTTTGAACTTGCTTTCAATTTCTTTGATCTCTGCAATTGCAGAGTCAAGGTCTTTTAGAAGCTTCTCCATTTCTCTTATTGATTTTTTACTGACCTTTTCATATTTTTTTATAGCTTTTACCCCAATAAAATCTGTATTATTCTGATACTATTGCCTCTTTACTTATTCCTGTTTGTTTTCCCATTTGCTACACTTCACATCTTTTTACCTGTTGTGTATATGTTTTACAATCATCTCAATATGTGTTGTTTGCTCTGTGTTGGCATTGTTTTCTTAATTACCATATTGTTTTTGGCGCTTTGCACTACCCCTTGTGAAAATATTAACAACAATTTGGTGATCAGCTAAATTTGAATTAGAAAATTATAGTGTTAAATGTTTTTAGATAAAGTTGTTAATGATCCAAATTCAAAACCTTAATGATAAACTTTAAGCCAACTAGGAGCCAAGTGATAAAGTGATTGTTGTGACATAAAGAGTCCTTCAATAATTCTTTGGTGCATGTGCGCTAATTAATATGATTGGCTGGATGTTTTGCCATTGTGCGCCATTGCTGCTGTAGCAAGTTGTTGGTGGACTAGTGCCCAATCAGCTGCTGGGTTAGCACTAGTCCATCAACAGCTTGCCACAGCGGCAATGGCACACAATGGCAAAACATCCAGCCAATCATATTAATTAGCGCACATGCACCAAAGAATTATTGAATGACCCTTTATGTCATAACAATCACTTTATCACTTGGCTCCTAATTGACTTAAAGTTTATCATTAAGATTTTGAATTTGGATCAGTAACAACTTTATCTAAATATGATGACCTATAATTTTATATTTTAAATTCAGTCAATCACCAAATTGTTGTTAATATTTTCACAAGGGGATGTGTTTAAGTGCTAAAAATAACTGTGTTCAGGATCTAGATACACAACATAGTAAATATATGATTTTATAGAAATAAGCTGTACATAAAGAATATAGCCAACTATAAACAAAGAGAACACAAACAATTGAAATTAAAAATAAAGATAATATAAATAGAATTTTTTTGGAACCAGGGGGTTTATTGAGGCGGGGAAGAGTGATGCCTAGTAGGCAGAACGGCACAGGAAGGAAGACGTAGAGGCAGTGCTGGCCTGGGGGGGTCTGGGATTGAGTGGGTGGGGCTGGAAGGTGGGGGTGTGGTGGCGGGGGTAGGGGTAGGTTTATTGAGTGTTATGGCTGCCATATAACTCTTGTTGTATTCCTTGTCTGTCATTGGCTGGATGGGCTGGTAGGTGGCAGTGGCACGTAGTGGGAGGCGCTTATCCTTAGGTGATTGATTGCCCATGTTCACATGGAAGACAATTTGGGAAAACAAGTTAGCCACCATTTGGTGACTAAATAGAGAATTGTGGTCAAGGACCCCAAGATAGAGGTTGAAAGCCTGAGGGCGGCGCTCCTGGAGTGTATCTCCAATATTAAAGAACACAACATCAGCCAGATGGATGTCTGTGTGACCAGCGGGGTAGACTGAGGCCTGGTGCCAGCGTCCCTGGATGGCTTTGAGGGCAGTGGAGCTACCCTCCATCTGGTGGCTCAAGAAAATCTGGTGCTTGGAATTTGAGCCATCCCAGGAGTCAATTAATTCACCAAATATGTGGCTGTACTTGTAGCCATTGGTGAAATCTGGGTTTGTTTAATAATATACAGAACCCTTGGCTGAAACAGCCAGAAACACACCAATGAAAATCCCCTTCTTGACCTTATTCCTCCCTTTTTGGATGGCAGCTCTTCCTTGGGCACCAAAATTCTTGAAAGCTATTGATAGCTTGTAATAGGAGATGAACATGCTGTCATCTGTTAGACTAGTCAATCATCAGACCAGGGTTGATTCAATGACCTGATCATACGGAGAATCCTCAGCATCATCCCATTGGTTGCCAGCAACATTGGTAAAATCTGTATTGAAGCCACCTTTCCATGCATCCAGAGCTGCACCATGCGCTCAGACACCCAAATGCCATGGTGCACAAGTTGCTTCCAAACCTGGGTCAGGGGAAGCTTGGGGTCCCTCTGAAGGAGGTCAAGCATTATTGGGTAGGCCTTGCTGATCTGGGACTCTGGGCCTTCTTTGGCTTCCTGGCTGTCTCAATCAGATTCCCCTTGTTCATTAGGTTGTTGAACTCCCACATTATGGTGGCTTGGGTAAATTGCAACTGGGCCACAATCTGGTCACATGACAGACCCTGTAGGTTTAGTGCCACAATTTCCTGGAGAATTTGGGTGGTGATGATTTGTTGGTTGGGGCGCTGGATTGTGGGAGCTGAAGCCTGATTGGCTGTAGGGGGGCAGGTTGGCTAGTGGCAGGAAGATGTTCCAAATCAAGGTTGTTATCCTGATTGGTTGGTTGGCAGGCAGCTTGTGCGGGGGGTACAGGAGAAGGGACAGAGCTAGACACTATGTGACTACTGAACAAGTCAAAGTCATAGGGGTTGGTGGTTAGTTACAGGTCAGCTTCCTTGTTACCCACCTCAAAGGCTTGGGTGTAAACAGGTGCCTCCATGCTCTGAGCCTTGCCTCCATTGAAGCTGGCTTGGCTGCTGGTGCCATTGAAAATGTTGTTGTTGTCAAAAACCATTGTAAAAAACTTAGGATAAAATCACTAAAAGTAGAAGTTTAAAATTTTATAATTTATTTTTATTATAATCTTGATCCCATATTTGGAAAGTTCTCAAAATTATTTTACATAGATCAGGAGCCATGAAAATGAATAAAATGCTTCTGTTCCTAAATTGGATAGCTGTTGATTGGCTGTTAAACTGTTATCCTTCTATTTTAGGATGCTCATACTACACATCTTGTGTGACTTAATTTTGTTTTTTGCTTATGGAATCTTGCTTCTAGTTTGCTCAAATTTTGTTTCATTTTAGTCCTTCTGTTTGTGCCTCATATGAATCCTGATTGGATTATAATATACTCTGGAATAGCATCCATTCATCTCACTTGTTGTGTCAGTTCATTTTGTTTGTGGTTTAAACAACTCCACTTGATCTTTGATATACTTTTGTATGGTATGCAAGTAAAATTTTGTTTTTTGTTTGACAGTTCATTTATTAACTGAAATTTTATAAATTAATTGAATCCTGAATCTTATGTTACTTGGATTTTGTTCAAATCTGAAACCATTTTTGCTTAAATCTGAGGTATTTTTGGTTGTTGCCATAGCTTTTAAAACTATTTTAGGGATTTACCAGCAGAAAATCCCCCCTGTTGCCACCATTAGTGATGTAGGATGGGCAGTGTTTACCTATGAAAGATCCAGTAGTGATCCCAGCCAAAGGGAGTTTTGAGAGTAATAAGTGTGTATCAATATTAGCGTTGGTTTGTTGACAGGAATTGTGAATGCAATATTTACTGGTAATAAATATAAACAAATGTTATTTGCTGGCAGGAAATGTTAGCACTAAGGATTTTTGGGCAGCAAATGATTGGGAAGGGATTTACCAGCAGCAATTCATCCAGTGTGGATCATCAACTCAATACAACCACTTATTTTATAGTAAATCAACTTATTGTGCATCACATTACAGATCTATTGCTTGGTAAGTGTAAAGTTCTGAGGCCCATCATTAGCTCTGGACAGGGATATATTCCCCAGACCATCAAAAAAGGTTGGATGTGTGCAGACAAACCCTCTCTAAAACCTGGAAGACTTGGTCTACACTGTGGACAAGCATTTTATACCGGCTTTTACTGTCAAAGCTTCTTCCCCTTTTCTGGATTTCCTTCCAACTGCAGAGGAGACTGTGATGGTCCACATGGAAGCAGTTTTGCAGGTGAGGGTTGATTTGGATTCAAATAAAGACGCTATGCTGAAGATTGATATTGTGTTGTTGATTTATTGCAGGTAGAGGCCTGGTAGGGAATGATAGCTACTAGGAAAGATAAGGCCTAGCTAGTAAGTGTAGAGACTACTAGAGGCAGATGTTGTCTCCACCCAGCAGAAGATATTGGCTGATGTGGGCTAGAGGTCCTCACCCGGCAGAGAACTGTGGCTGCTAGGGGTGAGGAATGAGATAGCTCAGCAGGGAACTTTAGATGCTTGGGGTGGGGAGTAGTCCAGGCTGATGGGTAGCGTGTGCTGCTCAGGCTGGAGGATGTTTAGACTCTGGCAGGTAACACAGGCTGCCAGGGTAGGAAAGTGTGCCAGCATGATAGGCAATGTAGCTACCAGGGCTAAAAGTTTTTGGACCCCTGGCAGGTAACACAGGCTGTCAGGGAGGGGATGAGCTTTGAGAGCTCTATATACCCTGATACGCTTACAGGATGTCTGTGAGCAAGCATCCTAACTAACAGACTGGTAGGGTGTTCTTGTTTATGTCCCTATGTGAGCTTTTGGGGAGAACCCAGAATGAGCATTGGAGGGTATAGATTTTCTTGGAGGTGTCACCAAGGTGGTTTGCTTAGGGAAGCAGCTGCAGAACTTGGTGTGATCAGGCCTCTGGGGAGTAAAGCTGATTACTTTGTGACTGAAAGCCCAGACTTAATCACCTAGGTGAGTAAAGGTAACAGCATATACTTTATTGATCTATGGTTGGATGGCCTAAGTGGATTTCCACTTTCAAGGGCCCAGTCAAACACCTGTTTAATGTAGACTCATGCCTGGGTCTACAAGCTCTGGTAACAGGGACTGAGATTGAGAACTAAGGTGGTTCATGGTGTGGGATCAGCAGTGAAAAAAAGTAAGAAGGACTATATGATCACAGTGAAGACTAGTTAGGGACTGTTAGATCATGTTGAATTGAAGGACTAGGAGATCATGATGAAGGAGATGCTGATCATGATGCAGGAGAGCTAGTGGATTGAAAGATCATGATGCAGGGATAGCTGATCATGATGCAGGAAAGCTAAAAGATTAAAAGGCTATGATGCAGGAGTAGCTTATCATGGTGCAAGAGCAGCCAGATGATACAAAGATCAGGATTCAGGAGTAGATGTAGGTCTGATGGATGAAATGGGCTGCTTGGAGACTGAGATGAGCTGTTTGTTGACTAAGATGGACTGTTAGCTGGCTAGGCAGAAGAGCTGGAAGATGTGGTTGAAGAAATAGATGATGGACCATAAGATGATAGTGCAGGACTAGCTATATAGCTGAAAGATGACTTAGAAGGACTAGCCAGCTTAAATAGAGAAGATAGAATACTGGTTTTGGTTTCTTAAAAGAGGAAAGTTTAGGAAAAGAAGCAGTTAAATCATGATTTTATGGTGCTAAAAATATGATAAAAAGATGGTATTAATTATTATATTGCTGTAACTGTGCTGTTTTAGCAGAGTTACAAGGGGAAAAATATTTAAAAACTAGATAATAATCTTTATTGAGAGATAGTGATTATATAGTCAATGTGAATCAAGGATAACAGGAACATGATTTTGTTGATCACACAGCTAGATGGTGAAGGGGGTGGCTTGATCCTGGTAATGATTCAAGCACCAAAACAAAGTATTCACTGTAGAGGATCATCATCTGTTCATGTTGTTGGATTTGGTAATTCAAGTTGACTTCCTAGTCTGGCTTTGAGTGACCGGGTAATTGGATTGCAGTCACAAACCTGCTTGTTTAAACCTTGCTGGCGGGTTGAGCCTGCTGTTTTGACACCCCCCAACTGAAGGTTGGCCTCCTCTGGGGGTAGGTTGTCAGGAAGTTTGTCAGGAGCCTGGGCGCCATACTGGACTAATTGTTGTTCTGTGGCGGGCAGGGCGGTTTTGCGTTGTTTTTGTCTTGCTTTGCAAGGTCTTAGGCAATCATGGTATAGGGTCTTGTCTTGTTTGCACTTCCTGAGTCATTGCACAAGGTAAGTGTTATTGTTGTTTATCTTTAGAATGATTTCTGGCGCTGCTTTCTTGGGTTGTAGTTTGCTTTTATCAATGTTCATGACCCAAACTTTGTCCCCAACTTCATGTCTATCTTGGATGGGGACAAAGGTTTTTAGCAGACGTTTATTTTCCTTTTCTGTTTGTTTGCTGTTTGGCTCTATAACTTGAGGGTCTGAGCGCAGGGGGACTTCACTTGGGATTTCCAGTTTGGGTCCTGTTAATGCTTGGATGATATTTGGCTGTGTGCCGTATATCAACTCAAATGGGCTTTTATCAGTGAGTCTGTTCACTTGGGTTTGGCACACAAGTAGTGCCGTTAGTAGCTGCTTATACCAGTATTCAGGTCTCCCAGCAGAGAGCTTGGCTAAGGCTTTCACAAGGCTGCCATTAAGCTGCTCTACACGTCCATTGGCCTGTGGGTGGGATGGTGTTGTTAAGGTGTTTTTGACCTCATTTTTAGCAAGGTATATGCTGGTGTTTTTGGAGGTCAATTCTTTCCCTCCATTGGTTATCAGGAGTTCTGGCTTTCCAAACTTGCTGATGATCTCTTTGCCAACAAATTGTTGTACGTTATTGCCAGTGTGCACCCTTACTGCTTGGGCTACTGGCCATCTTGTAGCAAAGTCTATGGCGGTGATGATGTATTTCTTATCATTGTGTCTCCCTGGCATGGGGCCAACAACGTTGAAGGCCCATACCTTGAAGGGTAGTTGTGAGAGAGGAGGGCTAAACTAACTAAGTTTGGCTCCTATCATGGAGGGAGGATCCACCAGGATGCCATCAAGTACATGACTGGCATGGCCGCTCAAAGGGGCGTCCATAGGGAGGACGCACTAGATACCTGGGGAAAGTAGGAGTCCAAGCTCATCAAAGCCATTCTGCTAAGCACCCAGGATGCCTGTTTAGGGGTGTGCTCTGAGGTACCCAAGCCTTCCTCAGGAACCAGGACAGACAGATGCTCAGAGGGGGGTGTAGGGTAAGCCAGACTGGGGGGAACAATGGGTGTTGCCTTGACAGCAGGGAACTCTAGGTCATTGCAGGTAAGGATTCCCACCGCATTCTCACTAGTGGCGTATATGTCCTAAGCATGTGTGGGGATATATTCAAACATGTTCAAGAACTGATTAGGGTTGGTGCTAATGTGGAGGGAAGAATTGGAAATACAACCCCAAAGATCTGGAGAGGTAAACCAAACCATTATCAGTGCTGGCGCCAAGATAAAGATAGCAAACTTGACTAGAGGAATGTCAAAACCACAGGCTTGACCTGCCAGCAAGGTTCCAACCAAGCAGGTTTGTGACCCGCAATCCAATTATCCAGTCACTTGAAGCCAGACTAGGAAGTCAACTCAAATTACCAAATCCAACAACATGAACAGATGATGATCCTTTATGGTGGATGCCTTGTTTTGGCGCTTGAATCATTATCAGGATCAAGACACCCCCCTTCATCATCCAGCTGTGTGATCAACACAATCATGTTCCTGTTATCCTTGATTCACATGAACTATATAATCACTATCTCACAATAAAGATTATTATCTAGCTTCTAAATATTTTCCCCTTGTAACTCTGCTAAAACAGCACAGTTACAACATTTGTAGCACAGGTAGGCTCTCCATCCTACCTTATCTTGAAAAATTCTTCCTGTTGCCTGAACATGCCGTGGCCAACAAATCCTCAACAGAATTATGTCTGGCCTCCCGCCCAACTGGACTCTGTACACTCCTGGTACTGCAATACCCAATGGTTTTGTCCTATACCAAAACACGTGATCCTGCTACCTGCCTTCAACGCCATGTCTGCACAAGGTTTTTTCCAAGCTCCACCAGTAATGCCGCAACCAGCCAACAAAACCACCATGCCCGCCTATGTAGCCCAAAGACAACAACACGGCCGCATTCATCCAGTCTGCCCAGAGCAAGCTGGCCCAGATGGAATGTCTGCAGCAATTTTGGATTGCAGAGATTTCCATTTGCCTGACCCATGACACTGGCACCTGGTGCATCAAGTGGCATGAAGAGCACACAGACAAGAACTGGGATACCTTTAAGCAAGACTTCCTGGCAAGATTTGTGCTTAAGGATACAGCGCTCATGATCATATGCCAATTAAAGAACCTAACTCAGACAGCACTGTGAAGGAGCTCACCCGCGCCTATGCGGAACTCTGCCTTTGTGCACCATCCAATATGGCCTTTGACACCCCAGCCACACACCTCATGTACTATGACACTCTCAAGTTACACAGGATGAGACATGTAAACCTGGATCAGGTGACCAAACTACAAAGCCTATACTGTAAAGCGGAAAAAGCAGAACAGACACTCAACGCTCTGCACAAGGAACAAACTGGGAAGCAAGAAAGACCCAATGACTCCCATCCAAGCGGGCGCTCTGCTTGACCACCTCCTGGAGGCAACAGGAACAACACCAACCACAAACCCACAGGTTCTAATGGGCATGGAAATGTAAACAATGGCCAGTCAAACCGTACTCATTTCTGTGTCACCGCCACACAAGGCAACCAAGATGAGGGAAAAGCCCAGAGAGAGCACTAAGCAAGCCAAGCTCTTTCCACGCATCTCCCAACTTGCCCAATGATGAGTACCAACCCAAGGATGTGGACCAATTTCCAAAGATCCAAGTGTCCTCAGAGGACCCAGTACTGTACACCATTGCCAGACATCCCAATAAATTGATATCCTACCCTTTCCTCTTTTGCAGTTACACAGGCTCAGCACTCTTGGACTCAGGCGCAGACCAAACCTTAGTTAACAGTAGCTTTGTGGGTAAGTTCAAGATGGCCACTAATCCATTGCAGATTAAAAATGTGGTCCTGGCTGATTAACACCACATTGCTGTGACAAGGGAAACTGCCCCCTTCTCTGTCATGCTTGAGAACCTTCACTCCACCATCCAAGGTCCCGTCATCAACTTTCCTAAGTTTGACATTGTACTGGGTCTAGACTTGTTACAAAAGAACAATCCTCACGTAGACTGGGCAACCTCAGTGTTGACCATCAAACATAAAGGTGTCAACCACTAAATCTACCCTGACTCCGTGGACCAACTGCTCCATGACCACATCTTTGTGCGCGTCACAGAGACCCAGGATGAGAAGAAAGATTTAAAGTCAATTGACTAGGACTCCTGCCAGTACAAGATTATACACTTCAAAGACCACCAGGATACCTACATGCCTCAGGACTGAAACATTGTGGCCCATCACCCAGAAATCTTTAAGGAAGTGTTACCTGGGCTGCCCCCTGAGAAGCATATTCAGCACTCTATCTAAATCAAAGGGGCTGTACCCAAGGCGCGCCCTATCTACAGGCTGACCTCAAATGAAGATGACGCCTTACAAGCCTACCTCAAGTAGGCATTGGAAAAAGGACTTATCCGCCCCTCACAATCTCCCTTTGGGGCCGCCGTATTCTTTGTGGCCAAGAAGGACGGTAATTTACGTCTGGTCACAGACTACCACACCCTAAACAAAGTTAAAATTAAGAAATCATTACCCTCTACCACTGATTGACAACCTCTTTGATGCCTTAGGAGGAGCCACTGTCTTCTCCAAGATTGATCTAACTGCAGGCTACAATCAGATTTGTATCAAGGAGGAAGACATTCCTAAAACGGCCATCCACACTAAATACGGCTCCTACAAATACGTGGGCTTAACTTTGGCATGCCAATGCCCTGTCCATCTTCATAACCTTCATGAACAAAGTGTTTGAACCCCACATAGGCAAACACGCCTTAGTGCACCTAGACAACATTATTGTCTACAGCCCCTTGGTAGAACAGCACCACAAAGAACTGGAAGCAGTCTTTGCGGCCTTGGCACAACACAAACTGTTGGCCAAGCCCTCCAAGTGCCAGTTCTTCTGTGAGCAACTACCCTTCCTGGGGCATATAGTCTCAAAGGACGACATCAAACCTGACAGTCAAAGGATACAAGCCATCTGCAAGATGCCACCACCCAAAGATAAGTTGGAACTCCGCACCTTCTTGGGAATGGTGGACTATGTACAACATTTCATACCTGACTGTGGCTTTCTAACTTCCCCCTTATCTGCCATAATTGGCGCCAAGTCTAAGTTTGTGTGGACCTCCCAACGTGACCTCTGGTTTAGATGCCTCAAAGAGAAGCTCACAACAGTTGCCATCCTGCAATACCCCAAACATGACAGGGAATACCAGATGGAAACCAACACCTCAGATGCATCCATTGGGGGAGTACTACAAATTAAAAATAGTGACAGCAATATCCTGCCCGTAGCCTACAAATTGTGGAAGTTGACAAATGGCAAATGTCTATACCCTATCCACGACAAGGAACTGCTAGCTATTGTGCACTGCCTAGTCAAATGGCATTGCTACCTAGAACGCCAGAAAGAATTCACAACATTAACCAATCACAAGTCACTCATCTATTTCAAGACTCAAGCAAATCTGTCACGCCGCCAAGCACGGTGGATGGAACTATTGGAGATATTTAACATGCTCATCCATACAAGCCTGGGGCCAAGCTTGCCATGGCAGATACCCTGTCCCGTCTGTATGTCTGTGCTTCAAGAGGAGAGAATGGGCTTGACCCAGACTGGCCTCTCCTGGTGTTACAAACAAAAGACAAAAGGTTTCCCCCTGGCACCACCAACATAACCAAAGAAAAAGTCATCAAGAATGAGCATCTCTTTGCTGACGTATATGGGACTCTTCACAGAAAAATTACTGACAGCACAACCATTCCCTACATCCCCACACATCAGCAAGTCAACACTATCCTTTGCTATCACAGATACCTTGGACATACCAAGAGCAGAAACCTATATGAGTTCCTAAGACATGAAGCCTGGTGGCCAACCTTATACTGCAATGTCCAGGAAGACCTAGACCAATGTGAGGTGTGTGAAAAGTTTGCCAAAAGCAAAACCCTGCTAAATTCAGTACTTCCCATCTGTACATAACTACTTTTTAAAGTATGGGCTCTTGACATTGTTGGCCCCATTCCAGGGAAAAACAATGACAAGAAATACATCATCACTGCCATTGACTTTGCAACAAGATGGCCAGTAGCTTATCCAGTAAAGGCACACACTGGCAATGACATTCAACAATTTATTGGCAAAGAAATAATCAGCAAGTTTGGAAAGCCAGAACTCCTGATAACCAATGGAGGCAAAGAGTTGACCTCCAAAGACCCCAATGTACTTCTCACCAAGAATGGGGTCAAACACACTGTAACAATACCATACCACCCACAGGCCAATGGACGCAAAAGAGCGGCTTAATAGTAGCCTTGTGCAAGCCTTAGCCAAACTCACAGCCAGGAGACCTGAAGACTGGTATAAGCAGCTACCAACTGCACTACTTGTGTGTCTAACCCAAGTGAACAGATCCACCGGAAAAAGCCTGTTTGAACTGGTATACGGCATACAGCTAAATATTATTCAAGCATTGACAGGACCTCAACTGGAAACTCCAAGTGAAGTCCCTCTGCGCTCAGACCCTCAAGTAATAGAGACAAACAGCAAGCAAACAGCCAGAGAGAATGAACTTCTTCAAAAGACATTTGTCCCCATCTGCAATAGACATGAAGCTGGTGACAAAGTATGGTCATGAATGTTGACAAGAGCAAGTTACAACCTGAAAAGTGGGACCAGCAATCATTCTAAAGATAAACAACAATAACACTTACCTTGTGCAAGGGCTTGGCAAACGTAAACAAGACAGAACCCTACACCATGATCACCTACAACTTTGCAAAGCTTGACAGAAACAACAAGAGACCGCCCTACCAGCTACAGAACAACAACTAGTTCAATACAGCGCCCAAGCTCCTGAAAACCTCCCTGACAACCTGCCCCTAGAGGAGGCCGACCTTCAGTCAGGGGGGGGTGTCAAAACTACAGGCTCAACCCGCCAGCAAGGTTCCAACCAAGCAGGTTTGTGACCTGCAATCAAATTATCTGGCCACTCAAAGCCAGACTAGGAAGTCAACTTAAATTTCCATATCCAACAACATGAACAGAAGATGATCCTCTTTAGTGGATACCTTGTTTTGGCGCTTGACTCATTATCAGGATCAAGCCACCCCCTTCATCATCCAGCTGTGTGATCAACACAATCATGTTCCTGTTATCCTTGATTCACATGAACTATATAATCACTATCTCACAATAAAGATTATTATCTAGCTTCTAAATATTTTCCCCTTGTAACTCTGCTAAAACAGCTTAGTTACAACAGGAACCAACATTTTTGAGGCTGAGAGTGTAGTCTAAAAAATTCAGATAATTTTTTGGTGATTTAGTTCTTAAGCTCAGAGCAGAGGGACCAAGGACAAGCAGAAGAGCTCTTAAGCGTAACAGAAGGGCAAAGAACAAAGAACGCGGACCAAACAGGTTTAAAGCGTATAAGAAAGCTTCAAAAGATGTGTTCAAAGGTTAAGCGTAAGCAAAAGCAAAACATGTATCAAATCAAACTTAAATTAGGCAATCATACTAATTTCACTACTAATTTTAAAAATTAAATTTTTTCTCCAAAGCAAAAGCAATAAGCTTTAACTTTGGCGTAAACAACGTCTTTAAGAGCTTCAGGAAGCAGCAAGAAAGCCCAAATGAAAGGGGAGCAGGTAAGGATAAAGGAAACCAATAATAACACTTTAGATGATCAAAAGGGGCCAAGTAAAGGACCCAAAGATAACCAAAATCCCTAATTGAGAAAAGGTTCAAAATTTAATTGTAAGAATGAGCAAGCAGAGGACCAAAAGTCCCCTGTCTTGCTTTAAGGGAAGGCTTTTGAAATTAAAGGTCAGGTGACCTCAGCCAGTCATTTGATTGGGTGAGATAGAATTTTTGCCAATAATTCCAGGGAGTTTGGATGGTTTCTCATCAATTTCTGACTCAACCTCTGATTGGCCAGTGCCTAAAGGACACTTCAGAATGTTATCAATTTCAGTTGAGCTGGGATTTAATGATTTGGCAGTAGTACAACCTGATTGCTTAAGCCTAATTAATTTCAAATGTGGTCAAGCCCAAGCCAGAAGATAGTTCAAATTAATCAGGGATTCCTCCCAAGTGGGGACAGAATTCAAAGCACCATCATTTACCACTTTAGAATGGTAAGCCAACACAAATCACTCATCAATTGTGTGGACCAAATCTTCAAGGTAATTGAGGGGCTTGGCTGGCTTCTGAGCAGATTTTTTTGTGCGGCGCGGAAAGATTGTCCTATCTAGGGCTAAAGGGGGGAGTGACTTTACAGTAGTTGTGTGCAGATGGGTAGTACTAACTTTGGAGGGGTTTTGATCTTGGAAAACTTTTTGCATACCTCATATTGGTCTAGGACTTCCTGAACTTCACAATATAAGGTTGGCCACCAGGCCTTGTGCTTAAGGAACTCATATAGGTTTCAACTATTGGTGTGTCCAAGGTCTACGTGATAGTGCAGGATGATGTCTTCTTGCTGGTGTGTGGGAGTATAGGAAATGGTAGTACTTTAAGACATTTTTCTGTGCAGGATACCATAACATCAGCAAATAGATGTTTGTTTTGATAACTGTTTCCTTTGTTATGTCAGTTGTACCAGGGGGAAACCCTTGTCCTTTGTTTATAGTACCAAGAGAGGCCAGTCTGGGTTGAGCCATTTTTTCCTCTTGTGGCACAGACATATAGGCGTGAGAGGGAGTCTGCCATGGCAAGAGCAGGCCCAGGTTGGTACTGTATGAGCATATTGGATCTCTCCAAGAGCTCCATCCAGCAGGCTTGGCGGCAAGATAGATTTGCTTGGGTTTTGAAATATATGGACAACTTGTGGTTGGTTAATGCTGTGAATTCTTCCTGCTGTTCTAGATAACAACGCCATTTTTTAGACAGTGTACAATGGCCAACAGTTCCTTGTCATAGATAGGGTATTGACACTTGCTATCTGTCAACTTTTGTTATTCATAGGCTACAGGCAGGAAGTTGCAATCACTATTCTTGATGTGTAGGCCCCCCCAATGGATGCATCTGAGGCGTCAGTTTCCATTTGGTATTTCCTGTCACATTTGGAATATTGCAGGATGAGAGCTGTTGTGAGCTTCTCATTGAGGCGTCTAAAACAGAGGTCACATTGGGGGGTCCACACAAACTTGGATTTGGCACCTGCTATGGCAGATAAGGGAGAAGTCAAAAAGTCACAGTTGGGTATGAAGCAGCGTACATAGGCCACCATCCCCAAACAGGTGCGGAATTCTGACAAATCCTTGGGTGGCGGCATCTTGCATATGGCCTGTATCTTTTGACTGTCAGGTTTGATGCCGTCCTTTGAGACTATGTATCCCAGGAAGGGTAATTGCTTGCGGAAGAACTGGCACTTGGAGGGCTTGGCCAACAGTTTGTGTTGTGCCAGGGTAGTGAAGACTGCCTCTAGGTCCTTGTGGTGCTGCTTTTACCAAGAGGCTGTAGACAATGATGCTATCCAAGTAGACTAGGGCATGCTTGCCGTAGTGTGGCACAAATACTTCATTCATGAAGGTCACAAAGGTGAACGGGGAGTTTGTCATGCCAAAGTTGAGCACCACACATTTGTATGAGCTGTATTTAGTGCGGAAGGCAGTTTTGGGGATGTCTTACTCCTTAATACAAATCTGGTTGTAGCCTGCAGTCAGATTGATCTTAAAGAAGACTGTGGCTTCTCCTAAGGTGTCAAAGAGGTCATCAATCAGCAGTAGTGGATAACAATTCTTGATGGTAACTTTGTTTAAGGGCTTGGACGTCTGTGACCAGATGTAAATTACCGTCCTTCTTGGCTACAAATAACACAGCGGCCCCAAAGGGAGACTGTGAGGGGCGGATAAGTTTTTTTCCAATGCCTCCTTGAGGTAGGCGCATAAATTGTTGTCTTTATTTGGGGTCAGCTTGTAGATTGGGCGCGCCTTGGGTACAGCCCTCTTGAATTGGATGGAGTGCTGAATATGCTTCTCAGGGGGCAGCCTGGGCAGTGATTCCTTAAAAATTCTGGATGGCAGGCCACAATTTTGTGTTCCTGAGGCGTGGAGGTATCCTGGTGATCTTTGAAATGTATTATCTTATACTGGCAGGTGTCCCAATCAATTGCCTTCAGGTTTTTCTTCTTGTACTGGGTCTCTGTGATGCGCACAAAGACGTGGTTGCATAGGAGCTGGTCCACAGAGTCACGGTAGATCTGGTGGTTGACACCCTCACGCTTGATGGTCAACACTGAGGTTGCCCAGTCTACATGAGGATTGTTCTTTAGCAGCCAGTCTAGTCCCAGAACAATGTCAAACTTTGGGAAGCAGATGACAGGACCTTGGATGGTAGAGTGGAGGTTCTCAAGCATGACAGAGAAGGGGGCTGCTTCCCTTGTTACAGCAATGTGATGTTCATCAGCTAAAACCACTTTTTTAATCTTCAAAGGATTATGGCTAACTTGAACTTATCTACAAAGCTGTTGTTGACTAGGGGTTGATCTGCACCCAAATCCAGGAGTGCTGAGCCTGTGTAACTGCAAAAACAGAAAGGATAGGACATCAATTTATTTAGATGTCTGACAATGGTTTATAGTACTGGGTCCTCTAGGGTACTTGGATCATTGGAAATTGGTCCACATACTCGGGTTGGTACTCATTATTGGGCAAGTTGGGAGTTGTGTGGGGAGAGCTTGGCTTGCTTAATGCTCTCCCTGGGCTTTTCCCTTATCTTGATTGCCTTGTGTGGCAGTGATATAGAAATGGGTACAATTGACTGGCCATTGTTCCCATTCCCATGTCCATTTGAGCTTGTGGGTTTATGGTTGGTGTTATTCCCGTTGTTTCCAGGAGGTGGTCAAGCAGAGCGCCCGCTTTGATGGGAGTCCTTGGGTCTCTCTTGTTTTTCTGTTTGTGCCTTATGGAGGGCGTTGGAGGTTTATTCTGCATTCTCTGCTTTGCGGTACAGGCTTTGTAGGTTGATCACTTGGTCCAGGTTCACGTGTCTCATCAAATGCAACTTGAGGGCGTTGTAGTACATGAGGTGTGTGGCTGGGGTGTCAAAGGCCATTTCAGATGGTGCACAAAGTTGGAGTTCCGCGTAGGTGCAGGTGAGCTCTTTCACAGTGCTGTCTGGGCTAGGTTCTTTACTTGGCATATGATCATGAGCACTGTATCCTTAAGCACAAATCTTGCCAGGAAGTCTTGCTTAAAGGTATCCCAGTTCTTGTCTCTGTGCTCTTCATGCCACTTGTTACACCAGGTGCCAGTGTCATGGGTCAGGCAAATGAAAATCTCTGCAATCCAAAATTGCTGCAGACATTCCATCTGGGCCAGCTTGCTCTGGGCAGACTGGATCTATGCGGCAGTGTTGTCATTGGCCCCGGCAAAAGGTTCTAAGGCAGCGCTTTGCAGTCTTTGGGCTATGTAGGCAGACATGATGTTTTTGTCAGTTAGTTGCAAGATAGAAGAAGGATCCTGAAAGAGCTCTTGTGCAGACATTGCGTTGAAGGCAGGTAGTGGGATCACCGTGTTCTGGTACAGGACAAAGCCATTGGGTATCTTGGTACCAGGGGTGTACGGGTCCAGTCAGGCGGGAGGTCAGAAATAATTCTGTCAAGGAATTGTTGGCCGTGGCTCATGCAGGAGACAGGCAGAATTTTCAAAATAAGGTAGGATGGATAACCTACCTATGCTACCAATGTTATAGCTGTGCTGTTTTAGCAGAGTTACAAGGGGGAAAATATTTAGAAGCTAGATAATAATCTTTATTAAGAGATAGTGATTATATAGTCAATGTGAATCAAGGATAACAGGAACATGATGTGTTGATTACACAGCTGGATGATGAAGGGGGTGGCTTGATCCTGATAATGAGTCAAGCGCCAAAACAAGGTATCCACCATAAAGGATCATCATCTGTTCATGTTGTTGGATTTGGTAATTTGAGTTGACTTCTAGTCTGGCTTTGAGTGACCGTGTAATTGGATTGCGGGTCACAAACCAGCTTGTTTGGAACCTTGCTGGCAAGTCAAGCCTGCTGTTTCAACAATATGATTAAAAAAAAGAGAATAAAAAATTTATTGTTAAACTGTAAGTTTATTAAGAGTTGATTAAGTGAAAGAAGCTGAGAAGAGGCCAAAAACAGTACTGAGAAACTGTGAGGGTGAATAAGCAAACTTTGCTGAGAACAACTAGGAGAGACAAAAGGTGAGCAACAGGAAAGTTCAGAGGTGTAAAAAGTTAAAGAAAACACAGTGAAACACAGAGAAAAGTTTTAAAATTGAGGTTTGGGAATTCCCCTATGTAAAAATTATGCAGAAGTGCTCAAGATTTGCTGGAGAAACATGATGGAAATCACGGCAAAACTGTTTGAAATACGGAGAAGTTGTTTACCTGGAGAGAGATAGCTTCATGTTTGAACTGCAGTCAAGAGCAAGTCATTTGGGTAAACTGTTTGACAAAACAGTTGAATTGAGGCATATGATTGGCTATGAGCTGGAGTTTATTTAATCAGTGTTTTGAGGGCTTTAACTTGAGAGTTAAAGCCTAAAAAATGAGGTGCAGAAGCAGAAAATTCAAGGCTTTCATTGGTTGAAGTAAGCTATTAAGTTTATTTTATTGTAGAAAAATAAAAAAGGATAGTTTAAGCTTTAGAAAACAAGAGTTCTGAGAGATATTTTGGAATGAAACAAGGAGCTATAAAAGGGGGGCTATCTTAGGCTTTTCAGAAACTGGATCAAGTAGATAACAAAGGCCACAAGGACTACAGAAGGAGCTGAAGACCAAGTTAAAGGTGTAGAAGCCCAAAATGAAGAAGCCAGAGCTAAGAATAGGGAACCAGGGCTAGAGCAGTACATAGGAGCCCAAGATAAAGGTACAGGAGCCCAAAAAAATTTACACGGACTCCAAGTATTGGCAAACCCATATTTTTCCCTTACCCAGGCATTATATCAGAAGTTTTCTAAGGGGATCTTCCTTCTGATTGTGAATAAAAGCCTATTACAAACCCTGCCCAAATTTCCAGTGATCTAAATACAAGACCTATTAGTGAGCTACCCCATATCTTTTACCCTAGTTAGGGGGAGAAAGATAACTATCATCAGAATTGTATAAGATTTGCCACCAGTAAGTTTTCCCAGGAGGAGTGCTAGAGATTGACTAGGCATCTTGAAATGACAAATAGAGGAAAGTGAGTTATAGGGGATGAATTCACTAGGTATTCAAAGGACTGGTACAGGCCCACAGAGGGGTTAGCACCCGCTGAAGTACAGGTGCATGATGGGGATGTCCGCCTAGTAATTAGAAAACTGCTAGAAGAGTTTGCAGTAATGCAGGCTAAGTACAAGTTTCTAGCACACCACTCACCACTGCTGGGAAATGACAACTCCTCCAAGCTGGTCCCTGCTATGATCCAGGACACACTTTGTGGACTGGTGGACAGGAACCCCACAGAGACTTTAAGCCAGCTGGATTGTTTGCTTTCTTGTTGTTGTCATGTCTTGAAACAATTGGCAGGACAACAGGAAAACATGGGCCACATTTTACAGGGTTTGAATAAACCATGGCCTGGGAAAATTGGGAATAAAATTCCACAATCAGTGGAATCCCAGTTGAGTAATTCCTCTGGCCTGGGGGTCCATTGGCCCAAAATAATTGGATTTGAGAGCATCCCAGTTGTGACATCAAAGGCAGGAATTAGGGGTAATGTACACCCTGAGTCCCTATAATGCACTTAGCCAACCAGACAGCTGTTCCTTACACTCAGGTCTGCTGCTCCTATATTCTTGGGTCCAGACCATGAGAAGATTAGGCTGTTACTTTTAACTGGCTCCTCTTTTGTTGCTTCCCAAAGCCCCCTCCTTTAAACTCATGGCACTATCACCCCTCCTATGTATATAATGGAAGCAAGGGCTGTTAGATCCCTTGCTTACCAATTCCAATTATCAAATAAAACTCCTGATTTTGCAAATTTATTTGTACTTTTGAAGTTTTATTAAAAAACAAAGGTTATTGTCCTGACTCCTGCTGCTGTCCCTCCTCCTGCTTTCCTCTGGTCCGCCTGCCCTGCTGTCTGACTGCCTGCCCATGTTTTTTTGTTGAGATTTGATCCAAGAGAATCCAAACTTGGTTCAACCCCTTGGAATTGTCCTAGCGCTTGCGGTCTGTCTGCCAGGAAGTTTTGGTTAAAAATTCTTCAGCAAAAATGTTGTCTCCTTTATATAAGGCACTTATGGTGACTATAGTACCCATCTTCATGTTATTATAGACCACAACCCCAGGTATTTGAAATAGACTTTCTTTGGCTGAAAAAATTCTGTTCTGAGCCCTGGTCTTTTCTTTTCAGGGATCCACTCATTGGGAAGCTTTTTCCCAATTGAATGGAGAAGAGCTCCCATGTTGAATTTGATCAGAGTGGAACCTACTGGAATTCCTATCATTAGCATGTGTAGAAGGTGACCAAATAGACAGAATCTTCTCAAGAAGGGAGTGAAGTGATTGAGAAGATAATAGACACTGTTGTACCCCAAGACCAACCAGGGGGCCTTGGGGTGGATAATTGGGGGAAATCAAGCTGTTTCAACATAAGGGGCATGTCTTTGACGCGGACCAAAACAATACCAAATTGAGTCTTCAGATTTTTCAGTAGGAGTTGGCTCAGGGTTTTTGAAGTTAACATTTGCTTGCCCATAATTGATTAACACACACAAAGTCCATACAAGGAAGATGAACTTCATGTTGTTGGGGAAAACCTTTAAAATCTACTAATCAAGTGTTTAGAATTTAGAATAAAGATTTATTGGGTTGATAGAAATAAGGAAATTGTTGGAGAAATTTGGATGGGAGGAATTTGTAAGTTTAAATACTGACTTCAAGTGAGGAAGGGAACATTGTGGTTACCAGGTGGATCTGCAAGAGTGATTTGAGAAGTATTGCCTTGCAGGACTGCAGCAGGCTGCAGCCTGCAATGCAAGAAGAGGAAGGTTAGATATTACATTGCAGTATTGTACCTTGCCTTGATTGGGAATGGAATCTGGGGTTGAATGTGAGATACTTCTCTGGCTTGGTTAGTTTGCTGCCTTTGATTGGCTTCCTAGGTCTCTGACTAATTGATTTGGATGATTTCTGCATTTATTTTCCAGTTGATTGGTTGCTTTATATTGACTGGATTTAATTTTATATGCTGAATCAATAATTCTGTTGTTGTTATGGTTGTCTGAAGCCTTGAAATCCGAAATTAAGATAGAATTTATATTTTGATATTGGGTTTTATGCTTGCTTTCGATTTTGCGTTTGAAATTGATTAATACACATTCATTAATCAATTTTGAATGTATTTTAGAATTGATCTCATTAACAGATTTGGCTTTGTTCTCAGCTTCTACTTTAGCATTAATAAATGAAATTTCTGTTTTCTTCATCTTATTAATACAAACTAACTCTAATTTGCAATTTTTGTTAGGGATGAAGTCCCTTACATCTCTCTAATACCTTCTGTCATTTGACTCAGGTTCCCATCATCCTTACCACACTTGTCCAGTTGTCTTGTATAGGTCCTTATCCTGAGGACCTCTCATCCTTTCCAGAGTCAGGTAATGATGAATCCACTTTTTTGGACTTGCATGACACTAAAATTACACAGTCCCAAGTCACCCCCTCCCCCTTCCCTCATTAACTTCCTCCCATGGATCCAGATTCCCCTCTCACCCAGGATTGTTCTCTGTAGTTGCTTTCTTTTGCCTTGATTATAGGCTTGGACGCCTATTTTCCTCCCTTGTCTTGGCCTGCCTCTTTTGGGAGGCCTTGTAGGGCGGCCATTCCAGTCCTGCACTGGATGGCATCCTGGTGGGTGGTTTCACCAGGATGGGAGCCAGACTTTGTTAGCCTAGCCCCCCTCTCTTACAGTAAGGCTGATCATTATTGATAGTCAATCATCTGTGGCTTCACACCATCAGTATTAACTCTTTTATTAACAACACTGCCTATCTTCATAATTGACACTTCATTAGTACTGTCTTAGTAGGATCACCTATTTTTTCATGAAACTTAAGACTGAGCTACTTTACCTTCAGTACTATCTCCTTGCATCTCACTACAAGAGTATAAAAGCTGGTTTTTTTCTTTCAATAAAGATATAATTCTCTAATCTTTTTTATGTAAATCTTACCTGAAGCACAGTTAAGATAGTGATAACCTAGGAAGGTTTTACACATCCTGATAACTTAAGGCAAAATTACTGGCTACACTTTTGTGCAAAAAGTAAGCCATAAAATTAACATGGACACCCTCTTTGCATAATGAAACACTATAATGTAAAAATAGTGTATCCAGATGGCGTGAATCTCTGAAAATACATAGCTTACACTTTCTAGTTTAATAATAAATCTGCCTCTTAAGGCTTATACATGCTAACATACTCACCAGATACCAATATAGTACCCCCAAAAAGTGCATCAAGATTATGCTCAACAGAGTTGAGGTCCCTCTTCAGGTCATATACTGACAATTCTAATACCTGGTTAGAAGCAATCTTTTGGGGCCTGGCCTGAAAATTTATTATATAGTTTAGTTGTTTAATGATTTAAAGAAATAGCCTTAATTCACACCATCAAAATGGTATATTGATCTCATTCCTAGCTGCTTAGACCATGACTTATGGACAATAACCAATACAATTGTCAAAATATGCCAAACCCAAACCAGTAAGAATTATAGAACTGGTCAATAAACACTGAAAATAAATCAAGTATAAATCTGCAATGCCTGAATCAACCATAACAGCCAAATAATTGTTGGTAGTGTGAATCCTAATATTCATGCATTATTGATTTTGCCTTTGATGGGATCACATTTTGAGTGAAAAATCCTTTAGTTCCTTTTCTCTCCTTGAAATGGGGTTCACCCCAAATTAGGTGAGAGACTTAATTATATTCCAACTGGTGACATGAGTGATCCACAACCCACTTATGAGAGTGGCCAGTAATATAGCTATCTTTCTACCATTTTGTGGTAAAAAATTGCCATATAAAAATCATTTAGATTCACACAATAAAATTAAGTTCTATTTACACTCTTTCTTTGTGTTTATTATTGTACTTTAGTACCATCTCCTTAGTCTAGTCTAGAGGAGATTTCTGATAATTATTTTTACCAGAGCCTTAAGGTAAATTCCTTTTTATCCCTGAAGACTAACCTCTGGCTTATTATGAACCCAATCTTACTGTTAGAATTTCCTGTTGTGTCCCTGGGCTGTGCCTAAGTACACAACAGTTGGAAAGCCAATGATAAGAAGAATCCAGTTTCACTGGCTCTGGACTATGAATTGAAGATCTATGAAAAGGCAGAGTATCTTTTAATTAGTCTTTTCCTGAAAGTTTTGCCAAAACCAGCCAAAATAGGGTTGAAGATTAGTCAGCTGTGAGCCCAGATTAATTCAAGCATAACTCATCAACACCTGAACCAATTCAAATATTCAAACACTCAATGGAAAGCTACTGAGAATAATAATCCAATTATACGGTTTTTATCATGAATTGAAGGTCCCTGCAAAGAAAAACCTTCTCAATTGGAATATGATTGAAACTGATTATGAGGTGTTCTATCTTCCAAACAATTCTTCCTACAAGAAGTATGTACAACAGTCAATAAAGATCCAGAAAAATCCTGAAGAATCTTGGAAATGATATAAAATACCTATATGTCTCCTACTTCCCATTGTGATTATTCTTGGTCTTGCCCAATAATAAATCTCAAGCTTATATCCAAATTTGATTTATTAACAAGATTGCCATAGAGAGATGGACCCCTTTCAGATCCCCCTGGGCCTTGCCACAACCCACAAAAACTCAAGCAAATGAAAAAATTTAACATTTTAGGATCCTTGAGATTGTCATATGCCTCACAGATGATACTGACATCTGGTTAGTAGAATAGCACAGGGTCATACCTGCAGTAGACAGAACCTGAGATGACTTTCAAAATACATTCCTGGATAAATTTTTCAAGCAAATATTAGGGTTTCTATTGGCTAGAGAAATAAACAAGTTCAAGCAAACCAGTAACATTCAAGTATGGCAGTACTTACATCACTTATACTCTCCCAAGATGATTTTTAACAGCCCTTCACCTGTCATGGTCTTCTGATAGTAAATAAAATTATAGCTATAATTAAATATGATTTGCAAAATTGTGTCAGCCTTGAAATTATATACAATAAAGTTGAAGAAACTAGAGCCCCAAAGAGCCACTTCACAAACACTCTAGGCTTCCACAAGAAGGGTCAACTTATACCTTCATGAGCATAAAACCCCAGTGCCCTTCTTCTTTCCAAAAGCCATGTGAGCACTTTTAGCACACAGTTTCAACAGCACAAAGCAATCATGTTAGTTTCTAAATCAGCAGCACCCATGGTAAAAAATATGCAGGAAAATCATTGTAAACCAATGAGCAAGTCAGTATCATCAAATTTAACAGCAACTAACAACCTTCTTCACCAGAATTCTGCCCTTGTAAGTTCAATTATATCACCATATATTTGGTTATCTAATATAACCCCATTCTATTTATGATATTCAACAACAGCAATAAAATTTTTATATATCCTCTTTGTTTTTTTAAATACAAAGGATTCAAATTGATAGACTTAGGAGCCAAAAAAATCCTAGAAAACAAACTTATTATCAAAACCTGAAGATACCCATAATACTCAGTAGGTCCAAAAATGATGATATTATTGATGCCCACTTGTTACTCATCCAAGAAAAAACCCTTTGTTGTAAATCAGCATATTCAGAAATTTTTAATATTTCACAGCTTTGGTTTGAATTGCAAAGGTAATTAATACTCTTTTTGCTCTTTTTAGGTCACTATTCCCTTAAAAGAACCCTAAATAAATTTTATTTCTCCAAATAGTACCAATAATCTTTGCCCTGCTTATGCTAATGAAAAATGATATTTATTTTTAATTAATGTTTTGTAGTTGCACATAGTGTTATATACTCTATTATATTTCCAATAAAATCAAGCTCAAATAACTATCATTTCTTGTGTATTTTCTGTAATTTAGGGGTGCTCTTTCCAGCACTGCCTAACAAAAACTATTTATATTCTTCATTTCTGTGGTCTCAAGGTAAATCCCTTATTTATCCCTGAAGACTAACCCCCAGCTTATCATGAACCTGATACTAAGTCTAAGATCTTGCCACTGTGTCTTTTAGCTTCACCAAAAGAAAAATACAACAAAAATGGTGCTCACTACAGGGGCTGCCAGCCCCTGGTTTTGTCCAATTAACCAAAAATTCATTAGCCCTTCACCTCTGCCTAATCATTTAGAAACTTTGCCTAAAATTGTCAGGTATCCATTCATTGAGAAGTCTCTCTCTAATTGAATGAAGAAGAGCTCCCAAGTTGAATTTGACTATAGTATACCCTACTGAAATCCCTATCATTAACATGTGTAGAAGGTGACCAAATAGGCGGAATCTTCCCAAGAAGAAGTGAAGTGGTTTAGGAGATAATAGACTCTGGTTTACCCCAAGACCAACCAGAGGGCCTTGGGGTAGATAATAGGTGGAATTGTACTGTTTCTACGTAAGAGGCATGTTGTTGACATGGTCCAAAACAATACCAAATTGAGTCTTCTGATTTGTCAGTCAGAGTTGGTCTGGGGTTTTCAAAGTTCACATTGGCTTGCCCATAACTGACTAACACAAAAAAGTCCATACAAGGAAGATGAACTTCATGTTGTTAAAGGGGGAACCTTTAGAATCTACTGATCAAGTGTTTGAAAGTTGAAAATCTAGATTTATTGATTGATAGGAACAAGAGAAATTGTAGGAGCAATTTTGAAGGGAAGGATTTGCCAGTTTAAATACTGATCTTAAGTGAGGAAGGGAACATTGTGGTTACTAGATGATGCTGCAAGAGTGATTTGAGAAGGATTGCCTTGCAGGCTGCAGCAGGCTGCAGCCTACAACGCAAGAAGAGACAGGTTGGGATATTGCGTTGCAGTATTGTAACTTACTATGGCTGAGGATGGTATCTGGGGCTGGATGAGAAGTATTTCTTTGGCTTGGGTAGTTTGCTGGGTTTGTTTGGTTTCCTGGGTTCCTGATATTTGGTGTCAAGGGTCTGGATGTCCAAGCATTTTGGCTACCGTCAACCTACTTAATATCCAGCTATTGCCTGATTTGGTGCCCTTCCAATATACTGTTCAACATACCAAGAATGGTAATCAAGCAATATCACATGTTGATCCAAGTATCCAGTGGCTTGAACCCATCCACACATGACCAACCCCTAGGTTCAATCCAACTAAATCCCCGCAACAGTCAAGTCTATATAAGTCTAAGTATTATCCAATAAAATAAACCTCTCTTCTTTCTTAATTTCATATTTGAAGCTTCCCCAAAAGGTGCTCCTTATCACTGATAGCAGCTACAGTTTTTTAACCACACCCATAAGAGAGAAAATGACTGAACAAAACCCGCCTACCTTTGCTCACGTACTCAACCAGGCCACATCCCAGGAGACCTGGAAAACGTACTTCTGCGCCCACTCATTGACAAAGATATACCTAGTGGATGCACCATATTTGAAGGTCTGGTCATGCCCAAAGCATGCACCAAGATTATTCAATACAGTCTCTCTCTTCAACCACAAACAAACACACAACCGCCTATCACAGATGAAGTGATCAACACCAAATACATTGGTATTAACAAGTTCTTTGGTAAAAACAAAGAAAACTTCATCAACTGGCTAGAGCACACAGCCGCTAAACTCCGTGCCAGCCGCATCCCTCATGAGAAATGGGTCCAGGAAGCCAGAAAGTGCCTGTACAAGGACACAGATAACTGGTTTGCCACCTGGGTTGGCTCACAAACGGACAACCAGCTTGACAACTAGGAAGAGTTCAAAGCGGACATCACCCACAATTTCTGCGTCAACAAATCCCTTCAAGACATTGCAATACAGCTCAGTGATCTTCCTCAGAAGACCACTATTGCAGCTTACGCCAATGAATTCAAGGAAATACATTACAAAATCTAAAACCCAGCACAAGCTGACAACGTACATACCAGAGCCTCATTAATCAACAGAATGAAACCCTCTGTTGCTGCTCTCATCCTTCCATAGGCTAATACCTCCATGCCTGTGCTCATTGCAGAAGCAAAGCGCGCAGAAAATGCGCAAACATGGAATATGCCGCACGCAACAGCAATGGTAGAGAAAACTCCAATGGCAACAAATGCCAAAACACCAATCATAGCAACAGCAACTCCAATTGTAATAATGGTAATTACAGCCAAAGCGCAAACCGCTCCTGTCCCAAAAAAGAGGACACTGCCAAAGTAAACAATGCTGAAACAGCAACCTGCTATGAATCTGATCCCACGTTCTCTGACCTTGAAGGTCTCAAAACATAGGAACAGGGAAAAGAGGAGGGGTAAAAGGCTTAAGTGCCCTTGTCTCCCCCCAACTTGACAAGAAACTGTACCAAGGCACAAACCTTGCTGCTTGCATCCCACATGTCCCACAATTCTCCATTTTTATGAACTTAAAAATTAAGGATGCTCACAACTTCATGTCTATCCATGCACTTACAAATCACATACACATAAAGTTTTATTTGACTCTGGTGCACAACACACTATGGTTAGAAAACCATTTGTAACCAAATATAAAATACCAGTTGTCAAATCCAACTTCAAATTTGCCAGAATGGCAGGCAAATCAAAGGTTCTACTCAAAGGCAAAACAACTCCCTTCAGAATTGACCTCCAAGGTATACAAATGTCCATCAAAGGACTTGTCATGAACAACATAAACTATGACATTGTAGCAGGCATGGACTGGTTCACCTGAGTGAACCCCAGCGTATGTTGGAAAACAAAAACCATGACCATCAAATGCAACAGAGTCAACTTCAACATCCTCAAAGAACCCAATGACCTCATTCTAAGAGACACAGTATTTTTCCAGGTCATAAACCAAGATGACTCAGAACATCTGACCAAAGATAGTACCCTCCACACAATGAGGTACACTGAATTCAATAACATGCAAACAACCAAGATCCAATGTCCAGAACTTGTGCAACTCCTAAATGAATATGCCGATGTATTCAAGGAAGAACTCATCAAGCTACCCCCGGAGAGGGAAGTCAAACATGGCATCAACCTATGCAAAGCCATGCCAAAATCTGCACCCCTCTACAGACTCTCCCCCATGGTGACCCAAACCCTCAAAACCCATATTGAGGACAATCTAGCAAAAGGATTCATATGCCCATCTGAATCCCCATGGGGGGCAGCAGTGTTCTTTTTAAAGAAAAAGGAAGACACTCTGTGTCTAGTAACTGACTACAGAGCACTAAATGCAAGCACAGTAAAGAATAAATACCCTCTTTTTACTCATAGAGTATCTGTTTGAAAGACTTTCAGGAGCCAAATCTTTCTCCAAATTCAACCTCACCTCAGGTTACAACCAAGTTGAAGTTAAAGAAAAGGACATACCAAAGACTGTGTTCTGTACACAATTTGGATTCTTTGAATGTAGAGTAATGAACTTTGGAATGATCAACGCTCCCGCAAATTTTGTCACCATGATAAACCAAGCACTAATGTTGCAACCAAGTTTCCATACTTGCCTGCTAATGTATCTTACAATACACAGGGGGCGCTTGATGAGTCTCCCCTTGACGTATCTAACAACATGGAGTAATCTGTTGGTAAATATTGAATGGTGGGTACTTCATCTTAACTAGGAATGTTACCAATTCAACTTGCTGATCCCCACACAAGTTTTTCCTCAGCTTTGAACCTTACATGGAACTTCCCACTATGCCACCCCCTTGTGGCCTTGTGGCTTTCCCCATATGGTATATTTCCACAATAATCTATAATAAACAATATGTATCCTTATTATTCTGTCCTTTCTATTGGACTGTTGTCTTCCCCAATTCCAAATACTGAATCCTCATTGGTTCAGTTGAAATAGTGGTAGCAGCAGTAGGTTAACAACCTACCTAAAACAAAATTCCCCCCAAAAAAGGAAAGAGTACGGGTTGTATTGCTACTCCCTAACAAGAAACCTTCCTGCCAATCCCCAAGGGGGACATCCTTGGTGGGTAAGTCATATATCAAGAACAGCTAGTCCTCACCAGCTTGTACAATTGGCTCTGCCTCAGGCAGCGTGACGCTAGCGTCACCCTGCCCCAGTCAGACCTGTCTCAACACATGCTCAACCTTCAGCTAGAATCCTTTGCTGGTGGTGTCAAAGGGGCCAACATTGTCAGTTGGCTCCAATCTACTGAAACCTGCCTCCATATCTGTCAGGTTTCTGAGCCCATGTGGGTTGCCACTGCGTTTGTTTGCCTCACGGGGCCCGCCGCTGAGTGGTTCGCAAACTGGGCCAGTCAAGAACTTGACGTTACCTGGGCGGCATTCCAAGACACCGCCAAGTCCTGCTATAGCAAAACCTTATCCCCCATTGTTGTGGGGACTCCTCTTCTAGCAATCAAACAAACTGGTTCCGTTCCTGGGTACCTTGCCACCTGGCAACAAGCTCTTGCTGCCGCCCCTGAAGCCGTGAATGATGGAAATGCAATGCTACTCACCCTCATTGTCAATGGGTTAAAACCCCATATCTGCAAGTGGGTCCCCGTAGGTTGCTGTACCTCCATCAATGACTGCTACAAGGCCATTGTGGAGGCTAACAACCAGGCCTCAATGGGCTTCTGCCATACCAGTGATTCTTCATCCCAACCATGTACAACACCTGGAAATGGCCACAATCAAGTGGGCCGCCCGTCAGCCCTGTCAGCAGGAAGATGGGACTAAACGCCCCCACGAGGGGGAGCTCCAGCTAGCGCAAATATAGGATCAGGGAAAAGCCTGGGGGTTGTAGCAACAAGAGGCCCTGCAACCCCACCTGACCCACACTCTCAATCCCTGTTTGAAAAGAACCCCTGCAACTACAATGTTCATGAAGTCAAAACCCTGGACGTCTTTCAAGTCCACAGTGACAACCCTGTATTGCAAGCGAGTCACTCCTCAAATAAAGTAACACACTTGTCCTATCCCTTCTGTTTCCGTGGGAACACCCACAAATTACTGGTAGATACCAGGGCCAACCACACTATGGTGAACCAGGCGTTTGCTGACTCTCAGCAATTGGACCAAGTGCCCGGCAGGTTCAAGGCAGTACAAGTGGCTGATTCCTGCAGAGTGGCAATCACCCATGAGACAGTACCCTTCTCTGTAAGAATGGGGAACGTCCAGGTTAAGCTCTCTGGGCATATCATGGCCAGGCTCAGCCATGACGTAATTGCTGGCCTCAACTGGCTTTGACACAACCGTCCCTACATTGACTGGGATACCTCTGTCATCACCCTCAATAGAAATGGGGTGGGATTCCAGATCTACCCTGTGGAAATGAGCAAGTTACTCCATTAAACCGTGTTTGTCAGAATAACAGAGACAGGCTCATACAACTTCAAGGGGGAAACTAGACTTTAATCAATGCTCAGTTGAATTTATCCACGCTGAATCATCTGTGGTCCCTCCCTTGATCTCCTCACCACCACCAGTGCTTGCTGCCCTCCTCAAGGAGTACAAGGATGTATTCAGTGAGACACTTGAACAACTACCTCCTCCCTGGGAGATCCAGCACGCTGTACAACTGCAAGGGTTGTTACCTAAGACACAACCCTTATGCTGTCTTACACCCAAAGAAGATGAGACCCTCTGCCAGCACCTTGTGGACGCTCTTGACAAGGGCTTCATTTTCCCCTTGCTCTCTCCATACGGGGCAGCTGTCTTCTTTGTAGTCAAGAAGGATGAGTCTCTTTGCTTGGTCACATACTACTGCGCCCTAAATGAGGTGACAGTCAAGAATAAGTATCCCCTGCTGCTGATTGACAACCTGTTTGATACACTTGCAGGTGTGAAGGTCTTTATCAAGATTGATCTCACTGCGGGGTACAACCAGGTCCGCATTGCACCAGGGGATGAGGCAAAAACTGCTTTCTGCACGCGCTACAGGTTGTTTGTGTGTCAGGTCATGAACTTCAGAATGACCAACGCTCCCTCCACCTTTGCCATATTGATGAAAAAAGCATTTGAGGAACTGATTGGAAAATGTATGTTTGTGTACCTTGACAACATTATTGTCTTCAGTCAAGATCAAACCACACACCTCCAACGCCTCCTTGCTGTCCTTGACACCCTTCAGAAAAACCAGCTAAAAGCTAAACCCTCCAAATGCAAGTTCCTCAAGTCAGAGCTGCTATTCCTTGGGCACGCCATCTCTGCTCAAGATATAAAGCCCAACCCAGCTAAAATCAAGACAATCACAAGCATGCTGCCCCCCACTGATGTGGGTCAGGTGCAGACATTCTTAGGCATGATTGCCTACGTGCGCAAGTTCATTACCAATTGCAGGGAACTAATTGCACCCCTCACCAAGCTCCTCAACACCAAACAGCACTTCTATTGGACCCCTGTCAGAGATCAAGCCTTCAAGATGTTGAACCAAAGGCTCACAACAGCACCAGTACTACAGTTTCCCAATCAAAACCGTAAGTATGAACTTGAGACCAATGCCTCTGATAGGGCCATAGGGGGCGTGCTAAGGATAGAAACTGACAATGGCGTCTTCCTCCCCATGGCATATGAGTCCAGGAAACTTACTGACTCGGAAAAACGCTATCCTATCCATGATAAAGAACTGGCAGCAATTGTGCACTGCTTTGAGAAGTGGTGCTGTTACCTGGAAGGTGCTACCTTCCCAACCCGCATACTGACAGACCACAAGTTGCTCTAGTGCTTCAACATGCAGTTCCACTTGACACACTGCCAAGCAGGATGGATTGAGCGCCTATCCCCTTATCAGTTGCTCATTGAGTACAAGCCTGGGAAGGAACTTGTCACAGCTGACACTTTTTTGCAACTCTGCATAGTGTCCATCACTGGAGACAATGATTTGGACCCCAATTGGCCCATGCTATACCTCCGCCCTGAGGTGACTTGCTACAAGGGCCTTAACTTGGTAACCATCTCCAAGTTGAAGGACAACAAGAGCCAGTTCACCACCAACGCTGGGAACGTCTGCCATTGAGCAGAGACGGGTGAAAAGACACCTTACATTCCCACCACACAACAAGGTGACACAATATTGCACTACCACCAAACCCTGGGTCACATCAGAGAGCGCAACCTCTTCAAGATCATGAAACCAAAGGTTTGGTGGCCGCGCATGCGTCAAGACATCTTGGATCTCCTCAAAATGTGTGTGCTGTGCAAGAAGAACACGTCCAAACCTGCACCCCCTAAGTCTGTCCTGCCCATCAAGGCCATGGAACCCTTTGCGCAGTGGGCCCTTGACATTGTGGGGCCACTCCCCAAAGACAGACTGGGGAAGAAGTACATTATCACTGCCATTGACTACTTCACTTGCTGGACAGGGGTCTGGGCAACAACTAATAACACCGCCACCACCATCACCCACTTTATTGGCAAGGAAATTGTGGCCTGCTTTGGGCGACCCAAACGTCTCATCACAGATGGCGGCCCCAAACTTATTGGGCATGTCATGAAGGCATACTGCGCCAAGAACGCACTCTAATGTATAGTTACAACCCCCTATCATCCTCAAGCCAATGGACATGTGGTACAGTTAAATGGCTCACTGGTCCAGATGATTGCCAAGCTCTCACAAGAACACCCCAACACCGCATGGACTGAGCGCCTGCCCACTGCTCTACTTATCCTGCGAGCAAGAATCAACAGGGGCACGGGGTTCAGCCCCAGCACCCTAGCCTTTGGGACGCCTGACAGTCTGACAGGAGTTGAACAGGGAAAGCTACGGCCCAGGGTTCCCAACAAGCCTCCCCTAGTAATAACCCCATCCCTAGACCAATGGCGTGCCAAAGCCTGGGAAATTGAACACAAGCAAATCAAGGGAGGGGCAAGGCACCTTGAAGCTAGATACACCGTAGGTGACCCCATCTACACCCTCAACCCCAATTCTACCAAGTTGGAGCCTAACCACCTAGGGCCCTTCAAGATAGCTGCTGTCTACAACAATCATACCTATCAACTGGAAGATGCCCAAGGAAACACCAAGAAGCTTCACCATGATTTCTTGCGCCCTGCCGCGCCATCCTCAAACAAAAGCTGTTTGTGCAGACCTTCCCAGACCTTCCACAGACTCCAGTCTTGGTGTCTGACAACAAGCAGGGGCAAGGGGGGTGTTGCAACCAAGTTTCCAGACTCACCTGATAATGTATCTTACAATACACAGGGGGCGCTTGATGAGTTGCCCCTTTACGTATCTAACAATATGGAGTAATCTGATGGCAAATATCAAATGACGGTAGTTCATCCTAATTAGGAGTGTTACCAATTTGACTTGCTGATACCTGTGCAAGTTATTCCTTGGCTTTGAACCTTACATGGAACTTCCCACTATGCCACCCCCTTGTGGCCTTGTGGCTTTCCCCATATAGTATATTAATCACAATATTCTATAATAAACAATACTTTATCCTTATTATTATGTCCATTCTATTGTACTTTGTCTTCCTAATTCCAAATACTGAATCCTCATTGGTTCAGTTGCAACACTAAACGGTCTCTTAAATATATTATACTACCTTGACAATATCATCATATTCTCAAAAACAAAAGAGGAACACCTCATGCATGCCTGCAAGACACTCAATTGACTTGAAAAGCACAAAATTTATGCAAAACCAAGTAAGTGCCAATTTATGGAAAAGGAACTCCTGTTCTTGGGCCACATTGTCTCTGACAATGGCATCAAAGCAGATCCAGACAAAATTTAAGCCATAAATAACATGCAACGCCCCACCTCTGTTAAACAAGTTAGATGCTTTCTCAGTATGGTAGCTTACCTAAGGAAATACATCAAAGACTGTGTAAAACTAATCACACCAATCAATGACCTAACCAAGGGTAATGCTGAAAATAAATTCATCTGGACACCAGAATGTGACAAGAATTTCCCACTATTAAAACAAGCTTTGATCAAAGCACTAAACTTGCAATACCCTAATAATAACAGGTGCTACAATCTCAAGTCATATGCCAGTGACACCGCCATTGGCACAGTCCTGCGCATCTGCCAGCCAGGGAAGTAAGACTTCCTGTCAGTATGTTATGAAAGCATAAAACTAATCAATACTTAGCAGAGATACCCAATACACAATAAAGAACTGGTAGCAATATACCACGCATGCAAGAAATGGAGATGTTATCTGGAAGGACATTTAAACGTCTGAGTACTAACTGACCATAAATCCTTAATATATTTCAAAACTCAGAACGCACTTGCACAACGACAAGCCAAATGGATGTCCTTGCTGGAACAGCTTAACTTGGACATCCAATACAAAAAAGGGGCTGAGCTGGTCACAGCTGATGCTCTCTCTAGACTATGCCATCCTAGAGAGGATCACCCTGACCACCTGGACCCTGAATGGCCAAACCTGTACAACACTGAGTATAAAACTAAAGGGAAAGACCCCGCAACACATCAACTGACCCACAATACATTAATAAGGAACAAAAAGTATTTCCATGTATCAAATGGCACTGTATACTGAATTATTAATGACAAACATGTCCTGTACATCCCACTTGCACAAAGAGTTAACACCATATTAAGACATCACCACCCACTAGGACATACAAAGTCTAACAACCTACACCTCACACTAAAAGAGATAGTATGGTGGCCCAACCTCAAACAGGATATAGTTGATGTTCTGAAAAGATGCACAGTGTGCAAGAAATACACCAGTACAAAGGCTCCTCAGCCAACAGTCAACCCAGTACCAGACCCTGAATTATTCAAGGTTTGGGGACTGGACGTAGTGGGCCCCTTCCCAGAAACAAAGATAAACCAATGTTTCTTAATTGTAGCTATTGACTTTGCCACACGCTGGCCCATCTGCTGGGCAACAAAGGACCATAAAGCAGAAACCATCAACCATTTCATTAACAAAGCAATCATAGCCAACTACGGCACTCCAGACTACATCATAACTGATGGAGCAACCAAGTTATCAGGTCACATAGTAAATGACAACTTAAAGTCCAAAAACATTAAACACTCCATAACCTCTCCATACAGGCCACAGGCCAAAAGGAGAGTGAAACGCCTCAATAGCAGCCTTATCAGGACCCTAGAGAAAATTTTGGATGGCAAAGCCAAGGACACATGACCACTATACGTGAGACATGCCTTACTAGTATCCCAAGTCTGCACCAACCAAGGGACAGACTATTCACTGTTTGAGCTAACCTATGGGTACCAACCAGAAATAATCACCTGAAACAAACAGCCCTACATAAAGAACCCCTGGGGAAACCTCTCACAGTAGAGCAAGCACCAAATCTACAATATATCCGCCTCAAAGCTAAAATAGCAGAAATAAAAAGGCTCAAGACACAAAAGGTAACCTCCACAGAGGAACCACTTCCCATCAACTCCCCTGTCTGGATTCTAGCTGGCAACAGAAAGAAACTAGACTCAGTACACTGGGGACCAGGAAGAGTCATCAAATACAGACCAGAGCACAACACTTACCTAGTAAAATTCCAAAGTGCCAAAAACCCAATTATCAAGAAATACCACAGAACCTGTCTCCGCCTCAGTAAAGGAGAGCACTCAACCAGACTGGTTCCAACTAGTAAACAGCTCCAGGAGCATCAGGCAACAGCCGTGAAAACAAAGCTCCCTCCTGATGCACCAGAGTAACCCCTTAAGGGGGGTGTTTTGGGCTGGATGTACAGGCATTCTGGCTACTGCCAACCTACTTAACATCTAGCCATTGCCCAATTTAGTCCCCTTCCAATATACCGCTTGACATACCAAGAAGGGTAACCAAGCAATATCACCTGACTGTCCAAGTTTCTATTGGCTTGAAACCATCTTGCACATGACCAACCCCTAGGTTCAATCCAACTAAATCCCCGCCACAGTCAAGTCTATATAAGTCTAAAGTATTATCCAATAAAATATACTTCTCTTCTTTCTTAATTCCAAATTTGAAGCTTCCCCAAAAGGTGCCCCTTATCACTGGTTTGGACAGTTTTTGAATTTGTTTTTTGATTGATTGGCTGTATTGTAATTATCAGAGCTTAAAATTAAATGCTGAATCAATATTTATTTTCATAGTTATCCAAAGCCTTAAATTCCAATTTGAAGTAGAGTTTATGTGTTGTTATTGCTTTTTATGCTTGCTTTTGTTTTTTTGTGTGTTTTTTTTGCTTAAAACACATTTTTTTATTGATTTCAAATGTGTTTTCAAAACAATAGAATTAATTGTTTTGTTGACTTTCTTAGTTTTTAAATCTGCATTTAAAAATGCAGTTTCCAGTCCTTGAGTTTTCCAGAGATTTGAGTCTGATTTTATATTTGTGTATGGTATTAAATTCCTTACACTAGCCTCCCCTAAGGCCCTGTCTCCTCCCTTTACTTGATAGTAATGATCCACAAGGTCCCAGCAGTTGGTCAAATTGTCAATGGGTTCCCAGCTGTTTGATTCCATGCTGTATCCTAACCATTTGATCAGGTAGTGGGGTTTGTTCCAGATTATCTTTTATTCATAATTTATTCTATCTCTCATTTGGGGAGATTGTTCATTACCAGAGATGGGGTGTTCCATTTGTCCTGAGAAAAATCCTCTTGTGATCTGTGGTACCAACTTAGAAGGCTGACATGGAAAACGTCATGGGCTGTGGATCCTTCTGGCAGTTGGACTTGTTAGGTCAAGGGGAGATCTTTTGTATTACTTCCAAGGGGCCTATCTTCTTGGGTCCTAACTTTTGATATGGCCATTTGATGTGTAGGTTGCAAGCATATAGAAACACCAGGGATCCCAGGGAGTATTCATCAGGCTCTCTGCAATGTCTGTCAGCAAACTTTTTTTATGACTGAATGGATTTATTTAGTGTTTCCTTAAGCTTGGCTTGAATCATGGAGAGGTCATCTAGGTGCTTGTTGACCTGTGGGACTGTGGTTGTCTCTGTCTGAGAAGTAATTTCTTCAGGGTCATATCCATAGTTTGCCTTAAAGGGAGACATCCCAATGGATATGTAATGGCTGGTGTTATAGGCTATTTGAGCTACTGGCAGGAGCTCAGACCAGTTATTCTGTTGGGCATTGTTGTAGTTTTGTAAATAAGCTTCCAATACCTTATTAATCCTTTTAGTCTGCCCGTCAGTCTGGGGATGGAATGAGGTGGAGAGATTTGACTTGAATCCCAACCTGTTCATCAAGCTAGACCAAAACTTGGAGGTGAACTAGTTCCTTGATCAGAGACAATGTTGTTTGTAATTTCATGGTAGGCAAACACGTTCTTGAGGAGCATCTGGGTAGTCTCTTCTGCGGAGGCAGTGGAGAAGGGAATGAAGATACAATACTTGGTCAGGCAGTCTACCACCACTAGGATTCCTGTATTTCCCTGACTCTTGGGTAGTTCAACAATGAAGTTCATTGATATGAAAGACCATGGTTGGGGAGGGATTGGTAAGGGTTGCAGGAAACCTTGAGGCTTTTGGTGGGAGGTTTTTTCCAACAGCACTCAAGGCACTTGATTATGTAGCTTCTCACCAACTTCTTCATTGAGGATCACCAGTATTGCCAGGAAATCCTTTTGAGGGTCTTAGTAATACCCCCATGGCCTGATAGAGAAGTTTCATGGAAGGCTTGGATAATTCAGCTTCTAAGAGGCCCTTGGGGAACGTACAGGGATTTGTCATGGTACCAGGTGTTGTTTCTTGTTTCTAGGTCTGTGGTGCTAGTTGGAGGGTTCAATATTTGTTCCTATTGGGTCTCTTTATCCAAGTTGGTGTACAAGGAGGCAGTAGCAATGAAGTTCAGGAATTGAGAGGGTTCCAGTACTTGTTGTATGTTGTGTGTGTGGTAGGAGGTGTCAGGGTTGTCAAGGTCTTCTCTGCGGCTAATGGCATCAGGGACAACATTCTTCTTACCTGGAGTGTATTCAATTTGGAAGTCATATGTCATCAGGTCAATAGCCCATTGGGCCAAATGGGGGCAAACCTTGCGTTTTTCTGTGAAGTATAGGAGGTTTTGTATGGTCTGTGCAAATGTGGACTGGGTATTTAATTCCCTGTAGGTATCTTCTTCAGTGGTCCAAGGCGCGTACTATGGCTTATACGTCCTTTTTGTATACATGGCAATTGCGCTCCCTGTCCAGGAGCTTGTAGGAGTAGAACACAACAGGTTGAAGTTCTCCATCCTCCCCAAGCTGGAGCAACACTGCTCCCAGCGCAAAGTCCGGGGCATCTGTATCTAGAAAAATTGACGCTCTGGGTCCGGGCATAGAAGGACAGGGGCAGAAGAGAAGGCAAGTTTCAAGGCTTTGAAGGCAGACTGGGCTTCAGGATTCCATGAGAAGGGTACTTTGTCTGAGGTGAGTTGTGTGAGAGTTAAGGCAATAGCTGATAATTATTTGATGAATTTGCAACAGAAATTAGCTAGTCCCAGGAACCCACAAAGCTTGGTGCGGGAGGTAAGGACGGGTCAATCTGCCCATGGCTTAGACCTTGGACAGGGCAACAGCAATTCCTCCTTCCAATATGTTTTAGCCTAGGAACTCAATTTCCTTCTTGTAGAATTCACATTTTGCCAGTTTACAGAACAAGCAAGCTTTGATTAAGGCCTGAAGGACTTCTTGAAGATGGATGAGGTGAGAGTCATGGTCTTTAGAGTAGATGAGGATATCATCAAGGTATACTACTGCGCAGGTGTCCAGAAATAGGAATAGGACTTCATTCATGAGCCCCTAAAGGCTGTTGGGGCATTACTTAGGCCAAAAGGCATTACTAGGTATTCATATAATCCAAACGGGGTTCTCACAGCAGTCTTCTGTTCATGGCTTTCAGCTAAAAAATTTGATGGTAGGCGTTGCAAAGGTCAAGTTTAGAGAAAAATTTTATCCCTGTTAGTCAATTGGGGAGGGTTTCAGCGGAGAGGATAGGGTTTTGATTCTTGATTGTGATGCTGTTGAGATTTGAGTAGTCCACCACAGGTCTTAGGGATCCATCTGATTTACCAACAAAGAACATAAGAGAAGAGCAGGGGGGAGTTTGAATAATGCATGAATCCTTTTACTACATTTTCACCTAGGTATGTTTTCATGGCAAAACTCTGGATGCAGTTGACTTGATAGAGCTTACCCCAGGTGGGTACTGATCCTGGTACTAAATTGATACGTAAATCCAACTCTCTGCAACTGGATAACTGGGAGCAGGAGGATTCACTAAAGGCTTCCGCCAGGTCTTGAAGCTCTAGAGGGATCTGAGCTTGGGATATTTCCTTCAAGGCAGAGAGAACGTTGATAGTGTCTTCTGGAGTCAAGATCCCTTCATGTCCAGTCTGGTTAAAGGGAATAGAGGAAGTAACCCCTTCTTTCTGAGTGGAGAGTGTCATTGAGTCCAGATTTTATACAGCCTTGGCAGTCTTGGCCCAAGGGAAAACCAGAATCAGTGAAAAAGCCAAATTTGACAAGGAGGACACCCTGATATCAAATTGGTTATTCCCTACCTTGACCCCTAGGTTCCCCTCAATTCTAGTTACTTTGGTGTGTGACTTATTGGCGAGGGTCACCCAAGCGGAAGGTCCTTCCTGAAGTCTCAATTGTTGGGCCAAGGATCTACTTATGAAGTTCCCCATGGCGCCTGTGTCCAATAAGGCTTTTACTGCCTGCAAGGTTTTAGCAGAAACTAGCTTGACTGGTAATAGGGCATAAGATTGAGAGGGTTCTTTATTTGAAGAACTAACTAGAAGAGCAGTAGGAGATTGTACCTTGGCCAAGGCTTGGAAGTCCTTGGATGAGTGTCCAGCCTTCCCAAAATACATACAGAGTCCAAGTTGTGCTCAACATTGTTTCTCCTCTGTTGAGAGTTGGTATCCCCCACCCTGCTTGGAGATCATTCCTTTGGACATCTCTCCTTGGACCTTTGAGGGGAGATTTTTGTTTTCCTTAATAACAACTGCAGAAGAGGGAACAGGATTCTGGGGTTTGGCCCAAGATGGGAGCTTCTTCACCTTAGCAGACCACTTGATCACTTCCTTGACCATGAAGTCAAAGTTGGTTGATAACTCATGATGGGCAAGGAAATTCTTTAGTTAAAAGGAGAGTTTTTTATGGAACAGGTATCAGGCTTTGTCATTGCTCATCCCAATGGCATTCTTGAGGCAAGTAAATTATTTGGCATAATCTTGGGCTGACATTCTTCCTTGGTAGAGGGCGGAGATTTGGTCTCTTAACTGGTCAGGGTTGGGAGCAGGGGATACTGTAGCTAGGAGGGCGTCACAAAACTGGTCATAGTTGTTGAGGAGATCCTCTCCTTGGAGGGTTGCCTTGGCGTACCAAAGGCAAGACTTACCAGTAAGATTTTCTGCCACATGGTGCACTTTCTGTGTATCAGTCGTGAATTTTTCTGGTGAGGTTTAGAACAGGGACTTGGAGAAGGCCAGGAGAATCAGGATCTTTTTTCCTTCATTATGTCCTGGGGCAACAGCAGATAGAGTATTCAGGACTACTGTTTGGACCTGGTTGCTGGTTCTGGAGACAATTGGTTCTGAGGTAGTTGGTTTTCAAAGGAGGGACATAATCTTGTATACAGTGAATATTATGGTGAAGGTAAAAATTATGAGGGCAAGACATTTGATGAGGGCAACGTAGAAGATAAATTCATAGATAAAATGTTGACCTGGACCACCCATAAAGTGATTCAGTATTGGCTCCAACAAACTGTCAGGGATCCACTTATTGGGAAGTCTCTCTCCAATCAAATGAAGGAGATCTCCCAAGTTGAATTTGACTAGAGTGGACCCTACTGGAATTCCTATCATTAACATGTGTAAAAGGTGACCAAACAGTCGGAATCTTCCCAAGAAGGGAGTGAAGTGATTTAGGAGATAATAGACGCTGGTGTACTCCAAGACCAATTATGGGGCCTTGGGTGGATAATAGGTGGTAATTGTGCTATTTCTATGTAAGGGGCATGTAGTTGACGTGGTTCAAAACAATACAAAATTGAGTCTTCTGATTTTTCAGTTGGAGTTGGTTTGGGGTTTTCAAAGTTCACATTGGCTTGCCCATAACTGACTAACACACAAAAAGTTTATACAAGGAAGATGAACTTAATGCTGTTGAAGGGGGAATCTTTAGAATCTACTAATCAAGTGTTTAGAAGTTGAAAATATAGATTTATTGATTGATAGGAGTAAGAGAAATTGTTGAAGCAATTGGCTCAAGAAAAATATCCAGTTTAAATACTGAAGTCAATTGGGGGAGGGATCATAGAGGTTGCCAGGAAATCCTGCAAGTGTAGGATGGAAAGTATTGCTCTGAAGAGCTGCAGCAGGCTGCAGCCTGCAATGCAAGAAGAAGAAGTAATTGGACTTATTGCATTGCAGTATTCTTCTACACTATGTTTCTGATGGTCTTTGGGACTTAGATGAATGGTATTTCCTAGGCTTTGTTGATAGGCATTCACTGATTGGCTTGAAGGTTCCCCTGGATATTGTTTGTATTGGTTTGTGTATTTTTTTGGTTTGATTGGCAAGTGGGGAGTGTTTGGAGCCATGGTTAAATGCAATTTTACTGTTGTCATTGTATCCTTCATTAATTGCTTGGGTTTTTGATATTAATGTAGAATTTATATTTTTTCTCTGATTAGAGCTTTTTCTTTTGCTCTTAGATTTGTTTTTGGTTTCATCCTTATTAGCACATAGACTAATTGTTTTTGAACGCATTTTCAAACTGATTTGATTAAAAAAACAACTATCACTCTTGATTTTGTTTTCTGTATTTTAAAATGCTCTTTTGGTCTTACTGATTATGTCCATTTGTCCAGGGTTTGAAGTTGATTTTGTGAAATGGATAGAATCCCTTACAAAAATAACCAGTCCTCCAATTGAAGAAGAAATGTCATATCCACCTATTTATCCCACAGTCCTAGATCTGGCCAATGATCTTTTTTGTATTAAGTTTCTCATAAGCACTGTGGAAAACACAGTTTTAGGTTTTTTTCAGGAATGAGCTGATGTTTTAAATAAAGATTAAGTTGCATAATCAAAAGAATTAGTGTTCCCCCCAGATATAATTAATTGTGTTTGTTTTCTATGAATTTAACATGCTGATAGGAGTAAAATCTATTGGTAATATGAAAGAGTAAATTGGTGCCCTAGAATAAAACATGCCATGTGATATTAAAACCCTAAGACAAACTGGGGCTGTCAAAAAATTGGGGACCAAGGTATTTTATCATCTGCTAGCTGATATCCTAAGTCTTCTAACATTAGGAAAGTACAGAGAACCTGTGACTTTGGCGTACCCTTTGGCCCAGAATTTTTGTTATCATTAGAAGTAGCAAGTCTGATAGGGCCCAAGGCCCAAAAGAATTGGGACATTTCTTCCTACTTCTGGATATAGGCTCATAGTTTATTGTCTCTATATTTTGCTATAGGAATTAATACTGTATGACAACTATCATATTTTGTTCTCCACTAATAAAGCCTAGTAGAGGATTTCATTAAGGAAATAGGACTTGGATCAATCATCAAGTCATTACAGAATCATCAGTCTTTTATATTTAATAGACTGGCTTTAAGGCAGCCTGCCTGCTTGCGTTTTATCTGAGTTAGCTCACAACACTAAAGGAGACTGAAGTAGCATTAGGGAAACACAGCAGGAGGCCCAGCCTTTTTGGGGTGGTTTTAACGGAAGGCTAACTTGACATCTTCCACAGATTGGTATCCTTTCTGTCTACCTGGGCCACTTCCAGGGCTAGCTAGCCAGTGGTTGGCTTCTAGTTTACGGAGATGATTGTCTCACTTTATCAGAGCTACTCTAATATAATAGGCTCCAGCCTTTTTATCTTAGAGTGTTTGGCCTGACGGCCCAGTCCATTTTGGACTCTTCTAGATATAATGCAGATGACAGTTCTTATGATGGTCCTTGTTCTAGGATTCAATTATAGTTTAGAATAGTAATTATTATGAGAAGCATGTTCAAGGTGGTTGTTGAGTTGAACTAATTAATGAGCAGAATTGCATTTTCTATCAATTAATTGCAATGCATGAATTGCTAATTCCAGGACATGATTTGGTTGTTGACTCATTGATTCCACCAACCCACAACCCTCATTATTTGGTTGAAACCATTCCTAAGAGTTATTAACCACTGGCCTACATTACTTAGAGTAATTAGCTGTTGTCCTGTGTTATTTTGTTGAATCTGTTAATTAGTCAATATCTAGAAATTCTTACAGGGGCTATAATACAGTTGTGTGCACAACTACAAGAGTTGGAGTTTCTCTGTAAAAGTATTATCATTAGCTTTAAAGGAGACAGTTGTTATTACTGATCAAGAATAAGATGCTTAAAACCACCATTAAGGCTTCTATTTAGAGAATTATTGACTTAACCTAATTATTTGTGATGTTTAGGGAATGAATTTAGTTAATTTGTGCTAAAAACACAGGTTAAATACTTGGGCAAACTAGAGGATCACAATACCAAGTGGTATTGACCTCTGTCAGGCATATCTGGGAGAAAATCACTATGGTTTAGTTACTCTCATATATAATTAACATAATAGGCCATTTTTTTATAAGTGTCTTGGGGAAATGTTGAATACATCTTGGAAAAAATTCCCAAGATATTTTTCTACAAGAGCAAAAGAGGGACACACCTCATAAAACATTTCTCAACACTTTTCTTATAGGGATAAAATGAAAGAGAAATTTGAAAAAAAATTCTGAAAGCACTTCTTTTAGGCTTTACTGTTTAAATGAGAAGCTTTAAAACAGAATAATGTTGAAAGAAATGAGAAAACACTGCTTTAAGCAATGTAATATTGAATTAATATTTGAATCACAGCAAAGCCATTAAGATGTTGGCAAAAAGATTCAAGATTATGGGCAATGGACATTTAAATAAGTTTGAGGCTTGCTTTAATGATGAAGTTCATTGATGAAATATCTCAAAACTTAGGGGAAGTTAGCTTTGTTGTAACTGTGCTGTTTTAGCAGAGTTACAAGGGGGAAAATATTTAGAAACTAGATAATATTATTTATTGGGAGATACATATTCTATAATCATTGTGAACCATGAATAACAGTAACATAATAGTGTTGATCACACAGTGGGATGGTGAAGGAGGTGGCTTAATCCTGGTAATGAGTCAAGCGCCAAAACAAGGTATCCACCATAAAGGATCATCATCTGTTCATGTTGTTGGATTTGGTAATTCAAGTTGACTTCCTAGTCTGGATTTGAGTAACTGGGTAATTGGATTGCAGGTCAAAAACCCACTTGGAACCTTGCTGGCGGGACAAGCCTGCGGTTTCAACCCCCCAACTGAAGGTTGGCCTCCTCTGGGGGCAGGTTGTCAGGGAGGTTATCAGGAGCCCGGGCGCCATATTGAACTAGTTGCTGTTCTGTGGCGGACAGGGCAGTTTCTCATTGTTTCTGTCTTGCTTTGCAGGTTTGTAGGCGGTCATGGTGTAGGGGCTTGTCTTTCTTATGTTTGCCAATTCCTTGCATTAGGTAAGTGTTATTGTTGTTTACCTTCAGAATGATTGCTGGTCCCACTTTTTCAGGTTGTAACTTGCTCTTGTCAACATTCATGACCCATACTTTATCCCCAACTTCATTTCTATTGCAGATGGGGACAAATGTCTTTTGAAGAAGTTCATTCTCTCTGGCTGTTTGCTTGCTGTTTGTCTCTATTACTTGAGGGTCTGAGCGCAGAGGGACTTCACTTGGAGTTTCCAGTTGAGGTCCTGTCAATGCTTGAATAATATTTAGCTGTATGCCGTATACCAGTTCAAACAGGCTTTTTCCGGTGGATCTGTTCACTTGGGTTAGACACACAAGTAGTGCAGTTGGTAGCTGCTTATACCAGTCTTCAGGTCTCCTGGCTGTGAGTTTGGCTAAGGCTTGCACAAGGCTACTATTAAGCCGCTCTTTTGCGTCCATTGGCCTGTGGGTGGTATGGTATTGTTACAGTGTGTTTGACCCCATTCTTGGTGAGGTGTACATTGGGGTCTTTGGAGGTCAACTCTTTGCCTCCATTGGTCATCAGGAGTACTGGCTTTCCAAACTTGCTGATTATTTCTTTGCCAATAAATTGTCAAATGTCATTGCCAGTGTGTGCCTTCACTTCTTGGGCTACTGGCCATCTTGTTGCAAAGTTGATGGCGGTGATGATGTATTTCTTATCATTGTGTTTTCCTGGCATGGGACTGACAATTTCAAGAGCCCATACTTTGAAAGGTAGTTGTGTGCGGAATGGGAGTACTGACTTTGGCAGGGTTTTGCTTTTGGCAAACCTTTTGCACACCTCACATTGGTCTAGATTTTCCTGGACATTGTGGTATAAGGTTTGCCACCAGGATTTATGTTTTAGGAACTCATATAGATTTCGGCTCTTGGTATGTCCAAGGTCTCTGTGATAGCAAAGGAAAGTGTCAACTTTCTGATGTGTGGGGATGTAGGGAATGGTCAAGCCGTCAGTCACCTTTCTGTGAAGAGTCCCGTATACGTGGCAAAGAGGTGTTCATTCTTGATGACTGTTTCTTTGGTTATGTTGGTTGTGCCAGGGGGGAACCCTTCATCCTTTGTTTGTAGCACTAAGAGAGGCCAGTCTGGGTCAAGCCCATTCTCACCTCTTGAAGCACAGACATACAAGCGGGACAGGACGTCTGCCATGGCAAGCTAGGCCCCAGACTTGTACTGGATGAGCATGTTAAATCTCTCCAATTGTTCCATCCACTGCGCTTGGTGGCGTAATAAATTTGCTTGAGTCTTGAAATAGATGAGTGACTTGTGATTGATTAATGTTGTGAATTCTTCCTGGCGTTCTAGGTAGCAACGCCATTTGACTAGGAAGTGCACAATGGCCAGCAGTTCCTTGTCATGGATAGGCTATTGACACTTGCCATCTGTCAATTTTGGCAATTCATAGGCTATAGGCAGGAAGTCACCATCACCATTTTTGATTTGGGTCATTATTTGTTAGATTAAGCCAAGGTGCCAGCTTAAGCATTTCAAAGCCTTTTATTTTCTTTGGTATCATTTAAGTCATAAACTTATGTTTTTTGAACATTAATATAATGCTTAGTTTACTGAAGAAAAGTTTAAGAGTGTAAAATATACAAATAATAGAAATAAATCTTATTTCTATTAACTTTATTTTTTTGCTAAAACCCTTTTTTCTATTTTAATAAGCCAAGAATCAAATATATGAGTTGCATGGGAGAATAATAGCAGCCCCAAAGCTATAATTGCTATTACCCTATCTATGGCTCATATAATTAATTTCTTAGTTATTTTTAGAAAAAAAAGTTGTTGTATTTAAAAGACTATTTACTCTATGTGAAATATAAGTTTTTGTTATGCGTCCAACTTCATGAACATGTCCTACTAATCCTTTAGTAGTATCAGCTCTCTTTGTTTCTCTGTCATCTGTGCAGAACTTTGCACAATAATTTATTTTGGAGTACTCCTTAACATCCTCAAATGTCAAAGTGAAACATACAGCTCACCACCTTTCATTAAATATGAAATATTAACATAAAATGCTTTGACTTCAAGCCAGATTTTTTTAGGCCTAGATTTTCTATCATAGATGTGAAAAAAAAAATTTGGGAAACATCTGAATTATTTACAAGTGTCTCATATAAACCCTTTTTTTCCTCTCTCTCAAAAACCATTTTGAGATCATTTATATTTTTATATACATCTCATTTTCCTTTTGTTTAAATATTTTAGATAATACACCAAAATGACCATCAACAATACTTTTGCTATGACACTCAACAAATCTATTAAAATTAATTGTTCCTTTTGAAATTTTAGGTACCTCATTAAAAAGATAATATAAGAATTCATAAGATCTGAAATGATTACCATTATCAGTCCAAACTTTAATATTTTTAATATTCTTAAATTTATTATTTTTAAGCAGACTTATCAAACACCGACCTGAAAACAAAGAGTCATGAGATAAAATTTCAGATAAAAAGTCATGATACTCATACTTAATTTTCTCATTTTCTTTAAAAGCAATTGCAAATCCCAATAAAGAAACAGGTGTTTTCTCATAAAAACAATTATTTGTCTCTATAGGACCCCCTCCTATTTTAAAGTTTTCTTTATAGTCTATTACTATAACACATGAACTATTATCAAGATTATTTATATCACTAATATATTCTTTATTTTGATGCTTATAAAACCTTTCATGTAGGTTAATAGATTTCAAATTTTCTTTAATAGATTTAGGCATTGGCAACTTCTTTATACTCAAATCCTTTTTCTTCATTTCTAATGATCTTTTTAAGTTGCAAATGTTACACATATTAGTTTGCTTTTTGCTTTTAATTATATTATTAGGATTAAGCTTATAAAAAGTGGAAAGTGAAATAGAAATATTGTTTTTTATTTTCATAAATTTCTTTTTTTGTTTTCCATAATGAGTATTTTATTTTAGTTGAGTATTCACTCAATTCTTTTTGTAATTTTTCATAAATCAATCCAGGGGATTTTTTAGTGAATTGGCTGGTTGGAAATGAATTTTTCAATATATGTTTTAAAATATTTTTTATGTTTCCTTTTTTATTGAATCTTTTTTTCTTTTTTCTTTTTTGAATTTAATGATGCTTTTTTAGCATTTTTTATTTTTTTAGAATATGAATACTCATTTTTTGTCATTTTAAATCCACAATCTCAAAGCTCTTTCAGACTGTAGCTTGATCTAACCAATGCTCTTAGGGAAGGAAGGTGCTTGGCAGGGGACTCTGACATCAATTCCTTTAGGTTGTTAAGGAAATCATCTGTCTTAGAATTTTGTATGACAGGTAAGAAGGTACTTTTTCCAAACTCTGTTTTTAATAAGAAATGCTCAACAAAGCTGTTAAGATCACTGCCAGCAGTAAAAAGGAATGCTTGTTTAAGCATAGAGACTCTTTCTCTCTTAGTAGAAGCCCCCAGTGAGAAGAAGGGTGTCATCTGAGGTGCAAACTTGATAGGTTCCATAATGATAGTGTTTGGGTTCCTTGGCTTGGTTCAGGCAGTTCTTGCTTGGAAATAGATGTGCAGTTATCAGAGAGGAGTAAAGGTGTGGATTGTAAAGTAAATTTCTGTAAAGTTGAGCTGTTTAAATACCATGTTAGCTGAGCTTTTGCACTACAGACATAAATCCCTAACTGACCCCCAACTGATCTCCTTAATTTATCAATATCACCCCTGAAGTCTGATATCATTGTTTATTTACCCCTTTTTATATTCTGGTTAACTGTTGATATTTTAGCAAATAGTACTTTAATCTTGCTCAAATTAGTATCATTAGAAAGCTCTTAATCTCAGCTTTTGGAATTGTGCTGCAACTTTATATTTCAATACCAATTTAGTATCTTGAAGTGGCTTTGAATGTAAGCTTATAAAATTATTATTTGAAATAAAATATGCTAATTAACTCTTAAAGTATGATATTTTAATCAGTAAACTAAATTTAAAGTATAAATCATATTTAGCTTACTTTTAGTACCCAGCTCAAAAACCTTTTTTTAAATAAACTTAAGTTTATTATAACTTTTATTAGTTCTTAAAAAATGAACTTTATATATCTTTAATCTATCAAAACAAAAATTTTATTTTTAATCACATATAAATATTTGCTTGTATAATTAAATTTGTATCTTATTTTTATAGATACAATGACTAAGATCATTTTCCATTTAGTTTAAATAAATTTTAACCTTTAAAAAACTTAATTAAATAAAGCAAGATTTTGATACATTCTTTTTTATGTTTGAATTTTTTATACATGTTATCTCTAGCATACAGTATAAAAATATAATTTTATTAAATAGTTGTGTAAAGCTATTTTATTAATATTAAATACTTAAATTTTGAAAAGAAAAACTATTATTCTCTTATAAGTCCTTATTATATATTTTCTATAAAATCTAACTTAAGAATAAATTACTTTTGCTAAATGAGATCACTGAAATTTCAATAAAAGTTCAGTTTTAATTTTAGTTTTAGTTTTTTAACTTTTTACTAGATTTTTTTAAACAAATCCAAAATTATTTAATATTTATTTATTAAATATGCAATAAAAGCTATCTGCCCTCTTTTTAAAAAGAGGGATTTAAAAATTATTATATTTTAAATTAAATATTTTAAAAAAGCTAAGATTTTAGGCAACAATTTAATTTTCAACAAAAAGCATCATATCAGCTTTTATTGTATTTTTATGTTGCTCTTTTTAGAATGATGTCATTTTGTACTAATCAGCTTTCAAGAAACAATAGTATATGAAATAAGATTGTTACTAGCTTTTAATACAGTTTAATTTAGCTGTAAGTAGAAAATGATTAATTTAATATAGGTTTTTATATTATAAGAATTAAATAAGATTTATTTTGATAAAATTGTTGTAATTATTTAAATTTATTGATAAGAAAATTAAAACAAAATTTTAAAGTGTTAAGTAGCACAGTTAATAGGAAACAGATTAATCTAACAAATAATGACTCATTTGTAGTACTCCCCCAATGGATGCATCTGAGGCGTTGGTTTCCATTTGGTATTCCCTGTCACGTTTGGGGTATTGCAGGATGGGAGCTGTTGTGAGCTTCTCTTTGAGGCATCTAAAACAGAGGTCACGTTGGGGGTCCACACAAACTAAGATTTAGCACCTGTTATGGCGGATAAGGGGGCAGTCAAGACGCCACAGTCAGGTATGAAATGTTGTACATAGGCCACCATTCCCAAGAAGGTGCAGAGTTCTGACTTATCCTTGGGTGGTGGCATCTTGTAGATGGCCTGTATCTTTTGACTGTTGGGTTTGATGCTGTCCTTTGAGACTATGTGTCCCAAGAAGGGTAGTTGCTCACGGAAGAACTGGCACTTGGAGAGCTTGGCCAACAGTTTGTGTTGTGCCAAGGTTGCAAAGACTGCCTCCAGGTCTTTGTGGTGTTTTTCCACCAAGGGGCTGTAGACAATAATGTTGTCTAGGTACACTAGGGCATGCTTGCCTATGTGGGGCGCAAACACTTTGTCCATGAAGGTTACAAAGGTGGACGGGGCATTGGTCATGCCAAAGTTGAGTACCGCGCATTTGTAGGAGCCGTATTTAGTGTGGAAGGCCGTTTTGGGAATGTCTTCCTCCTTGATACAAATCTAATTGCAGCCTGCAGTTAGATAAATCTTGAAGACTGTGGCTCCTCCCAAGGCATTGAAGAGGTTGTCAATCAGTGGCAGTGGGTAACAATTCTTAATGGGAACTTAGTTTAGGGCACGGTAGTCTATGACCAGGCGTAAGGTACCGTCCTTTTTAGCCATAAAGAATACGGCGGCCCCAAAGGGAGACTGTGAGGGGCAGATAAGTCCTTTTTCCAATGCCTCCTTGAGGTAGGCGCGTAAGGCGCCATCCTCATTTGGGGTCAGCCTGTAGATGGGGTGTGCCTTGGGTACAGCCCCCTTGAGTTGGATAGAGTGCTGAATATGCTTCTCAGGGGGCAGTCCAGGTAACGCTTCCTTAAAGATTTCTGGATGGGGGGCCACAATGTCAAAGTCCTGAGGCGTGGAGGTATCCTGATGGTCTTTGAAGTGTATGATCTTGTACTGGCAGGAGTCCCAGTCAATTGACTTCAGGACTTTATTTTTGTCCTGGGTCTCTGTGATATGTATAAAGATGTGGTTGCGTAGCAGTTGGTCCACAGAGTCAGGGTAGATCTGGTGGTTGACGCCATCACGCTTGATGGTCAATACTGAGGTTGCCCAGTCTATGTGAGGGTTGTTTTTCTGTAACCAGTCTAGTCCCAGTACAATGTCAAACTTAGGAAAGTTGATGACAGGACCTTGGATGGTGGAGTGAAGGTTCTCCAGCATGACAGAGAAGGGGGCAGTTTCCTTTGTCACAGCAATGTGATGTTCATCAGCCAGGACCACATTTTTAATCCGCAAAGGATTAGTGGCCAGCTTGAACTTATCCACAAAGCTATTGTTGACTTAGGTTTGGTCTGTGCCCAAGTCCAGGAGTGCTGAGCCTGTGTAACTGTGAAAGCGGAAAGTATAGGACATCAATTTATTGGGATGTCTGACAATGGTGTACAGTACCAGGTCCTCTAAGGGCACTTGGATCATTGGGCATTGGTCCACGTTCTTGGGTTGGTATTCATTGTTGGGCAAGTCAGGAGATGCGTGGAAAGAGCTTGGCTTGCTTAGTGCTCTCTCTGGGCTTTTCCCTCATCTTGGTTGCCTTGTGTGGCGGTGACACAGAAATGAGTACGGTTTGACTGGCCATTGTTTACATTTCCATGCCCATTAGAACCTGTGGGTTTGTGGTTGGTGTTGTTCCTGTTGCCTCCAGGAGGTGGTCAAGCAGAGCGCCCGCTTGGATGGGAGTCATTGGGTCTTTCTTGCTTCCCAGTTTGTTCCTTGTGCAGAGCGTTGAGTGTCTGTTCTGCTTTTTCCGCTTTGCGGTACAGTCTTTGCAGGTTGGTCACCTGATCCAGGTTTACATGTCTCATCACGTGCAACTTGAGAGTGTCATAGTACATGAGGTGTGTGGCTGGGGTGTCAAAGGCCATGTTGAATGGTGCACAAAGATGGAGTTCCTTGTAGGCACAGGTGAGTTCCTTCACAGTACCTGTCTAGGTCAGGCTCTTCACTTGGCAAATGATCATGAGTGCTGTATCTTTGAGCACAAATCTTTCCAGGAAGTCTTGCTTAAAGGTATCCTATTTATTGTCAGTGTGCTCTTCATGCCACTTGTTGCACCAGGTGCCAGCGTCATGGGTCAGGCAAATGGAAATTTCTGTGATCCAAAATTGCTGTGGGCATTCCATATGAGCTAGCTTGCTCTGGGCAGACTGGATCCATGCGGCAGAGTTGTTGTTGTTGGCCCCAGCAAAAGGTTCCAAGGCGTGCTTTGTAGTCTTTGAGCTACATAGGCGGACATGGTGGTTTTGACAGCTGGTTGCGGCATCAATGAGGGAGCCTGAAAGAAACCTTGTGCAGACATGGCATTGAAGGCAGGTAGCGGGATTACTGTGTTTTGTAATAGGACAAAACCATCAGGTATCTTGGTACCAGGAGTGTACGGAGTCCAGTTGGGCGGGAGGCCAGACATAATTCTGTCAAGGATTTGTTGGCCGCGGCGTGTGTGGACAACAGGCGGAATTTTTTAAGATCAGTTAGGATGGAGAACCTACCTGTGCTACCAATGTTGTAACTGTGCTGTTTTAGCAGAGTTACACGCAGAAAAATTATTTAGAAGATAGATAATAATCTTTATTGTGAGATAGTGATTATATAGTTCATGTGTATCAAGGATAACAGGAACATGATTGGTGATCACACAGCTGGATGGAAGAGAGGGGTGGCTTGATCCTGGTATGAGTCAAGCGCCAAAACAAGGTATCCACTATAAAGGATCATCATCTGTTTATGTTGTTGGATTTGGTAATTTGAGTTGACTTCCTAGTCTGGCTTTGAGTGACCGGATAATCAGATTGCGGGTCATGAACCAGTTTGGTTGTAACCTTGCTGGCAGGTCAAGCCTGCAGTTTTGACAATACCCCCTGTGAGAATTGGGGAGCATGTTAAGAGGAAATAAAACCAAGCTCTCAACTACAATAAAATTTTGTTTCAGTAACAACCAAAAGGTTGTCATCAACAATTCCTGGGAGGCCAAATGGGAAAGGAATCAACTAAACACCAAAATCAACAGAAAAAACCAAATGACCAAATTAGACTAGCAAATTTTGAACTTTATTAGAGTAGAGGATGATGAAGCAAGGTCTTTTACAACTCTTGCATTCACTTAAAGGGGGATGGAATTTGGGTGGGAAGTTGAATATCAAAACTAATCAGCCAATGATATGAGTGAATAAGGATGCATTTCTTGAGGAAGGCAAATATGGACAAATTCAAATGGACAAAATCAAAGGAAAAACTGACTCAATTAAAATTAGGAACCTGTCTTGGATGCAATTATCACTGCTCTCAGCCGCTCTTGCACATGATGTTTAACCAGGGGTTCTCTTGGGTGGGTTAGGTGGGGCATCTTCAAACCAATTCATCAAATAATAGTGTGAAGACCTTTCTTGAGGGGTTTCATAAATCTTTGGATAAATATCTAGGCATAATCTGACAGAGATCCCCAAGCATTTGGTGAGGATTGAAGTAGAGGCTATAGGGGGAGGCGTAACTTTACACCCCCCAACTGAAGGCCAGCCTCCTCTGGGGGCAGGTCATCAGGGAGGTCATTGGGAGCCCAGGCACTATATTGTACTAACTGTTGTTTGGTGTTGGGTAGGACGGTCTCACACTGTCACAGTAGGTTCCATCATGCCAGGAATTATCTGGCCAAGTAGGAAGGCTTGAAAAGCCAACAAATCATTAGCAAAATTTACTCAATTAACAAATTTAAATCAAATGGTTGATTGAAAATGGGTTACAGCTGCTCCAGTCTGCCAGCTGAAACCAATTCCTCCTTGCATTTTGATGTTGATAAATTGACGTAATTTGAGGGTTACCTGATATGAGCTTGTTAATCAGTATGGTTGTCAAAAATTGGTCACTCAAGGGTTCTTTGTAACCTGGACCAGATAATCACTACACAATGTAGAAGGAATAGGAGCCCGGGATCCAGATGGTATTGCTTAATCAATTTTTGATATATATTAATTATTTTCACTGTTTCAACTCTAAGAGTTGAGTCCTCCCAAAATTTTCTCAATAAAAATCAAATATCCATTGGTCTAATTTACATTTTTAAAAACTATCTTGTAGTTGTATTATTATGATACATTCCCTAAAATTTTATTATAAGCCAGATCATTACTGGAAGATGGGGCCCTGCAGTTGGAACTTTGTTGCTGGTACCGCCCAATTTTAATTCAATGCCTGCCAATCTTTGAGTGGTCCCCCCTGTCTTGGAAAATGAAAATTGTGTTGTATCCCAATGTCCTGAATTTTATTGTGAATATTCTCTGATGCTTTCACAGGCTATTTATCTTGGGCTCCTTTGCTTAGGATTAATTATTTTACTTAATCCTAGTATCTCATTTGGAAGTTTCACAAAACAGTATTTGAAGCTGCGTTGGTGGTTAATCACTAACTCTATGTGGATTTGGGTGGTCATTTCCCACCACTTAGAGATAAATTCTTACTATCCCACATTTTCTATCGCACACACTGTTTTTGCCTTGCTTTACAGGGCCTTAAGTGGTTGTGATGGAGGACTTTATCTTGCTTGCACTTTCCAAGCCCTTGCACAAGGTAAGTGTTGTTTTTTACCTTAAGGATGATGGCAGGGCCCACTTTTTCTGGCTGTAATTTACTCTTGTCAATATTCATTACCCAGACTTTGTTGCCAACCTTATGTCTGTTTTTGATGGGGATAAAGGTATTCTGTAGACATTTTTCTTCTCTTTCTAGTTGGTTGCTGTTAGCCTGTATGACTTGAGGGTCCAGGCAGTGTGGAACTTCACTGGGAATTTCCAGCTTGGGTCCTGATAGTGCTTGGATAATATTGGGTTGTGTGCCATAAACTAACTCAAAGGGGCTTTTCCTGGTGGATCTGTTCACGTGGGTTCAGCATACAAGCAATGCAGTTGGTAGCTGCTTATATCAGTCCTCAGGTCTCCTGGTGGTGAGCTTATCCAGGGCCTGCACTAGGCTAACATTCAGCTGCTCCACACGTCCATTGGCCTGAGGGTATTAAGGTGTTGTTACTGTGTGCTGGACTCTATTTTTGGTGAGTTAAATGTTGGTATCTTCAGAGGTCAATTCTTTACCCCTGTCAGTTATCAGGAGTTCTGGCTTTCCAAACTTATGATTTCTTTTCCTATAAACCGCCATAAGTATTGCCTGTATAAGATCTTACTGCTTGTGCCACTGGCCAGAGAGTGGCAAAGTCAATAGCAGTGATGGTGTATTTTTTTATTGTGCTTTCCTGGCATGGGGTCTACAATGTACAGGGACCACACTTTGAAAGGTATTTGTGAATAAATAGGCAGTACAGATTTAGGAGGGGTGTTGATTTTTGCAAATTTTTCACATACTTTGCATTTTTCTAGGACTTCCTGGACATCCCAGTATAGGGTTGACTACCATGCTTTGTGTTTAAAGAATTTTTAGAGGTTGTGGCTTTTGGTATGTCTTAGGTCTCTGTGGTAACGTAGGATGGTGTCTACCCGCTGATGTGTGGGGATGTAAGGTTTGGTGGTTCCATCAGTTATTTTTCAGTGTAAGGTCCTGTACACATTGGCAAATAGGTGCTCATTCTTGATGACATCTTTTTTTATGATGGCAGTGGTACCAGGGGGGAAGCCCTTGTCCTTTTTTGGAGTACCAGGAGAGGCCAGTCTGGGTCAAGCCCATTCTTGCCTCTTGTGGCTCTAACGTACAGGCACAAAAGTGTATCTTCCATGGCAAGTTCTTACCAGGTTTATACTGTATGATTTTGTTGAACCTTTCCAGGTGTTCCATCCATTGTGCTTGTTGGCAGGAGAGTTTTTCCTGGGTTTTAAATATATGAGCAATTTGTGGTTGTTTAGGGCTGTAAATTCCTCTTGTTGCTCTAAGTAACAGCACCATTTGACCAAACAATGTACTATGGCCAGCAATTCTTTGTCATGGATAGGGTATTGGCACTCATTGTCCGTAAGTTTGCGTGATTTGTAAGCTATGGGAAGGAAGTTGCCATCACTGTTCTTGATTTGTAGTACTCCTCTAATGGATTCATTGGAGGCGTCTGTTTCCATCTGGTATTCCCCATTGCATTTGGAGTATTTTAGGATAGGTGCAGTGGTGAGTTTTTCCTTAAGACGTCTGAAACAAAGGTCATGTTGGGGGGGGGGGTCCATACAAATTTGGATTTGGAACCAGTTATGGCAGACAGAGGTGCAGTCAGGACGCCACAGTTGGGGATGAACCATCACATATAGGCAACTATTCTCAGGAATGTGCAGATTTCTGACTTTTCTTTTGGAGGTGGAATTTCACAGATAGTTTGAATTTTCTGGTTATTGGGTTTAATGCCATCCTTTGAGACTACATGTCCCAGGAAAGGGAGCTGTTTGCAGAATAATTGGTATTTAGAGGGCTTAGCTAGAAGTTTGTGATTTGCCAGGGTAGCAAATACTGCTTCCAGAGCCTTGTGATGCTGTTCAACCAAAGGACTGTAGACAATGATATTGTCCAGGTATACTAGGGTATGTTTGCCAATATGGGGAGCAAACACCTTGTTCATGAAAGTCACAAAGGTTGAAGGTGTGTTTGTCATTCCAAAATTAAGTACCACACACTTGTACAATCTGTAATTAGTGCAGAAGGCTGTTTTGGGTATATTCTCCTCCTTGATGCAGATTTGGTTGTAAACCGCAGTTAGGTCATTTTTGAAGAATATGATGGTGCTGCCCAGGGCATTGAAGAGGTTGTAAATGAGTGGGAGCAGGTAGCAATTCTTGATGGTGACTTTATTGAGGGCTCAGTAATCTGTGACTAATTGAAGGATATCATCTTTCTTTGTCACAAAGAATACAGCAGCGCCAAAAGGAGACTATGAGGGTCAGCTAAGTCTTTTCTCAAGTGCCTCCTTGAGGTAGGCACATAGGGCATTGTCTTTGTTGAGGGTAAGTTGTTGGATGGGTTGTGTCTTAGTTACTGATCCTTTGAGTTGGATAGAGTTCTGTATATGCTTCTCAGGTGGTAGTCCTGGTAGCACCTCTTTGAAGATTTCAGGATGGCGGGTCACAATGTTGCAGTCCTGGGGAGTAGTGGTATCCTGGTGATCTTGAAGTGTATGATCTTGTACTGACAGGAGTCCTAATCAATTGCCTTGAGGTTCTCTTTTTTGTCCAGGGTTTCAGTAATGCGTACAAAAACATGGACACACAAGAGTTGATCCACTGAGTCAGGGTAGATCTGGTGATTGACACCTTCACGCTTAATGGTCAACACTGAGGTTGCCCAGTCTACGTGAGGGTTATTTTTTTGTAACCAATCCAACCCCAGTACAATGTCAAACTTTGGAAAGTCAATGACAGGTCCCTAGATGGTGGAGTGCAGGTTCTCAAGCATGACAGAGAAGGGGGTGGTTTCTCTTGTCACAGTGATGTGATGTTCATTAGCTAAAACCATGTTCTTAATCTGCAAAGGATTAGTGGCTAGCTTGAACTTGTTCACAAAGCTGCTGTTGACTAGGGTTCAATCCGCGCCCAAGTCCAGGAGTGCCAAGCCTGTGTAACTTCAAAAACGGAAAGGATAGTACATCAGTTTATTGGGATGTCTGACAATGGTATACAGTCCAGGTCCTCTGAGGGTACTTGGATTATTGGACATTGATCCACGTCTTTGGGGTGGTACTCATTGTTGAGAAAGTCAGCAATTGTGCAGGGAGAGCTTGGATTGCTTAATACTCTCCCTGGGCTTTTGCCTTGTTGTAATTGTCTTGATTGGCAGTGATAAAAAAATGGTTACAATTTGACTGCCCATTGTTCCCAATTCTGTGCTCATTTGAGCCTGCAGGCTTATGGTTTGAGTTGTTGTTGTTTCCAGGAGTCAGGCAATTGGCGCGCCCAGTTGAGTGAGAATCTTTGGGTCTCTCTCTTCCCAGTCTGTGCTTTGTGGAGGGCGTTGGATGTTTGCTCTGCCTTATCTGCTTTGCAATATAGGCTTTGCAGATTGGTTACTTGGTCCAGGTTGACATGTCTCATTCTGTGTGACTTATGGGCATCATAATACATGAGATGTGTGGCTATAATGTCAAATGCCATATCTGCAGGGGCACGTAGGCGGAGTCCTTCATAAGTGTGTGTGAGTTTATTTATGGTGCCTTTCTGGGTCAGGTTCTTCACTTGGCAGATAATCATGAGGGTGGTGTCCTTCAATACAAACTGTGTCAAAAAGTCTTGTTTGAAAGTTTCTCAGTCTTTCACAGTATGGTCTTTATGACACTTATTGCACCAAGTGCCTGCATCATGAGTGAGATGGATGGATATCTCTGCAATCCAGAAGTGTTATGGGCATTCCATCTGCGCCAGTTTACTTTGGGCAGATTGAATCCAATCTGTGATGTTGTTGTTTTTGTTGGCACCATCAAATGGTTCCAAAGCAACACTTCAAAGTTTTTGGGCCACATAGGTAGGCATGGTTCCTTTCTTGGTTGTGGCTCAAGACAGAATGATAGGTGCCTGGAAGAAACCTTGCACTGACAGGGCATTTAAGGCGGGTACTGGTACAAGCATTTTCTGGTATAGTACAAATCCTTCTGGTATCTTGGTACCTGGTAGGTATGGCGTCCAGTCTAGAGGGAGGCCAGACATGATTCTTTTAAAGATTTTTTGACCACAGCAAGTACAGGCAACAGGCAGATTTTGGGGAATAAAGTAGGATGGAAACCCTACTTCTGCTACCAATGTTGTAACTGTGCTGTTTTAGCAGAGTTACAAGGGGAAAAATATTTAGAAACTAGATAATATTCTTTATTGAGAGATACATATTATATAGTCATTGTGAACCATGGATAACAAGAACATAATAGTGTTGATCACATAGTGGGATGGTGAAGGGGGTGGCCTGATCCTGGTAACAAGTCAAGCACCAAAACAAGGTATCCACTGTAAGGGATCATCCTTTGTTCATGTTGTTGGATTTGGAAATTTGAGTTGATTTCCTAGTTTAGCTTCAAGTGACTGGTTAATTGGATTGCAGGTCACAACCTTGTTTACTTGGAACCTTGCTAGCAGGTTGAGCCTGCTGTTTCAACAGCTTTTAGTAAGATAAGACTGAAAGATTATTCTATAGTAAAAAATAAGCTAAATGAAATAGTTTAAGATTTTTAAAAACTTTTCAAAAGGGGAAACACTTAGAAAAAGGGCTATATATAAGTGATTAAACAGTGGTGCTTTTGAAAGATCTTACTAATCATACTAGATTCTAATTTTAAAATATCTCCCTTTACACCAAGCATTAAGAAATCATCTTAGATCTAAGAAAGTGATTGGATGATAATCCAAGGAAATAAATAAGGAACCACAGCTCAGGGAAACCAAAAAACGACAGAACAACAGGGCAATTTTACTTTTGGCTAATATTATAAGGTTTCTAAAATGATCATTATCTTCTATAATAAAGACATTTACAAACCCCAAAGCTTTAAAAGTGATATTAAAATTAAAAGCTTACTTATTATCTATTTCACAAGTGTTTTCAAAAGATCAGTACAGAAAATGAGTGGTTTTTGCACATATCCAAAACACTGGAGAAGAATGAACCAGAACTTTAAAAAATGAAGCTTTTGCAAATGGGGTAAGAGTTTCTCCAAAGTGATTTTGGGGATTTTTCCAAGAACTTTGTACTCCAAATAATGAGCAGAAACAGACAGATGGGATTGTTTATGGTGCAAAGATATTAGTATTAAGTGTTAGAAGCATTTACATGCTTTTAAGAACATCATAATGCCCTTGCTCTTGAACTTAATCACTTGAAGGATGTCCCCCCAACCCTGTTGATCCATGGATTCAACCCAGGACATAATTTGATTGCCTTCAAAGAGCAGGTGCACTATATGTCCCTTCTAAATAATAATTAATATTAATGAAAGGAGAAAATAATAATCATTGTGATTTAGCACACAAACTGTATTATAGCCCAGTTAGTATTATTATTTCAACATCACACAGTATATTCATCAAAGGGAAGCTTTTCATCATTGTACAGTAATATAGGGTTTTCTCTTATGAGCTACCCAAAAGAGACAAAAAGAATAAATATTAACATCATTGATAGTTTTGATTAGGCAAAAATCCTTTATTATAGCCAATAATGACATATTTTTATAATAACTGCTTATTGTGCTCATCACACTACTACAGTCAGGTCAATCTTTGTAAAGAATTAATACTATAATATAGTGCCAAAGAGGTCATTAATCAGTGACATGGAATACCCTTTTTGATTGTAGCCTTGTTAAGATCTTTTTAATTGGTGCTAAGGTGTAGGCCACTATCTTTCTTGACTACAAAAAAACTGTTTCATTTATTGGGGACTTGGGTGGTTTAATGAGCCCTTTTTCTAATGCTTTATTTAGGTGTTACCTCTTGGTGTTGTCTTCTTGTGGTCAATCATCATATTGGCCTAGCTTTTGGGAAATTCCCCTTTATTTCAATATTGTGTTGTATACCTCTATTTGGGGAAGTCTTGGAAAGTTCTCTTGGAAGACAGAATCAAATTCTTAGATTAGCTTTAAGCTTATATTATCTTGCTCTTGTGAGGTTTCTAAATTCTTGAAGTGAATGATCTTGTAGATAAAGTGTTTAACTAATTTTTCTGGGGGCTTTTTCTCTTCAGTCTCAGTGATTTTGAAAAATATATGGTCTTTCATGAGAGTGTTGAATTGTATGGGTTAGACATGGTGGTGGACTTCTCCTCCTTAAATAGTGAGTGTTGAGCTTTGTAATTGATTTAAAGCTTGATATTCCTTATCCAGTCTAAGCCCAGTACCACATCATATTTGTGTATGGGTATTATTAGCCATTTATGGGGCTCTGAATGTCTTTTATTTATGCTTATAATGGTCTTAATTTTTTAAAACCTGTTATACTTCTGTTATCTTCCATGATGACACATCTTGCATTGCTCCTGAATATTAGTAATTCCACAAGATTGGCAAACATTTGTCAATAAGGAACCTATGTGCTTTAATATCAAATAAAGATATAACATGGCAACACCAAAAGCAGAAAGATAAGTGATCAATTTATTTTTCTGTCTGAGTGGCAAAAAGTAGGATATTGTTGGAGGGTACTTGGATAATGATGATTGAATTCACATCCTGATCTCTATAAGATTCTTTTCATGTGAGAAAGGGCAGCTTTCCTAATAACTCCCCCTCTATTTTATCATACCAAGTATATACTTGCTGCTCTGAATGTGGTTAGCTTAAGTGCTCTTATTTGCTTATATGTGATTTGATTTGGTGATCAAAGGGCTTACTTGTTAGAATTAATATCATTTATAAGTGGTGTGTTGTGCTTGCACTTCACAGTTTGATACAAACTGTCTGCTTTTTTTTTAGATTTTTCTTTCTTTAAGATTTCCTGAATGTTGATAAAGTCTTAAAGTTCAAAGCGTCTCATGATATATGAGGGAAGGACATAATAAAGGCTGGTAAAAGTAGAGGAATTACAAAGTTTTATATGCCTGGGTGCTTTATCTTGTATGTCTTTGTATTTTGAAATGTATTTGTCAACGTTTATTATCATCTTGAGTTCATTTAGTTGCCAGGAAATGATTATGTCTGTATTTTTGAGCGCAAAATTGTCAATAAAAACCTTTTTAAAGAGTTCAAAGCTACCATTGTGAGCCAGGTTGACCTCAAACCGTTAACTTAAAAGTTCAGTAGCAATAGATGTGACTCTGTGAGAGATTTTAATTGTCCAGAGTATTTGAAGATAACTAACTTGTGTAAATTTGGGTTAAGTGTTCTGGATCCATAGGATGGCATTTCCTTGGTGTATGTATTAAATATAGGATATTCCAGTCCACTTACTGCTGTTGTTGCCTTTGAGACTCTTACCATTTGTGGAACTCTGTTGCAAATCTTTGACAAGATTTGACTTCAATTGAATACTTTTTGACTTAGCTCTTTGTTTTTCTCTCCCCATATTGCCAACACCTCCACACTTTTAGCTTCTCTTAATCTGAATTCTCACATTCCTCTATTTGCGTCAGGAAATATATTTCAATACTAGTATTGAAAACCCAGAAATCAAACCCTGGCCCTCAGGAGATACCTTTCACCAACCAGGAGGGACAGGGACCTGCAAATCTGCAGGGTCTTAGACTTGAGTTGATGAATTACTCTGAGGCCTGCCGGCTTAGTAAACAAGATTCCACAAAAGGCAACCAGATTGAGCCATTTGTGTGCCACTGAGAGCCCATATGTCAGGGATCCACTCATTGGGAGGTCTCTCTTCAATGGAATGAAGGAGAGCTCCCAAGTTGAATTTGACTAGAGTGGACCCAACTGGGATCCCTATCATTAACATGTGCAAGAGGTGACCAAATAAGCAAAATCTCCCCAGGAAGGGAGTGAAATGGTTTAAGAGATAATAGACTCTGGTATACCCCAGAACCAACCAGGAGACCTTGTGTTGAATAATGGGAGGAAGTTGGGCTTTTCCACATAGAGGGCATGGTGGCAACGTGGTCCAAAACAATACTGATGGAATCCTCTGATTTATTGATGGGGGTAGGTTCAGGACTTTTGAAGTTCACATTGGCTTGACCATAAATAATCAACACAAAAAAGGCCCACAAAATAAGGATGAGCTTCATGTTGTTGAAGGGGAGTCTTTTTAAATCTACTAAACAAGTTTAGAAGTTTTGAAAATATATATTTATTGGGTTGATAGGAATAAGAAATTATTGGAGCAATTTTCTCAGGAGGGGAAGCTCAGTTTAAATACTGATTGAAAATGTGGGGATAGTCAGAGTGGTTACCAGAGGCTGCTACAAGGACTGATTATGAATTATTGTCTTGCAGAACTGCAGCAAGCTGCAGTCTGCAAGACAAGAAGCAGTAAGGCTTGCTGATGCTTACATGGTGCATTTGGGCTGGTGATTGTTGTTTGAAGATTTCTTATTAGGATGTATGCTATTTCTTTGGCTTGGGAGGTATGTTGCCTCTGGTTGGTTGCTTAAGACAGAAGGAGATGCAGTGAAGCTATTTGTGGAATTTAGGAAGCCTTGATTGGTTGATTCTAATACTAAGTTGTTTTTGGGTGAATTAGAATTTATATTAATTTCCTTGTGTTCATCCTTGTTGTTGTTCCTGTTGTTCTTATTGTTTCTTGAACTAGAGTTTCTTGACTTTATAGTAGGATTTATCAAGATAAAAGGAGGTTTGAAACTTTTTTTGCATTCAGTTTTAAATTAAAGAGTGTGTAAGTAAAATGCATTTATTTTTAAATTTTGAATGAAGATTCAACGGCTCGTTGTTGACTGTGTACAAAGCTAAGATTTTAGGATCTAAATAAGTGAAGAGGTTATCTTCAAAATCTTTAGTGACAGCCCCAATTTCACTATTCTTTGGTGATTAAGGAATGGAATTCCTTACACCAGATCTACATAGAGGCTGTAGCTTTCCAAAAAGACAAAGACAAGACCTGATATTGACCCCTCTAATAAGCACCAGCTGCCACCAGCTCCCAGCCTAAAACTAGCAGTACAATTGGCCAACTCAGAAAACAGAAGCAACAGAACAAAGCCTTGCCGCTTCTGTTTGTCAGAGCTAGCCAAACCAGCTTCTGCTGCCCTCAAAGCCCTGCCCCAACACCCACACCCTGCCAGAATAATTGCTTGTGGACCTGAAGTCTGCAAAAAAATTGAAGAATCAAAATCTGACAGTATAATAACCCCAGCAGTATGGGGATGACAGTATTGTCATTTTGATAATAAAGATTCATGAACATTTGCTAACAAACATTCTTATTCATTTATTTTTAGTACTCTTTCATCCCCACTCTAGTCCAGTAGACACCAAGGCGCACATTCTTCCTATTTAATACCCTTTGGATCCACTGCCTGTGCTATACTGTCCCCCTGGAGCACCCTTTGGTCCAGTGCATTTCACAAAATATCCACCAAACCTGTTTACTCTGAGTTCAACTTGGAAAGCATATACATTGCTAATTCCTTGGCAAGAACTAAAGTAATCAAAACTATTGGTTGTGCAGGGAAGTGATATGTAATACTACCCAGATTGTTCCTGACAAGTACAATTACCTACCTGCTTATCTTGTACCAAAGACCCCACCTCTGGCCCCTCAACTTGACTGCCCAATGGAACCAACCACCACTGCCAGCACTACATTTACCCAGCTTTTTGGAGTAGTTTATATTACTCTCACAGGCTTGGTGGACTCTATGGTGCCAAATTCTGGTTCTTGGTCCTTGCTTGGGGGATTATATCTTAAATTATCAAGTTAGCGCCTATATTGTGGTGGGCACTCCTCACTGGCCCAGCGGCTCCCTGTACCAAGCCACCCAATGTTGCCACCCATGCCTGGCTCCTTGAAAATCTGTCTATTCTTCATTTGTCCCAATATTTTGTCAACCTCATACAATAAATTCAACAAATCCCAGGCAACTCCATTATTTTCAAGTTTATAGGTTTCTTCTTTAGCAAAATAGTTGACATAAGCTCCTCAGAGGCAGCCTTCACTTACACCAAATATTCACCTATTAACTTTTTTGTTAATTAATATCTTTTCAAGAGCTTCTCAAAAAACCCTCAGGAATTTTCTTTTAAAACTCAATAATATCACCACAAGAAATACCAAACAGCATTTTAAACATAAAAGCAGAGGACATAAGAAAAGTACAAAAGAATTTAGGGGAAAGCAAAAGCTTCCAATCACATTGTTTATTTTTTAAATTAGTTTACATTTATATACTATACAGAGTATGCCTGGCTGAAACCCCATCCTGCTTTGAAACTCTAACTGGATCTCCCAAAAGCCACTATTGATAACCTTACCAATGAATCCTAATTCTACTTCAACAAAAAGGATTTATTATCAATTATATAAGGACATAGTTGGCTTTTGTACTTTGTCACTTCAATTCATTACCTGTACATTATTACTATACCTTGAAGCCTTAATTACTTCTTTCACTAATATACACTATTAATAATTTATTACCCAAGATTTTCTAAGTTCCTACCATAAACTAGCTTATCACCCCTAAAGATAGCATTATTTCTATTTTTACTAAAACTGATTTATTAAAACCTATGAGAAAAACCTTTTTGATATATTTGGGGGAGTGTATCAGGAAGCCAGGAATAGGTAGAGGCATTAGGTGACTGAGGACTGGGTACCACTGGGCCAGTGGGTAATGACCACCATAGGATGGGTGCTAACTTGATAATATAGGATACAGATCACCAAAGCAAAGACCAGGTCCTTGAGTTGGGCACCATAGAGTCTATCACTCCCATCAAAGTAATGTAGAGTACTCTAAACAGTTGAGTGGATGTGGTCTTGGCAGCGGTGGAAGTTGCCATTGGGCGGCCAGGTTGCAGGGTTAAGGGCAGAGTCATGGGGACAAAGTATTCTGGCAGATAATTGTACTCATTCTTGAACAATAAGGGCAACAACTTGATCTTTTTCCTTTGCTTCCTATGTATTTGGTCTCTCTAGTCCTTGACAAGAGATTGGCAATGAGGTTGGTCTCCAAGTCAAACTCTAAGTAGGTGGGGTTGGGCAGATATTTGATAAAATGCACAGGTCTAAAGAGGGCTCCAGGGGGACAGTATAGTGCCTGAGGCGGGTCGGCAGGTTGATCTCTAGAGGGGGGAAGTTGCCTGATTGTCTACTTGGCCAGAGTTGAGATGAAATATCACTAAGACTATATAAGGTAAGATTTATCAAACCAAAGGTTCATAAAACTTTATTATCAAAAATGACTATGGGGTCATCCCCATACTGCTGGGGTTCTTATACCATCTGGTTTTGCTTTTTTGCTTTTTGCAAACTTAAGGCCCATGGACAGTTCACTGGCAGGGCATGGACCTTGGCTTCTGGTTTTGAGGGCGGTGGATCCTAGTTGTGCTTGCTATGATGAACAGAAGTGGCAATGCTTTTTTCCACTGCTACTGTTCACCACATCACCTGAGCAGTCAAATTGTATTACCTGTTCTGGACTGGAGACTAGCATTAGCTGGTGTTCATTGGTGAGCCTGGCAGAAGGCCTTGTTGTAACCTCCTTTAGGCAAGATACAACTTCTTCATAGATCTGGGTCTTTGGTAGCACAAGGCTAACAGCAATCTATTAATCATTTGGGGAAACATTCTCAAGAGTCTGATGGGTCTCAGAGTAATTCAACAACTTGGGTTTGCAACTCAGCAAGTTGGCAGGTCTCTGTCAATCCTGGGTGACCTGATTAGCCTTTGGAGGGTTGGGGTTTGATTCCAGGGTTTAAAATATTGATATTGAACTTTCAATCTTGACACTTGGCAGGCTGACAGGTTCCTGTTCCTCCTAGTTGAGGCAAGGTATCTCTGGCAGGCCAGGGTTTGATCCAACAGGCAGTCTGACGGGCTCCCGTCTACCCTGGCCAGGGTAACTTCCAGAATTAACTCATTCTGCAAGTCAACTTACTGAATATCAACAATTTGTTGACATTCAGTAAATCAAGGTTATTTTAGTATTTATCCTCTGGAGTTGAGCATTTCCAAAACTAAGCTAATTTTTCATAGTAAATAATTAAGTCAGAACTGCAAAATTAAAAAGGGACAGGCATAATGTCAACACTGTTGAAACCACAGGCTTAGCCTGCTAGCAAGGTTCCAACCAAGCAGGTTTGTGACCTGCAATCCAATTACCCGGTCACTTGAAGCCAGACTAGGAAGTCAACTTGAATTACCAAATACAACAACATGAACAGATGATGATCCTTTATGGTGGATACCTTGTTTTGGCGCTTGACTCATTACCAGGATCAAGCCACCCCCGTCTTCCATCCAACCATGTGATCAACAATCATGTTCCTGTTACCCATTGATTTGCCATGACTATATAATTGCTATCTCACAATAAAGATTATTATCTAGTTTCTAAATATTTTTCCCCTTGTAACTCTGCTAAAACAGCACAGTTATAACATTGGTAGCAGCGGTAGGTTCTCCATCCTACCTTATCTTGAAAAATTCCGCCTGTTGCCCGCACACGCTGCGGCCAACAAATCCTTGACAGATTTATGTCTGGCCTCCTGCCTGACTGGACCCTGTACACTCCTGGTACTGAGATACCTGATGGCTTTGTCCTGTACCAAAATATGGTGATCCCACTACCCGCCTTCAACGCCATGTCTGCACAAGGGTTCTTCTAGGCTTCTGCCTCCATGCTGCGACCAACCAACAAAGGCGCCATGCCAGCCTACGTAGCTTAAAGACTATGGAGCGCCGCCTTGGAGCCTTTTGCTGGGGCCAACAACAACAACGCTGCCGCATGGATCCAGTCCGCCCAGAGCAAGCTGGCCCAGATTGAATGCCCACAGCAATTTTGGATTGTAGAAATCTCTATTTGCCTGACCAATGATGCTGGCACCTGGTGCAACAAGTGGCACAAGGAGTACACCAACAAGAACTGGGATACCTTTAAGCAAGACTTCCTGGCAAGATTTGTGCTTAAGGATACAGCGCTCATGATAATACGCCAAGTAAAGAACCTAACCCAGACAGGCACTGTGAAGGAACTCACCCATGCCTACAAGGAACTCTGTCTTTGTGCACCATCCAACATGGCCTTTGACACCCCAGCCACACACCTCATGTACTACAACACTCTTAAGTTGCATGTGATGAGGCATGTGAACCTGGATCAGGTGACCAACCTGCAAAGCCTGTACTGTGAGATGGAGAAAGCGGAGCAAACATCCAACGCACTACATAGAGCACAAATTGGGAAACAAGAAAGACCCAAGGATTCCCATCCAGGCAGGCGCTCCTCTTGACCACCTCCTGGAGGCAATGGGAACAACGCCAATCACAAACCCATGGGTTCAAATGGACAGGGAAATGGAAACAATGGCCAGTTGAACTGTACCCATTTCTGTGTCACCGCCACGCAAGGCAACCAAGATGAGGGAAAAGCCCAGGAAGAGCACTAAGCAAGTCAAGCTCTCCCCACACAACTCCCAACTCGCCCAATGATGAGTACCAACCCAAGGATGTGGACCAATGCCCAATGATCCAAGTGCCCTCAGAGGACCTGGTACTGTACACCATTGCCAGACATCCCAATAAACTGATGCCCTACCCTTTCTGCTTTCACAGTTACACAGGCTCAGCGCTCCTGGATTTGGGTGCAGATCAAACCCTAGTCAACATTAGCTTTGTGGACAAGTTCAAGCTGGCCACTAATCCTTTGCGGATTAAAAATATGGTCATGGCTGACAAACACCACATCACTGTGAAAAAGGAAACCGCCCCCTTCTCTGTCATGCCAGGAAAACACAATGGCAAGAAATATATCATCACTGCCATTGAATTTGCTATAAGATGGCCAGTAGCCCAAGCAGTAAAGGCACACACTGACAATGACTTACAACAACTTATTGGCAAGGAGATAATCAACAAGTTTGGAAAGCCAGTACTCCTGATAACCAATGGAGGGAAAGAATTGACCTCCAAAACTACCAATGTATACCTTGCAAAGAACGTGGTCAAACACACCATAATAACGCCATACCACCCACAGGCCAATGGACGTGTAGAACAGCTTAATGGTAGCCTTGTGCAAGCCTTAGCCAAACTCACTTCCAGGAGACCTGAAGACTGGTATAAGCAGCTACCAACTGCATTACTTGTTTGTCAAACCCAAGTGAACAGATCCACCAGAAAAGCCTGTTTGAACTGGTATACAACACACAGCCAAATATTATTCAAGCATTGACAAGACCTAAACTGGAAATTCCAAGTGAAGTCCCTCCGCGCTCAGACCCTCAAGTAATAGAGGCTAACAGCAAGCAAACAGCCAGAGAGAATGAATGTCTTCAAAAGACATTTGTCCCCATCCGCAATAGACATGAAGTTGGGGTCAAAGTTTGGGTCATGAACATTGACAAGAGCAAACTACAACCCAAGAAAGTGGGGCCAGCAATCATTCTAAAGGTAAACAACAATAACACTTACCTTGTGCAAGGGCTTGGAAAATGTAAGCAAGACAAGTCCCTACACCATGATTGCCTGAGACCCTGCAAAGCAAGACAAAAACAACGAGAGATAGCCCTGCCCGCCACAGAACAACAATTAGTTTAATACAGCGCCCAGGCTCCTGACAACCTCCCTGACAACCTGCCCCCAGAGGAGGCCAACCTTCAGTTGGGGGGTTGAAACCGCAGGCTTGACCTGCCAGCAAGATTCCAACCAAGTGGGTTTGTGACCTGCAATCCAATTACCTGGTCACTCAAAGCCAGACTAGGAAGTCAACTTGAATTACCAAATCCAACAATATGAACAGACAATGATCCTTTATGGTGGATACCTTGTTTTGGCGCTTGACTCATTACCAGGATCAAGCCACCCCCTTCTTCCATCCAACTGTATGATCAACAATTATGTTCCTGTTATCCTTGATTCACCATGACTATATAATCACTATCTCACAATAAAGATTATTATCTAGCTTCTAAATATTTTCCCCTTGTAACTCTGCTAAAACAGCACAGTTACAACAGCACCATTTAAACAAAGGCTTATTTTTAAGCCAAAAAACCAATATAATTTACAATAAAATGTAAGTTTCTTTGTACTTTTACATTAAGGTCAACTCCAGTAAATAATATCTGGATGTTGACCCAAAATAAGAATCCATAAATTTCTTAATAAAATACACAATATTCTAAAAATAACTACTTTTTATATTTATAATACTGTTTTTATTTATATATATTAAGATAAGAATTGATAAAAGACATATGCCAACTTTCATAGTGTTATTTGTATTATTTAGATATTTACTGTTATTTTAAACTCACTGGATAAACTATAGATTATTTCTGAAAGTCCACTTAAGCCAAAAGCATATGTTAAAACTAGAATTTATATATGCATTTATAATATCAACTTTGTGTCAAATTAATGCATCACCTAAATTGCAACAAAAGGGTTTGGCTAAGCAAACAAAGTGACATAATTTAAGCAAGATTTAATAGGAGAGTTACTATAAAAGAATGCTGACTGCCTGAATGTCAACACCTTCATTGGTTTATTAGTAAAACACTGCCGCTTAACAAAAAGCACACATACAATGGTATGATAATTCAGGCCAAAGTACCCAGGGCTGTAATTAAGACTTCCTTTACAATCCCTATTATTTAGTTTTTATAAGTTACATATGCAAATCTTTAATTTTTTAAGTTTTAAAAATAATCAATTTTGACCTTAAAAAACCAACTCCAGAAAATATTAACTAAGCTTTATAAGTGATTTACATAGTGTTTTTTTTAAGTTAATGCTGACTGTCAGTATGCCAATAGTCAAAATTAAAGCACTTTTTATGCTGACAAACTAAATTAAATATTTTTGACTATTGTGACTACCAGAATGTCAACTTTCTATTTAAACATGGTTTTTTCCCTACTCTTTACTAATAAACTAGCTCTGAAATTACTTTTTATACTTCTATAAACTATTCAATTCATAATAAAATTTAAACAAGTTATTATTATTTAATTTTAATGTGTTTCACATGATTATTCTTACTTTATGAACTCTACTCTAATTTTTGTAGGACAAATCTTCCAAGAAGCCACAAAAGAACCCCAAGTCAACCAAGAAAGTGGCCAAAGCCTCTGAAAAGTACTAAAGTCACTACCCAACAAAAAACCAGCCAAAGAGCCCTCAAAGAAACAGTAGACAAAGGAGAAGACCCCAGACCCTGAAATCAAAGAGTCCTCCCCTGACCCCACCTCTTCTCAAATCTGGTACCAATCAGAAGGAGATGAGGTTCCACTAAACAAGCAAGGAAGAAAGAAGATATTTAAGAGTCCAGAACCCCAGTCAATCCCATATGAATCAAGCTCAAATGAATCAAGCCCCAAGGAATCAAGCTCATCTCAGTCCAAGAAGCGCAAGAATCCAACTCCAGATAATTCCCCTCTACTGCCCAACAAATCTGCACCTCCATCCTCCTCATCAAGTATCAATAAAGAAGATCCTGATGATTAACTGTCTGACTATCATCAAGCACCAATTGGCCCATGGAATCCCCTAAAGCTTCACAATGTATGTAACGTCAAAGGAGAGTTTAAGCTCCCAAAGAAGTTCACTTGGTTTTTCCCTCTAATGTCTGTCAAAGGAGGTGCAAGTTTAGTCTGTTATGGCTATGTTTTTAATTGAAACAATCAAAAGAGAGCAGGAAGAAGCAAGCATTATGTGTGTGAAGATAGAAGCTGCGCTGCCAGGATCAACACAGAAGGATGGGATAAAGTCACTAGTAAAAAAGGAGAGCACACATGCAATGCTCCAATCAATTTTATTAAAAGCTTCTAAAGTGGTACCTTTACCAAATGGTTCCAGTCTCCAAAGACGTCAAGGCTTCTGATCTGGCAGTTAAGGCCACCACACACCTAATTAATGAGAACCTGAAGCTCATCCCTGACTGCAACCAGTTAGTGAAGTACATATGTGACAAATGCCGTGATCTATTCCCCATAAGAAATCTGTCATGGTTTAAGGAGAGTTAGTCTTGACAGAGGAGTTAAAGATGTTCAATGGTGATGAGTTGTTCCTTTTACATGATGATGGTCCTACAGCAGAGGCAAGAATTATATACTATGCTACACAACAGAACCTGGAGCAGTTAAGAGATTCAGAGACCTGGTTATGTGATGGTACCTTTGCAGTATGGCCCTGCATTTTTTACCAACTATGGGTTGTACATTCTCTTATTGAAGGCAAGGTGCTCCCATTTGCCTACTTTCTGCTTCCTGGGACAACAGAAGAGCTCTATACAAGGGCCTTTGAAATCCTTCAGGAGGGCATCAAAGCCCTACCCAGTAATAAAAAGAGTCCCCCTGGCCATAAAACTAGAGCCAATCCAGATGATGATGAAAAGGATGAAGCCACCCTTGCTGAAGAACAAGAATCTCATGATAAAGCACTTGGCCCCTCAACTTTTATCATGGACTATGAAACTGCCCAGTATAATGCTTTTGTAAACACCTTTGATGGAGAGGTTCAGGGGTGTTTTTCCATTATTGACAGGCTGTCAACAGGCAACTAAAAGGTCTACCTGAGCTCAGCAAGCACCACCGTCCAGATACTTCAGGAAAGTGAAAGTTCTTAATTCAGCAGTTTGTAGCACTAGCTTTTTTAAAGCCAGCGCATACTGGACAAGCCTTTGACCTCCTATGCCAGGATTCATATGCCAAGAAACATGAGGATGCCTTATACCCTTTCATTGAATATTACAAACCACAGTGGATTGGACGTAAGGCCACTAAGTGCCAGAGCAAGCCCAGAGCCAACTGGAACTGCTACCAGGCAGTTCTTAAGGATGAGATGAGAACTACTTCATCTTTGGAGGGCTGTTATAAGCATATCAAGTCCTCCTTTGGAATAAAGCCCAGCTACAACACCTTCTATGAGCACCTCAAAGTCCAACAAGGGAAGACTGTTGCATCCATCAGAGATATTGAGAACCGCCCATCCAAGAAGAAAAGAACCACCAAAGAGAAACAGTATCAAGAGAAGATTAAGGATATTGTCAAGGCCAAATATAAGCTTTCAGGGATTGGGGAATACATCAAGAATATTGCCACAGTTCTTATTGGTAACCAGGTGATCACAGTCTAGCTTTTGATTAAATTTATTGAGTATTGTCTAATTTTGTATATAGTTTCTATATGTTCAGTATAATATTTTTAAATAAATAGTTATTCTAAATAACTCATTAATGATTTATGATACTGTTTTTATAAAAATTATTGATTTTCTATTGATAGTTTGGTGCCTTGGACTGTATTACATGGTCTATATTGGTATTTTAATAGTAAATTATATGTTTTTTGTAGTTTTCAGTATAGAAAAAACTTTATATTACTGTTTCTGATTATTATATTTTCCTATATGTGTGCAATTTTATGTAGTACACTTTTGTATATGGGATTTATTTTATCCTTATAAGTGGGAAAAGATATTTTATAGTAAAGATAGCTAATTTCATAGTGAATTATTTTTGAAATGTATTTTTATGAATTTTTTTAATTGACATGTATAATTTTTTATGGACTTTTTAAAATCTATGTTATCACATTACCCTAAAAAGTATCTTGAAGCTTAATTTTTATTAAGTAAAATGTTCAGTGAACAGGTTTCTGCTTATTAAAAAAGTATTGACATTTAGTAGTCTGCATGAGTTAAAACTTAATTCTGACTTTTCAATGCTGTTGATATTAAAGTATTTTTAATTCTGATTGTTGACATATAGTAAGTCAAGTTGCGGAATGAGTTAATTCTGGCGGTTGCCCTGGTCAGCACAAGGCTTTTCCTGAGGTCTGGGGTTTGATTCCTGGGTTTTCAATACAAGTATTGAAATGTCATTTGTGACAGACTGATAAACTTAACTTTATGCTGCATCTTCAAGCTGCCAAGAAACTTTGATCCTTGGAATAAGCTTTCTGTTAATCCCATTCCTGATCCTCAATTAACCTTCATGGTTAATCAACCCATTTAAAATCCATCAAGTCTTCAGGCCATATTTAACCAATATTGATTTAATCCCGTTAATTGGTTTGGCTTAATTAGTTCTGGGAATTTAATCATTTTTTCCATTAATTTTGGGTTCCACTTGAATTTTTCTCCAGGGGATTCTTAAAAACTATTAATACAGATCCTAAAAACCACCCCATGATCTTTATAATGTGTAAGTGATTATGTTATGTGAATCATCCAAGATGGCTGTTGTATAGTCACTGTGTAGGCAGCAACAATGATAATCTCTGCAGAGTGGAGGGGCAGGGATGCTACTGAGGATATTTTGGGTGCCACTTGTTTTGTGGGCTGGTTCAAAGTTTCTCTTGCAGTGAGAAGGTTGAAAAAAATTTGTTGGGTGAAAGATTATTGCTGAAGATGTTTTATTCTTCAGGGACACATTGTCCTTCCTTTTAGGTTCTCTGGCCAGTAAGAATTATGATCTCTTGTGTTCTTTTCTTTGGAGGGACTTTTCTTGGATAGAGTAGGTGTGGATCATCTTCTTATGCTACCACTGTTGAAATTATACTTCTGGGAAAATAAGATTTAGAATAAATCAAAGAAGAGAATGATATCTTTATTGAATATAGAAGAGGAGCATTATATAGCTATTTGATAAGTCACATGATACTCATGTAGATTATGACAGCCATGTGGCTTTTGAATGTCCTGGTTCCTTTGGAACTCAAATGCTTGATCCTGGTGTAATATGTGAATTGAATGCTGGTACCACTTTTTACTTGGCAATTGAGTCATTTATTGGGGAAATGACTTTCTGAGAGAGATCAATTGAAGATGTTGCAACACTGACAAGGAGATGCTGTGGGGAAGCAAGAAATGGAGAAGAAAGGATAATTTATTGAATCTTATGTCTTACTTTATAAGGTAATTGTGAAACATAAAAGGGATCAAGTGTATTTCCAGATGCACAGGAGGTTTTCTGGAAGGGTTTCTGGAATAAGGCAAATTTGGATTGCCAGATTTGCCAACACTACCATATCAGTATTTTAAAAAAATCTACCTTTCTTCATTGAATACACCATACACTACCTTTAGCTTGAAGTTTGCTATCTCCAAATTTTGAAATTTGAGAATTTGTTGGTCTTAAATGTTTTTGTGATTTGGTACAATATTCCTCACTTTCTTATTGCTTTAGAGTTTTGTGGAGATTCCACCATCCCAGTTATGGGGAATCATCACTATCAATATTTAAAAAGCGGCCTATGGCCGAATTGGTTAGGAAACTTGGAGAGAAATAGCATGCTAGGGAAACATATAGCACTTTATGTGTGGTTCAGCAATCTGGGAGCATCTTTAGCTGAGGCCAATTCCAACCAAGTGATTTTCACGTGTCAAGCCTCGACATCTAATCATTCAAAGGTATATTGGAACCTTGGGTGTTTAGATGATTGTTTTTAAAAAGGGTGTGGTGAAAGAACAAGGTGTTTGATAGTAATTTTAATTCAAGGGCGCAATATTTACTTACAGACTATTGCTTCGTGAAGAAATTAGCATCTGGGAATGTAAAATTATTGCCTCAATGGCAATTCAGGAATCACTTTTTGTAGTTGGGGTAGATGTCTCAGGAGAATCTGGTGGTGGAGCGAAATTGCGAAGGATAACGTTCCAGCCAGTCATCTTGGTTTCACTCAACATTTTCTTTTCCTCCTCCATGACCTTGTCAAAGTGCTCCTTGTGCTGGCGTAGGATCTCGTCCTTCTGTTGATCATAAGCCTGTTCCAAATTGCGACGGGTGATTTGGATGGAGATTAAAGGAAGGGTGCCCTCTGTTGCAGAAAAGCCCCAGCTTAGCAGGTAGCGTAGGCCAGAGTTTTGTTTGTCCGCTAGAATGCGCTGCTGCTCAAGTTCCAGCTCGCGTAGAGCTTTGGGAATATCTTCGCCATAGTATTTTTTGAGTATCACACGGACATCTTTGGGGCTGGTGATAGCTAAAGTTTCGAGGAAGGGGAGGATATCGACCAGGTACCTGTCGTCTGGGCTACCATCCCAAGCTGGAACGAGAATAGCGTTCTCAGGTTGGAGGGAAAAGTGTTCAGGATTGTTGTCCATCATGATGACTTGGCTAAGATCTCTGTTGAGGAGGCTGAGATCCTTGACAATCTTCCCCTCGACGCGGGTAGTGGAGTCGCGGGTGAGTAAGAAATGGTGGTACATGTGGTAAGGATCGAGCTTTTCTAAGAGCGGACGTGCGTTGAACTCCTGTTGAGAGGTGAAGATGACCACTTCGTAAAGTTGAAACATAAGCCCAAGGAACCTTTCCAGGCCAGGCCGCTTAGCTACGCGATATCCATGCTCACGGTCCCAAATCACCTTAATAAGCGTATCATCCAAGTTGATCACAAGAGTCATGGCCTGCTGTCCAAGGACTACTTGGGGAGGAGGGAGCAATGCAGTATACTTGGGCTTGAAGAAATAATTTTTCATGGCTGAAAGTCTCTTTTGAGCACGAGTGTCCATTGAGTCGTCTAAGGAAAGATCACTATTTTCCTTCAATTCCTCGGGTGAATATTCCGATACAAAGTTGTAGATCCCAACCCCAGCTAGTAATAAAAGAACAATAGATCCATAGCGAGTAGTTGAATGACCACTCTGCTCAGAGGCTGAAGGAGTGACTCTAGACTTCTTTTTGAATTTTCGAGAAGAGCTGCCAATTTCACTTTCATTAGTCGTTTCTGCAGGATCAGATAATCCAATCTGATCTAGAAGACTGCTACTCTTTTTGCTGGGCTCTTCCTCTGGCTTAGCTACATCTTTTTCCCCCTCTGAATGTCGTGAGGTAGTATCAAAATTCAAAGGGCTCTTAAAATCTTTATCTGATGAATATGAAGCACGCTTTAACAGCAACGGGGTCAAATAGGGCATAGAAAAAATCTTGGGCGCCTTCTTGAACTCAAATCTATTCAATGAGCTAGCTAAGCGCAAACCACGCAGACAAGGACTCATCATGCTAGTACCTAATTTTTAAACAGCTGGGTTTGGTTAGAGATGCTTTATAAATTTATAAAGAGTTTTTGTTTGGAAGCTGCTCTGAAATAGAGGTCGATTTATTTTTTTTGAAAAATAATAGTATTTATATTCTATGAGAATAAATTTAAAAAGCTTTATACTGGTAATGTTCCAAGAAAATTCGTCACTCAGAACTCTGAAAAGAATATATTTTACAAAGCAAGATACTTGGTAAATAAGTTCTTTAACCCCTGTAAAAACAAAAAGACCAACTAGACTTAAAAGAGAACCATCTATTATATCAAACGTAAGGAAATAGCATCAAAAACAATTACAGCAAACTTATTTCCTTGAAAACTCTTTGACAAATGTAAATAAACCTGTCACACGCATGGCATCAGTTTGGACTTACTTAAGATAAACTTTTAAAAGGGGATCCACCCGTTGTCAGCCTTGTCTTGATACCCAGCATTCAGATTGATACTGCCAGACCAATTTGAAGTTTTTCAGCCCAAGCAAGCCTTTCTTTCGTACCCAACTATACGCTATCCAATATTTGTAGCCAAAAAACATTTTATTATTCTAAACTTTCTTTTTAAAATCCAATTTCTTTCATCCCCACTTCCTATTCGAAATCTAGTCCTTAACAGATCGACTGAAAGTTTTATATGAAGTGGCTAAGACAAAGCATTTGAAAAATAGTTGATCAAAAATTAATGCTTGGTAATAGCTCAAGACTTGATTTTTAAAGTGAGGGTAGAGCTGTGGCGTCCCACCCCTGGACAAAGATCTTTTTTCCAGCATTCCAGAAGATCCGATTTAAATCAGGTTTAAATAGAAAATATAATACCTTCCACATAATCAGAAACTTCAGACAGAATCTGGGTTTTGTCTGGGGGTGGGACGCTACAGCCCTAAGTGAGGGCTTCCAATTAGGACTGCAGCAGATTAAAAATGCACTAATTACGATAAACGCTGTAATTGAAACATCCAAGCCGTCGCAGCTTTGGATCCCCTAGGTAAGGGGAATCCAAAATTTCAAAAAAGGTCAAAGACAGCTTTCTGTTTTCCAGATGAACCATGTCAGAAAATTGTGGACCATGGTATTTTATCATCAGCCAGATGATATCCTAAGTCTTCTAACATTAGGAAAGTACAGAGAACCTGTGACTTTGGCGTAACCTTTGGCCCAGAATATTTTGTTGTCATCAGAAGTAGCAAGTCTGATAGGGCCCAAGGCCCAAAGGATTTGGGATGGTTCTTCCTACTTCTAGATATAGGTTTATAATTTGTTGTCTCTATATTTTACTATAGGGTTTAATACTGTATGGCAACAGTATAATCTTTTTCTCTCCATTTAATTGGAATCAAACTAGGGAAAGGATTTGAAATATCAACTCTTTATTAGACAACTGATATTGAGGCTGGGCTGGCCCCCGCGTTTATCCGGGTTATCTTGGGCCCAACCTTGGGTGTGTGTGGTTTGTGACGGAAGCTCGTTTGACGGCTTCCATAGCTCAGTATCCTTTCTGAGGCTGTGCAACTATCCCTTAATCTGAGTGGAGTAGCTGTGAACCTGTGCCACGTTCCAGGTGGCTAGCTAGCCGGACCAGCTACAAGTTGGTGGAGATGATTATTCCTCAATCAGAGCTACTCTAATGCAATATGTTCAAAGCCTTTTATCTTAGAGTGTTTGGCTTGACAGCCCAGTCTATTTTGGGCTCTTCTAGAAGTGTTTCAGATGATGGCCCATATGATGGCCCTTGTTTTAGAATGTAATTAAAGTTTAAATACTAATTATATATGGGAAACATGTTTGAGGTGGTTGTTGAGGTGGACTAATTAATTGTACAATATCTGCATGTTTCGCTATTAATTAGGAATACATGAAATTATTAATGCCAGGACATGATTTGGTCGTTGATTCATTGATCCTGCAACCTGCGGCCCGCATCATTCTATTGAAACCATTCCAAAGAGCAATTGCCAGCTGGCCCGCAATAATTGGTTGAATCTGTTAATTAGTCAATATCCCAAAATCCTGACATTTCCCACCACTTGACTAAATATAAGGGTTCATGTCAGCTCCTTCTTCTTGCATTATGTCCAATACATCTGCTCAAACTGAATATGAAGAATATTTCAATTGTTTAAATGAAGAGGGAAAGCGGCAGTGGAGAAAGTATCCCCGTGAGTATTGCAAGTACTTGGTTACTAAGGCCTGGTCTTTGCGGCCTGAGATGGAGTACTTCATGACTGATACTGAAGTATCTGAGGTCATACCATCAACATCTGCACAAACTTCTGGCCCAAGGGTTACAGTTCACTCTTCTCCTGTTCCCTATGAAGCTTCTGGCCCAAAGGTTTTGGTTTGCTCCCTTCCCGCTCCCTATGAATCTGCCAACCTTAGTTATTACTGTAAATTCAGAACCTGAACGTAAAAATGCGGGATTGTCAAATCCTTGGTCCAAATTTTGAATTACTTTTGCGGGATGGCCTTTTATTGATTAAATTGAATTCTTTGTATTTTTGTTTGAATATTTGAAAATGCGGGAACTCGTAGACACTTTGCAAAGTTCAAGTCAAACTGCATATTTCCAATGGACAAAATGAATTAACTGGAATTAAATTTGAAGTGTTCAAATCCATCAGCCATTTTCATTAAGTTTACTATGTTTTTTGAAATTGCGGGATTGACAAATCCAAGAAAAAAATTTCAAATCACTTTTGAATGCCACTAGTAAACTCAGATATTAATTGCGGGAACTGGAATCCAATTTTAATGTACAGTAAGCACACTAGGAAACACCAACCCAAATAAAGAAGCTCCACCACAACTAAAATCAAACTAAAAATTCAATCTCAATAACCATGTTTAGACATAAAAAGTGATTAAAGTTTAAAATCATCCAAAACTGGAAAGGATACAATATTATACACTTCAAATTACGGATATAGAAAATCTGCTACTATTCAAGGCTAAATCAAGAGAAACCAACTACTCACAACTAAACCAATAAATCCAAATAAATACATATTTAATCTAAAATGTAATTTATTTTATTTTTATGGACCGTAAATTGCATTCCCAACCTGCTCCTGCACCAGCCCACAGGGCAGCCCGTCCACAAGGGCGTCCCAGAGGGTCCAAGAACAGACCCAGAACCCAACTCAAGGGGAGTCATGTCAATACACAGGCCCCCCAAGGTGTCAGCGCCAGCCAACCACCTCCCGCATCCCAAGTCCAATCAACCATCCTGAATCCCAGACAGAAGCCACTCTCAAGGCCTGCCACAAAAGTCTCCTACACCAGGGTCACTGGGAACACTGAGGTTACTTACACCTCCACTATATACCCAGTTGTCACCTGGCTCCGCACTCTTGACCCAAGAGTTGCTACTTCCTGCCCCCTTGTTTTTGAAACCTCCTATCAGCCATTGGCCACAACTGAGGAACCATCTGTGCCTATTGTGTATTCAATCATTGATGGCGCCACTGCAAGCAAGCGTGATCCCACCTTCTACACAAAGGTCCCCGTCCCCTGTGTTGATCCTGGTAGCCAGGATGCCATGGTACCTGCCAAGGGCCAGCGTTGGTTGACAGATAGTGAGTGTGAAGCTCTCCTCAACTGCTTGAACAGGGGAATGGCGGTTTGGGATATTGCGTCCCAATTTGGTGTCACAGCAAGATACATTGCCAACATCAACAACAAGTATGGCAATACCGGGCAAATTGCCAAATCCACCAAGGCAAAAAGACAGCCCAAACTCCTTCAGCCTATTCACATTCACACAATCAAAAAGTGGGTAGCCAAGGATTGCCACCTGGATACACTTGCTGTCCAATCAATGCTTGCCACAGAGTTCAGGCTTTCTGTTTCCAAAACCCTTGTCTACAAAACAATGGTTGATTTGGGCTTCTCCTGGAAAATACATGGAGTTTTGCCGTATAATAGGAATAGTGAAAAGACCATCGAGGATTGACACATTTATGCCAAGACATATCTGGCACTAAAGGAGACTGGGAATGTCTAGTTCTTCTATATCAACAAATTGTTGTTTTCCTCCTCACTCAGGTCTATGTGATGGAAATTACTGGATAATATGAAGCCGTTTCTAAATGATGGGGAATTACAAACCAAATCTACATAGCATTGATTATTAACCACCAATGAGGCTTCAGATATTTTTTTGTGAAATTTCCAATTGAAACTCCAGGATTAAGTAGAACCAGTATTCCTAACCAGAGTAAACCAAGATAAAGGACCTGGGAAAGCATCAATGCATCTTCAGCTTAGAATTCTGGGCATTGAGAAGGGACACAATTTTCAGTTTCAAGAATGGGGGGAGGAGCTGCAAAATTGGCTGGCCTGAAATTGACATTTGGGGCTGCTAACAACAAAGTTCCCAATGCTGGGCCCCATCTTCCTGAAATGATTTGGTTCAGAATTAGATTGTACAGGATATACTGTAACAGCCCAATCACAGGATGCATTTTTAAAATTTAAAAAAAAGAACTTGGGATAATTGATTTTTATTGAGTAAATTTAGGAGGAACCAACTATTAGAGTTGAAACAGGGAAAACTATTCAATATATATCAGAAAAATTGACTAAGCAATACCACCTGAGTCCTGACCTCCTATTCCTTCTACGTTACTAAGTAAGTATCTGGTCCAAGTTGCAAAGAACCCTTGCGTGACTAGTCTCTGACAACCATACTGATTAACAAACTCATATTGGGTGACCCTCATATTACTTCAATTTATCAACATCAGTTTGAAAGGGGGAGCTGGTTTCAGCTGGCAGACTGGAGCAGTCGTGACCCATTTTCAATCAACTGTTTGGTTTAAATCCGTTAACTTGGTCAATTTTGATACAGGTTTTCCGGCCTTCCAAGCCTTCTTACTTGGACAGACAATACCCGGCATTATGGAATCTACCATGAAATTACCCTCCGCTTTAGCCCTGGGCACAATACCACCCTCTGGGAGATGGGATAAGGAGAAATTCTTATGGGCAGGTGGGAGTTTCATTGCAGCTAAGGCAAGTTCAAGGTGACCAATAGCAGTAGGATTGCGCTTGTAGAACTCACAGATCAGATCTAAGGAATTTGAACAATTGTAGTGGGGAACCCATGAGTTTTCAGAATCAGGATAACCTTTTCAAGACACTAAATATTCCAAACGGTGGCTGTTCTTGCAGGAATCCAGAATACAATTTAACTCATACTCAGGTTCACCTTCCACAAGAATGGGTTGGGAAGAAGGAGTCTCTGTTCCTTTGAAGGGAGTAAGAAGAAATTCATGGAAGGTATGGAAAATCTTGAAAGCAGGGGGTAAATCTAGCCAATAGGTGGAGGAACTAATCTGACGTTCTACCTTGAAGGGACCAACTTGCTTGGGACCTAATTTACAACAGGGAACCTTAAGTTTCATATTTCAAGCATCAACCATAACTAGATCACCTGGCCTGTAAGTCAGCCCCTCCTGGCTCTTACAATCTTTATATTCCTTGTAAGTTGTCACGGCGGCAGTGAGAGTAACTTGAAGCTCCTGATGGACCTGCTTCAATGCAGCGGCTTGATCAGTTGCAGCTTCCACATTGCTAACCAAACAAGGGCCCATGTTATAAGAAGGATTGTAACCCACACTGGCATAAAATGGTGATACTTGAGTTGACGTATGCGGGGTGTTATTATATGTGAACTCTGCCATGGTTAAATTATCACACCAGTCATCTTGTTGCGCATTAGTGTAGCAGCGTAGTTAGACCTCCAAACTTTGGTTTACCCTCTTTGTTTGTCCATCAGATTGGGGGTGAAAGGCTGTGGAACGGCATAATTTGATTCCAAGAATTCCAGTAAAGGCTTCCCAGACCTGAGCAATAAATTGAGGACCACAGTCACTTAAAATCTTCATTGGGATGCCATGTAAGGAAAAGATTCTATTCACAAATAGCCTAGCTGTCTCCACCAAAGTAATTGTGGTTGAGCAAGGTACAAAGCGTGCCATCTTTGTGAAACAATTGACTACCACCATGATTGCGTTAAACCCATTGGAATTGGGAAGCTCACCGATGAAATCCACTGACACAGACATCCAGGGTCCCGCAGCAGGCTGTAGTGGAATCAATAGCCCAGTTGTCTTTTTCCAACTGGCCTTGGATCAAACACATACTAGGAAATCCCAAACAAAAGCTGCTACCTGCACAGTTAAACCTTTCCAGGAAAACTGGTAACGGATTAGTTCCACTGTTTTGTTTTTCCCTGGGTGACCAGCCATTGGACAGGTATGATTAGCCTCCATGATTTCATACCAAATAGTGCCCTCTGGAACCCACAAGCAACCTTGATGATATAGGACTGAACCAATCTTATGATAACCCTGAGGCTGACCCACTGGGTTTATGCATGCTAGCTCTAATAGCCTATCATAGCCTTTGGACAAAGGTTACAGAAACTTGACCTTGGAATACAAGTCTAGGTCTGTGCCCTCAGCCAAAAGCATGGTAGCCAACGTAGCCAGCAGAGACAGTATAAAAGGCACCACAGCCTTTTCTGGAATCATAATATGTGTGTTAAACTTGGCATTCATACTAACATCTGGGAGATGGGAAGGGTTCCTGCTTAGTGAATTGGCCAAATGATTGTCAGATCCCTTAATAAACTTGTAGCGGAACTTGTATCTTGACAGGTCACCATGCCATCTGGATTGACAACCCAACAAAACCCTGGGTTGTCAATAATATAGAAGAGCTTTGTGGTCAGTTCTTACTACAAATGGATGATGTGCCAACATGAGATGGTGATGCCAATGCTTTAAAAATTCCACAACAGCCAACAATTCCTTGCCGTAAATCATGTAGTTGCATTCTCAAGCCTCCATTTTCTGGGAGAAATACCCTATAGGTCTTTCAATTCCATCACTAGCCGTCTGCAACAGCACACCAGCCACAGCATATTTAGATGCATCGGTGGAAACCACAAAAGGAAGCTCAGGATTCACATGTCTTAGCACTGGGGAGGACAACAAAAGAGGCTTGACTTCTAAGAAGGCACTTGCGCACTCAGGTGTCCAGACTAAAGTTGTCTTTCCACTAGCCAAATATAAAGGGGCGGCCACCTCAGACAAGTGGGGGGTGAATTTCTTCAAGAACGTACATGTACCCAAAAAACTACAAAGTTGGGATACTGTCACAGGCGTAGCATACTCTCAAACTGTAGCTTCCTTGTCAGGAGCAATGGTGTGGCCATCCTCAAAAATAATATTATCCAGAAAGGTAACCTTACGTTTAAAGAATTCACACTTAATCCTCTTGATGATCAAGTTTGCTTGGAGAATGCACTCTACAACTGCCGGCAAGTGAGCCTTATGAGACTCCTCATCCAGAGAAAACACCAAGATATCATCCATATATGCAATGGCGCAAACACCTAGGAGATCCCCCAGGACTGAATCAATTAACCGTTGAAAGCAAGCCGGGGCATTCTTCAATCCAAAAGGCATTACATAGAACTGAAAGATACCCTTCTTGGTTCTGAATGCTATTAACCATTTGATTCCTTATGCAATCCTGATTTGATTGAAAGCATTCAACAGATCCTGTTTTGAGAATACCTTGGCCTTCTTAACACACCTAGAGATCTGTGCTTCAAGGGGTAAAGGATAAGGATCTGGAATTGTAATGTTATTCAAATTCCCGTAGTCAACACAAGGACAAAGGGTCCCATCAGACTTCTGAGCAAACAATAATAGGGAGCAGATCAATGAAGCCTTCTTGAAAATGTAGCCTTTTGCCAACATGTCACGAGTCCACTCTTCCAAAAATGCATCTTCCTTCAAGGTTAAAGGGTAAATAGGAGACACAATTCTAATCAGATCAACAGTAACCTTAAAGTCAAAGTCAAACTGAGTGTGCTTGGGAAGGACCTTGCCTCTGGTGGTGTCAAATGTTGCAGACCAGGGTTATAAGCATTCTAGTAAATCCAAACTTACGGGGACAGAGACAGGAAACAATTGTATGGTCTGTGATGATTGCTCCAATTTAGACATATCCAACAGCAGAATACAAATAGTTATACCCAAAGAATGTTCCACCTGCAGCTCATTTTTCTCCAGTAAGGTCAATACATTATGATCTCTCCACCAACTCACTCCCAAAATGATAGGATACATCAGGGTAGAGCTAATGGAAATTCTTGCAGTAAAGGACTGACCTGCAACTACAAAAGTAACTGGCTTCTTCAGCTGGAAAGAGGCAAAATTTTGACAGTTCCCACCCCTAACAAGCATTCCTGGGTGGTACTTGAGCTGTAGCAAGTCAGCAGTCTCCACACTCATGAAATTTTTGGAAGCACCCGTATCTAACAAATAGCTGGCTGATAGATAGTCTGACCATTATCAATGCTACCATAGAACAAGAAGTAACCAGGAGTAGATTTATTTGCAGCAAAGGTAGCAATCTTAGCAGGGTCTTGTTTTTCATTGGCAGTACAGACAGCAGCTAAGGAGGCAGGATGCTCCTAGAAGTAACGCTTGATCATTTCTTGGACAGCAACTGGAAGAACAGGGTTATCACAATCAATAGGCACAAGGGGCAACTCTTCAGACGTAATCACAGAAGATTTTGCAGGTACAACGTGCTGAAGCATTGCCAAGGAACTATCAGGACCAGACACTACAGGGACCTCCTTCACATCACCAGGTTTGTTCACCACCGCCAATTTTAGCTGAGATGAGCTAGGGGGAGAACAATCCTGGCTTTGGTTGGAAGGAACTATTGCGGGACCAGAACCAGAAAACCAGGAGCGCACAGTGGGCTTATCTTCAATTACCAACATACCTTGGTTGGAAGTGGACAGATTTGAGACCAGAGAAAGAATTTGGCTTACCAGGGCCTCAGTTGTGGTTAACAGGGAATCCCAAACTGCCAAATATTGGGCAGTCTGGTCAACTGCTAACCACAACGCTGAGAGTTTATTCACCTCGGGGACATCAATTGTACAGCAGTAGGTAAGAAACTGAGGAAGGAATACCAAAAGCAGAGTTATACCCTGATGGAAGGCGTACAGCTTACAATATACTTTGAGCTCCTCAATAGATACACACAATTTTTTTAACAAAGGGTACAAAGATGTACTTTCTGTCAAAACACGTGGATTTTGCTCCACCGCGGACAACAACCATTCACGGGCATCTTCAGAAACCTTCATCATCACGTGGTAAACTTGGGATTTGTGACTAAGGCTAGAGCCAGAATAAAATGATAATGCTGAAAAAACTTCACGCAAAATGTCATCAGTGGGTGGAGCAGGAAAATAATCCAGACGCCAAAATAACATGATGCAACAGAAATAGGAAACAGATGATTCAGTCTCTACAACTGCAACTGGAGATGGAAACCACAAATTAAAGAAAAGCCTAAACTGAAAACTCAGAAATAAACTGATGCAAATAAACATAGTAAACGCAGATATCTTGATGGAGCAGAAGAAAATAAACACAAATTCATGACAAACTTCTTCCAAAAACTCAGAAGTAGAAGAGTTGAGTAATGTGACAGAAATTACTGGATAATATGAAGCCGTTTCTAAATGATGGGGAATTACAAACCAAATCCACATAGAATTGATTATTAACCACCAACAAGGCTTCAGATATTTTTTTGTGAAATTTCCAATTGAAACTCCAGGATTAAGTAGAACCAGTAGTCCTAACCAGAGTAAACCCAGATAAAGGACCTGGAAAAGCATCAATGCATCTTCAGCGTAGAATTCTGGGCATTGAGAAGGGACACAATTTTCAGTTTCAAGAATGGGGGGAGGAGCTGCAAAATTGGCTGGCCTGAAATTGACATTTGGGGCTGCTAACAACAAAGTTCCCAATGCTGGGCCCCATCTTCCTGAAATGATTTGGTTCGGAATTGGATTGTACAGGATATACCGTAACAGCCCAATCACAGGATGCATTTTTAAAATTTAAAAAAAAGAACTTGGGATAATTGATTTTTATTGAGTAAATTTAGGAGGACTCAACTATTAGAGTTGAAACAGGGAAAACTATTCAATATATATCAGAAAAATTGACTAAGCAATACCACCTGAGTCCTGACCTCCTATTCCTTCTACGTTACTAAGTAAGTATCTGGTCCAAGTTGCAAAGAACCCTTGCGTGACTAGTCTCTGACAACCATACTGATTAACAAACTCATATTGGGTGACCCTCATATTACTTCAATTTATCAACATCAGTTTGAAAGGGGGAGCTGGTTTCAGCTGGCAGACTGGAGCAGTCGTGACCCATTTTCAATCAACTGTTTGGTTTAAATCTGTTAACTCGGTCAATTTTGATACAGGGTTTCCAGTCTTCTGAGCCTTCTTACTTGGACAGACAATACCCAGCATTATGGAATCTACCATGACAGTCTAGGCATGGGTGGGTCAAGAAGGGGTCCAAGGACAGCGTAGCCCATTGTGCAGCTGTCTGTTCCCAGACCTATTCAATGGTTGCGCTTCTTGGACCTCGCGGGTTGGACCAATACCAAATGGTCAAGGGTTCCAATAATAGCGTGACCTTTCTTAATTTTTTCTGAGCCGTCAAGGAGTACATTTGGATAAATTACAGCAGCACAACCAACGTTGTTGTGCTTGATAATGTTGGGCTCCACAAAGTGGATCTGGTTGTGTCTGAGTTCCCCCCATTGACAAAAACAGCCATTCTGCCAGCCACTGCCTTGCAGACTGCCCAATGAGACTCCTCTTCCTTCTGCCCTATTCTCCATTTCTGAACCCAATTGAGGAGGTGTTTGTTTGGATCAAGAATAGGATGAAACAAGGCCTCCCTCAGGACACTGAGGATCTCTTCAACATTCTCAAGATCAGCCAATTTGCAATGCTACCCAATGTGGTGGCAGCTTTCTATAAGCACTCGGAATCCTTCCTCCCTAAGGCCTTGGCCTCCAAGCCAATCAGATAAATGGGTGCTCCAGGTTTTATTTGTCTTTATTTTTATTTAGTTTGTTTTTATTAGGACTCAAAAATTATTATTTATATATAATAATGTGACGTTTGATTGTATTATAGACATATAAGAATATGTAGAAAGGTAAGTAAAATTAATTATACTAGGTAAGATAGATATATTTTTATTATAATGCACTGAATATTATTATTGGCTATTGCACTAACAAATAAATAAATTAAAAAAAGATAGAAATAAATTAGTTTATTTAAATAATTGTGAATCCTTGATGGTACTTTGGCTTTTCTAAGCCACAAATTGGACCTTGCAGGTCATGATCTGATCCTTGTTATTTTAGTGCCACTATAGCCACACAACACGGAAACAAATGATTTTCATATATTACTTACTAATTAGTACTTAGGATGCAGGTCAAGTATATCAAATATGTTTATCAAATTATCTTTTAAGGGAAAGGTAATTTGAGTTCTAAACAATCATTTGTTTAGAATATAAGTGGAGTGGGCCGCATGATGCGGATAAATTCAATTCTTGTTGTTTATTTATGTAATAGATGAACCCGTACTTGACGCGCTAGTAAATAAACAAATTTATAAATAATATTTTATTATTACACATGTTCACTTTATTAAACTGACCCTTTATTATTATCAGCCTAATAATATATTACTATTATAATTTAAAAATTAAAATTAAAATATTAAAAGTAAAATTATAATTATAAATCTTAAAATTTAAATATTAAAGTTTAAATATTCAAAATTTAACTATTTTTATTAAATTGTGATTTATTCAATATTGAAATATTTGATATTAAAAATTTCAGTATTATAATATGTATTATTAAAATTTTAATATTAACTTTTAGATATTAAAATTTCAATATTGAAATATGTAATATTAAAATTCTTATAGTGAAATTTTAATATTACATAGTTCAATCTTAAAATTTTAGTATTAAAATATAAAAAGTTAAAAAAATAAATTTTAATTTGCAAGCAAAAATATTTATTAGGGGATATTAATTGCAAAGGGAATGCAATTATTCTGGGGAATTATACCCCAAAATTAAATTTTTGGCTAAAGTGTCTAATTGGATTCACATACTCTTCTGTACGTGGTGGACAACCCTGGATGTGATTGCTAGAGGGATGGCGTCCTGTACCCCAGTGGTTGTTGATTGTTTGATAAAAGGAAGGCAGGTGAGTGAATCAATCAATAGGTTTTTTTCAGGGGGCACATAGTACCCGTATAACGCTGCCAATGCAAATGAGTCATACAGGACGTGCTCAACTGTCCTATATCCCCGCAGTGTTTTCTGGCAGTCAAGGACTACACAGCAAATATCCATTTGAATAGGTACATCCTCCAACTTTTTGACGTTGGTTTTTAATATGCAGTGAAGGAGGATTCCCAGGTATACTGCGACGTGGATTCTCTGCAAGGTATACTTTTCCAAGAACATGCATATTTTTTTGAATGTTTGAACTAACTTATTGATATAGGATGTTTGGTTGAACTTGAAGAGGGTTCTGGGAGGCGCCTGACTTGAATCAGCCCCCAGGCCTCAGCGAACAAAATAAATAAAGGTTTAAAATTATTCATGAGGACTGCATCCCTGACTTTATTTGACAGTGCCTTAAATACTTCATTAAAAATTGCAGTTTTCAAATATTCAGTTCCAATTTGAAATTCAGTTTTTAATAAATTCTTTTCATATTTGTTGATGTTTGTGAAGGGGAATCTTTGAATGCTTTTGTATATATATTAATCAAAGTTTAGTTTGATATCCCCACAAATTTCATTCATTTCTTTGAAGTTGATACTTGATCCTATTTCATATGCTTCCTTCAACCACGGCGAGCACCCCACAGGTGGTAAATATTCCCTATTTTTAGCTTCAATATTTGAAAAATTATTCATATTCTGTTGAATTATTTTATTTATTTGGTTTTTATATATTTGTTTTACAGGGGCTACTAGTGACTGGTAACCCCTGTAGAACCAAATCAGTGTATAAGCCGCCACTTCTACAACCTCATCCCCATTTCTGGTGATGACTAAAATAAATATAAGTAAAACATAAAAGACTTACTAATTGTTTCCCCTGTGGCCCCCTCAGCCACAGGCGCCACTTCAGCAAACTTCATGAGCGTTGGCTGCTCTTCATTAATTTTATTGGGCTTAATTTTTCTTATTTTTCTTGCAACTTGTGCTTCCTCTTGATTTTCATTTGATGAAGTTTCTGTATTTTGTGAAGCGCTCCTGCTTCTTTATTGTGTTTCATTTTTATCTGTTTCCATTTGATTATTTTCCTCTTCATTGGTGTTAATTTCCTTTGGAACTTCATTTCCTTCAATTAGTTTTATCTTATGATTTTCTTTGGCCCCCTGCCAGAACTCCCACAAATTGTAGGCCACATTGTTGAACTTCAGACTTGATAGAATTGTTCCCTGGAGATTTAGTAATGCTTCTTTATTCTTTTTGTCTATAATATTTCCTAGTTTGTTCATAGCATCTTCTTTTGACTGGATTAGTGGCTGGCCCTTGTTACCCAGCTTTCCTGTCACTATTTCCCTGATATTTTTTTCTATTTCAACTACCTTTTGCAGGTGTACTTCTAATTTGGTTATCAAGCTATAGATAGTTGACATTTTGTTTGAATTCTATCAAAAAACTGGTTTTTATAGTACTATCTTCAACACACACATATTTTTCATCATCATTAATAAATTAAAGACAATAAACGTAAATATTGCATTAGAATATTGCAATTAGACGTCAACTCTTGATATTTTGATATTATGTACATAACTCAATGCATTTTTTAATAATTGTCACTATAAACTAGGCCTTTTTCATTGTAATTTATCTAAATGGACTGTGTTTATATTAGAGAGCCATTAACGCTTAGTACAAATATTGATACATAGTGAATTTTGCAGCCTGTATATTTACCTATTATTAATAATTCTGTAAACTTACATTTGGATTTGCAAGGTAATAATAATGTAATGTGTTAATAAATCACTGTTCATTGTCATTAATTGGCTGATTTTCTTTGCTGTGACAATTGTGCATTTTCTGATATTTATGCACTAGTATCCAATTGGTTGGTTTCACATCCAATCACACATGCAATAGGAAATCAAGCCGCCACCCCAACCACATCCAGTCTTGGGGTGGCAGCTTAATTTCCTATTGCCTGTGTAATTGGATTTGAAACCAACCAATTGGATACTAGTGTGTAAATATCAGAATATGCACAATTGCCACAGCAAAGAAAATCAGCCAATTAAGGACAATAAACAGTATTCTATTAACACATTACATTATTATTACCTCCCAAAATCCAACTAAAAAGTTGCCAGAATTATTACCAATAGGTAAATATACAGGCTGTAAAATTCACTATGTATCAATATTTGTACTAAGCGTTAAAGGCTCTCTAATATAAACACAGTCCATTTAGATAAATTACAATGAAAAAGGCCTAGTTTATAGTGACAATTATTAAAAAAATGCATTGAGTTATGCATATAATATCAAAATATCAATAGTTGATGTCTAACTGCAATATTCTAATGCAATATTTACGTTTATTATCTTTAATTTATTAATGATGATGAAAAATATGTATGCTCCTAATTTTAAGCTATTTGTAAAATGTGCAAAGTTGTATTAGTTACAGGAAATGTTGATAATGAAATAAGAAAATATTTTTAATTATGAATTGAAAGAGAGATATCAATTTTAATTAGTTGTCTCAAGAAAAGATTTATTTACTAATCAAAGGATGGGAAGGGAAGGGAATGGGCGGAATGAACATTGCCTTCATCTGCGCCTGTAAAAGGGGGGCATCAGAGATAGTGGTGAGGGAATGGGTGGTGGTTAGGGAGTCAGGGTTGGAAGGCAGGTGGCTTGATGGGGGGTTGGGGAGACAGGGTTTGTTGACTGGGAAGGGGCAGCAAGAGCTGATTGCTTCAATTGCTCAAATTCTTCTTCCATCACATATACTGGCTTGAAAAAACAGATGGAATGGCGTGGGGGGAGGCAGGGGTCCTTTCTGGACTTATCAATATCACTTGCATAGAAGATGATGAGATCAAATAAGTCCTGGACAGACGCAGAAGGAAAAAGCTCATACCCCTTATCAATTTGGGTGCATAGTTTGTTGTAGGTGGCAGGCTTTAAGTGCCTGAGGGCAGAACCAAAATTGTAGAGACATAAATCTAAAAGATGCATGCTGGTGTAGTTGATGGGGTAGGACTAACAAGTATGCCCCGCAGCCCTGATTTATTGGGTTGCCCATTCCCGCTGCTCCAGCTCCGCACTCAGTACAACTGTGTGCACGGTGTTTTGTGTGGCCCACTCCTCCAGCATGGCCTTGAGCTCTGTCTGGTAGTGTCAGGAAGCCAGTCATACGTGGAGGCATTGGGCGGCTTGGGGTGAGGTGCGGCCAAGCTGGCGGGTAGGGCCCACCATAGAATGGGTGCTAACTTGATAATATAAGATACAGATCACCTAAGTAAGGACCAGGGTCCGGAGTTGGGGACCACAGAATCCACCAATCCTGTCAAAGTAATGTAGAGTACTCCAAACAGTTGGGTAGAGGTGGTCTCAGATGCGGCGGTAGGTTCCAGTGGGCAGTCTGGTCTTGGGGTTAATGGTGAAGTCATGGGAACAAAGTACACTGGTAGGTAGTTGTACTTGTCTTTGAACAATAAGGGCAGTATCTCAACCCTCTTTCCTTTGCGTCCTATGTATTTGGTACTTCTAGTCCTTGCCAAAGGGTCAGCAATAAGGATGGTTTCCAAGTCATACTCTGAATAGGCCGGATTGGGGGGTATTCAGTAAAGTGTATAGGTCCAAAGGGGGCTCCTGGGGGACAGTATAATGCCTGGGGCAATTTGGCAGATTGGTCCTGGGAGAGGACAGTGGCCTGGTAGTCTACTTAACCAGAATTAAGATGGAAGATCACTAAGACTAGATAGGGTAAGATTTGTTTGAACCAAAGGTTCATAAACTTTTATTATATTTAAAATGATAATGTGGTCTTTACAATACTTCTGGGGTTTTTATACCATGGGACTTTGCTTCTTCAATTTTTGCAGGGTTCAGGTTTGCAGACAAGGCACTGGCGGGGCATGGATCTTGGCTTAGAGTCTTGAGGGCAGGAGATCCAAGTAAGCCTGATCAGGTGAATAGAAGTGGCAATACTTTGTTCTGCTGCCACTGTTCACTATGTCACATGAGTAGTTCAATTGCACTACCCTCTCTGGACGGCATGCTGGCAGTTGCTGGTGGTCATTGGCAGAGTTAAAAATAGGTTTTGTTTTAACCTCCTTAAGGCAAGCTGCAACCTCTGCATAGGTTTGGGTCTTGGGTGGCTCAAGGTTGGCATCAATCTGATGACCATCCAGGGAATTGTCCTTGGGATACTGGCAGGTTTTGGAGTAACTCGTCAGCTCAGTTATGCAATTTAGCAAGTGAGCGGGTTCCTGTCTACTTTGCGTGACTTGAGTAGTCTATGGAGGATCAGGGTTTGATTCCAGGGCTTCCAGCGTTGATTCCAAAGCTCCAGTATTGGCCCTTGGCAGGTTGGCAGTAGGTCCTTCCCCAACCTCCATTAGCCAGGTTACATTTCCTTTGTAGGTATGGGGCTCCAGTGACACTGGTTTGGCGGCAATCTGGCAACCATTAAGGGAATCCTCAGTATTAGGCTGGCGGGTTGCGGGGCAACTTAATAATTTGAGCCTGTGACTTAACAGATTGGCGGGTCCTGGACTGTCCTGGAGGGTTCAATCCATCTTTTGGGAACTGGGGCTCAACTCTTGGGCTTTCAATACAAGTATTGAAATGTCATTCATGACAGGTAGTCATACCCATCTGCGGTGTTTGATATTGCTGAGTAATAATTGACGCCTAATGGGGAAACTGCCTATAAAACCCCAACAAAACAATACAAGATTGGGCCGCGCTTGTACACATCAGATTGGATACGCTTTTCTCCATAGTCTTGAATACTTGCAGATATCTTAGCATACAACAGAAAGATGACGTCATTACAGGCCCACATTGCCCTTCCTTTGATAAAATTAATAATAGTTGAATTATAGGGGTTGGTATCCATCAAAATGAGGCCAATGAGAACTTGATTGGACAAGATTCTAGAAGCAACCATAACTCTGTGCATCCACAAATTTACCGTTCTTTTGTTGGTGAAGATGCCGTGGAGTCCCAACTGGAGACGTACCTGGACCAGGGGCATCCGTGGGTCACGTTCCATAATGGCCATCATAAGGGGGATGGGCTGTGTCACCTTTGGTTGAAGTATGGGCACCAGTTGGGGTCTTCTTGGTAGGGGGGCCACAGTTGGTGTGGGCTTGCAGGGTTGCAGCCACAGTGAACTTTGCAAACCCCATCACAGCCGCAATTTCCCCAAGGAACATAAGCTTCCCTTGCTTTTCAACCATTTTGAGAACAATCTCCAGAGTGATTAGTTTTCTTCTGCTTCTTTCAGGCTGATTGGCTGGGGGAGGGATGTGTCTATTTTTGGAACTGGTCAATGCCATCTGATTGGCTGTTTTGGGGTTCTGGGCTCTCTGGGTGACCCCATGGCTCAAATGGCTGGTTCCAGATGCCATTCTTGATACAGGATTTGGGTTGGCAGCTGCCTGTGAATGATGGGCAAACAGGGCCATGCTGGAAGTTGCAGGAGAAAGAACACACTCCTGGGTATTGCTTGCAGAGGGGCCTGTGGGTTGGTAGTGGCCATAGAGGGAGGCTTCACTGTTAAGAGACCCAGCGTAGCCCTGCATGATTTCATCAAAGCCAGGGAACAGCTTGTTGACTTGGTTTTTGTTGAAAGAAGACACAATAAATTTTTACTAAAAAATTTTAAGCTCAAAAAGAGACGTGTATATTTTAGTCAATTTTATTGTTAAGTATGTTAAGTTGGTGAATATTATGCTCAAAATTTTAGCCGTCCTAAAATGGAATAGGGTGATTTTTGAGAATGCCTATGATTCCTAAAAGAATTAGCACAAATACACTCTAGATCCTTTAACATCCTTTTTGAGATGCCCATAAATTACATTTATTTCAAATTCCTTGAAATTATGATTTGAAACTTGGTTCTTGGATTTGACAATCCCGCAATTTCAGATTTGTTAATTTTTACATGATGTCTATGATTTGTTTGAAATACAGAAAATATCAAATTTTACATTAGAATACCGCATTTCTGATTCATGTATCCTGCATTTGTTTGTTGTTTTTTGTCTTTTGTTAGTTGAGTTATCTGCTCAAGAGATTTGAAATTTGCCAATTTACATAAACCAAAAAAAGTCAAATTAAATGTTTGATTTTATTAAATATTTTAATTTTCACTCAGCTGAGTTACCCACAAAAGTGATTCAAAATTTGGACCAAGGATTTGACAATCCTGCATTTTTACGTTCAGGTTCTGAATTTACAGTATGGTGGTGCTTCTGGCTTGGGTGTTTCCTCCTCCCAGTCCAATGCAATTGGTGAACTGGTCCTTCTGGATGCCTTCCTATGGCCTGAGGCTACCTGTTCTCCTTGAGACTTGTTATTACAAGCCAATCTCCCAATTGAAGGAACTCCCATTTCCCCTGAGATTCAAAGGGATGTCCATAGCGTTGATTTTAGTCCATTCTGGGCTTTAGCTGGCCCAGATGTTCTTGCGGAGTTCATCTTCTTGGCCATGCAGCATCAACCCCAAGTGGATGTTTGTAAGCGCTTCTTGCTGGGTGAATGTGGCAGCTTAGAGAGAGACCTCATGATGCTCAGATTATCATTTGCAGCTGCTGTTCAGGAGCTCACTCATTCTCAGTTACCTTCAGGCCATGATTTATCTGTGGAGCTGGACTGCATTTTATTGTTTGCTGGAGTTGTGCTCAAATGCTGGTCTTTTTCTGCCGCCAACTCCTGGTTATTCTAAGAAGCTAGTCATTTGCTTTAGGGACCGCAAGGCCAACCAGCCCAATATTGCAGCCCAGCTTGCTACTTGCTTTTGAAGAAAGGTGAGCCCTCTCAATACTTACCTGCCATGTGTGTACTGGGAACTTTGCTGTTGACTCCTCTGGAAGAATACCCTCATTTGCAATTGAAAGATATGCCCAACTTGCTGGAATATTACCAGCAAGAAGTCTTCAGGCTCAAGGTCCCGCTTCCTGCAAGTTATTGTTATGTCAATGATTTCCTTCTCAACTGTCTTGTCCTTGGGGCTTGTTTCCTGCCTGAAGCTAGTGTTACTTGCATATGTGATTGGGAGTTTGCATTCTACATCCCCCTTGTTAATTACTTGCAAGTGTATCACAAGCAAAGGCGGGCATGGCTCCAGATGGTGTTGGTACTTCTTGCTTTGCATAAGGATTTAGACTGGGGTGGTAGCACCTATAAACCCAAAGATCCCCTGTTCACTTGAAAAGATAATGTGGCCAGGGATTTTCTTTGCAATAAATTGCTTTACATATAATCTTCTTCTTTTAACTTTTTATTGTTCTAATATTTATATATTTTTCATTATGCAAAATGGCAAACAGCCAATGCACAACCTCCCCTGCTACAAAGACTAGACTGCCAATGGCAGAATAGTCAAATTTTATTAAAAAAACAAAAAGCTTAGTGAGCACCAATGTCAGAAAGTTGCAGACTGTGGTATTTTATCATCAGCCAGATGATATCCTAAGACTTCTAACATTAAGAAAGTACAGAGAACCTGTGACTTAGGTGTAACTTTTGGCCCAGAATATTTTGTTGTCATCAGAAGTAGCAAGTCTGACAGGGCCCAAGGCCCAAAGGATTTGGAACAGTTCTTCCTACTTCTGGATATAGGTTCATAAGTTGTTGTCTCTATATTTTACTATAGGGTTTAATACTGTATGGCAACAGTATGATCTTTTTCTCTCCACTTAATTGGAATAAAACTAGGGAAAGGATTTGAAATATCAACTCTTTATTAGACAACTGATATTAAGTATGGGCCAGCCCCATGTTTATCTGGGTTATCTTGGGCCCAACATTGGGTGTGTGTGATTTGTGACGGAAGCTCACTTGACGGCTTCCACAGCTCAGTATCCTTTCTGAGGCTGTGCAACTATCCCTCAATCTGAGCGGAGTAGCTGTGAACCTGGGCCACGTTCCAGGTGGCTAGCTAGCCGGACCAGCTACAAGTTGGTGGAGATGATTATTCCTCAATCAGAGCTACTCTAATACAATAGGCTCAAAGCCTTTTATCTTAGAGTGTTTGGCTTGACGGCCCAGTCTATTTTGGGCTCTTCTAGAAGTGTTTCAGATGATGGCCCATATGATGGCCCTTGTTCTAGAATGTAATTAAAGTTTAGAATAGTAATTATATATGGGAAGCATGTTTGAGGTGGTTGTTGAGATGGACTAATTAATTGTACAATATCTGTATGTTTCACTATTAATTAGGAATACATGAAATTGTTAATGCCAGGACATGATTTGGTTATTGATTCATTGATCCTGCAACCTGCATCATTCTATTGAAACCATTCCAAAGAGCAATTGTCAGCTGGCCTGTAATAATTGGTTGCATCTGTTAATTAGTCAATATCCCAAAATCCCAACAAGCCATATTTTTATAAAATTTTTAATTAATTTTTAATTTTTAACATTAAAAAATTAAAATTGCTATAAATTTTTTATAAAGCAACCATTGTTCCAGATCTGCCACAGCCCTACTTCCAATAGGTGAATGAGGGTTGCTGTACATTACATAGCAAGTGACTAGGAAAAATTTTCTCTTTGGTGATTAACTCCCAGTGAGGGTTAACAAGATCTGTTTGCAATTGTTTTGGCTACATCTAAAAAATATCTTCAACAATAGTAGGACATGGCATCTCAAAAACAACCCCCCAAAAACTGTCAGGAACCATGATTTATTGGAAGTTTGTCAGCATAAGGGGTGGTGACAAGCAAAGGCATGGTCCACTAGATAATGAGGCCTAACTCAACTAGATAGTAGTGTATCTTGCCTGCTTCAGACAAAGGACCAGATTTCAACAAAGTGGAATCAGGACAACCAGAAAGTGCTAGATATAACCCTTCTAGGAGTTGATTTTCTTGTCCAGGCAGTCTCAGCAGGATATGGGATGGTTGGCTTGGCATGGGTGGAGGTTTCATATGCACTAAATAGTTGCTGTGATTATTGTATTTCTCTTAAAAGATAAGAAAGTTGATGAAAAATACTTGATTTCCTGTATGTTATGGTAAAGTTCTTCTATACTTCCAGGGTGTATGTACCCAAAAAGGTATTTGAGCGTTCACTGTTTGTAGTTGGAATTTGGGGGTACTCTGTAGACTAAACAGGACTGTAGAGCACTTCATGAGCAGTAGTACTCTAGGTGTACTTATTTAGTGTCTTGGGCATAATTTATGTCTTCCCCAAGAGTAGGCTGTGCTGTAGGTAGTTAAAAGTGTAGAAAAACAGGAATAGAGTAAGATAAAATATTAGTGGACCAAAGTTTTATAACAGTTTTATTTATTTAGCTAGTGTGGTAATAAGCATGTTCTTTAGAAGCAGGGGGCTTTATACTAGTAAGTTTTCAACTTTAGGTCACCATGCCTCTCTTCTGGGATTATCTAAGTGGTATATCTGGTTTCTTGGGTTTTTCCAGCCTGGTTGACTATTTGGCAGGATCTATTTTGTCCTGGTGAATAATTGTTTGGCCTATCTTTGTTGAAACAGCAGGATCAACCCGCCAACAAGGTTTTGAGTAAGCAGGTTTGTGACCTGCAACCTGATTATCCAGTCACTTGAAGCCAGACTAGGAAGTCAACTCAAATTGCCAAATCCAACATAATGTGATCTGAGGC